>VZTM01020225.1:156220-205808 GCA_013400555.1 Jacana jacana
GCTGCCCAGGGAGGTGGTGGAGTCACCATCCCTGACTGTGTTTAAGAGCAGATTAGATGTGGTGTTGGGGGATCTGGTGTAGGGGAGAACTTTGTAGAGTAGGGCTGACGGTTGGACTCAATCTCAAGGGTCTCTTCCAACCTACGTGACTGATTCTATGTGCGATTCCCCACTGAACAACAAGATTACTGAAAATGAAATGAAGCGGATTCCATATAGAAAAAGTTATATTTACAATTTTATTTAGCAGAGTTAAAGAGCAAACGATTTTAACACTGTTGTTGAAAAGTGTTTTTACCCAAAGTTGCCAAGATCTAATAAGTTATTGAACCGAAATATTGGGCATAAGGCAATAAATCCTGACCAGCCCATTAGAGAGCACCCCATCCCCAAAGAGCAGAGCTGATAAAGGCGGTACAAAATTTAGACTGTGATTGACTCAATTTCCAAAAATTAGACAGAGATGATGAAAATAGGGTTCCACTCTTGAGTATATCTTTAACACCTGCAGATGAAGGAATTTTGAAAGCACGCAAAATGCAATGACAATTCCTGTTTCCAAAGGAATATTGAGTGCTTTGAATTCAAAAACGCGATGTCCATACACAGTGGTCAGTACGTGACTATGGCAACACATAGATGGTAAAAGATTAAAAATAGCATTAGAATTTTTTCCATTCCATGTCATCAGGAGGATTGACTTCTACCTTCCTTTTACCAACATCGGACCAGTTGGTGCTCAGAACTGTGCCTCCAGACTCCATCTGCAATGCAAGAGAAAGCTCGTTGAGGTTGCTGGAAGAATTGTAGCAACAGAAGAAGCCAGGGTTCTTACAGCAGATTAACAAATGCTGAAGAAAAGCGAGGAATTTAGCTTCATGTAGAAGCAGGTTACACAGGAATTCCCTGTGGCTCTAGAATCAAATCTGACAAAGCCATCACTCAATGAGCTCCGGCCCAACAATACTTGTAGCAGCGCTGGGTGCAACGATGTTACTTCATTAACTTAAAGCTGTTCAAAGGTCAGTCCGGTTCTCGCATTTAAGGGTTACAAATAAAAGGAACCAGATGTAAACAATGAAAAGGAATTTGATCCTTTCGCTCATGGCAACTCTTCAAGCTTTAGAGGAGCCAAAAAGTGGATTTCCTTTGGTAACACTGATTGAAACAAAGGGACCATTGACAAAGCACAAGCTTCACCGAGGCACAAACTTGGGCTTAAAGAGTCACATCGTAGCTTTCAGCGAGACTATCAAACCAATACCTCTGACAGAATCACTGCCATTCACTACAGGCCCAAGGTTTTGGTAGCCAGAGGCTTCCTGGTCCATGCAAAAGCTTAGGAAATTGTGTGAGTGTGCACTTACACATTTCTGCAGAGAAAAAAGAACGAAGACTTACAAACGATTTGTTCATGGCACGCTTCACTTCATCTGTACCATCTGAATAAATCTGCTGGAAGAGTTTATTTAAAGCAGCATCTCCTTCTAACTTCTCATTCTTCTCCTCTTCTTTGATTTCAACTACCAGTTTGTCCCAGTTCCTCGTATAGTGAGAGGACGATGGATACAAGTGCTGGGTATCTGAGAACAGACGTGTTGGTTAACCGAGCATTTTCTCACGACTTTTAGAGCGGCAGAGAACAGACACATTTCTATATATATCTATATATACATATGACAAATCAGAGACAATAATGGAACATGAATCTGAAAATGCACATGGATATTGATATAAGCATTGCAGTAACAAACATAAAGGAATCTAAGAAATGCCAGAGATGACATTCAGCAGCTGCAAAAGTTTACATTTAAATAAAGAGTTAAGTAATTTAGTTATCCCACAACAAAGCGCTGCGGAACAGCAACACAAAGAATTAAAGTCAAAACATGGAAGATGATATTGGCTGACAGTAAGGAAAACAAGCAAGCAAGCAAACAAACAAAAAGCAGTCAGCAGCCTAGAGCCACAGGAAAATTTGAGCTAAATTTCAAAAAAATATCTGAAATCAAGGAACAGGAGGTTCAAATTCTCTCCAACTGTTCGTCTGTCTTGAAAAGCTGCAGAAGTATCACTTTTCAAGAGAGATGAAACACCGAAGGTAAGTAATAATGAATTAATTAAGCAACAACGGAGGCATAGCAATGCAGAACTGCAGAGCAGTGACCAAAACAGACAGCCTAACAGATGAGCCCGGAGGAATGAATGGTGAGTGTATACCCTGAACAATCCTTTGGATTAATGGAAGCTATGACTAAATTTCATACTTGAATTTTAGTAATGCCCTGCAGCCTCTTTCTGTCAATTCTTGGCAGTAAAAACAAGACTATTAAGCTTTTCATTGTAAATATGAAGCTGTGATTTTACTAACAATATTTAACACAAAAAAATATTATTAACAACTGCAAGTGACTTAATACAAATAAACCATTTAGTACTTAATATTTCAGAGAACAAACCTGGTGTAAATTGCTTCAACTTAGGGGAATCTCCCTGCCCCTCCAGCTTCTCCCATCTTACAGCCTCCGGCTTCTTCATCTTTATCTCAACCTATAAAAAATTAAGACAAAGAAGAAATTAATCCAGATGGCAAAAAAGTTCTGCCAAACAGGCTTGAATTAGTTGGATCCTGTAGCAGTAGGAAAATCAAATTTTTTTCCAGAAACGCAGTGTCAAATATGAAGCCTGTATTTTAACAAAGTTTACCGACCTTACCAGGTGAAGTTACGTGACTTCAAGCTTCAGGACACCTAAGCTCTTACATGGCTGACAAAGCTCTCCTATCAGGCTTTTACCCTTCTGTTCAGTACCACTCACTTGCTTTTGCTTAGGATTCTCTTGGTTCTTTTTGCATAGTTTGATACAAAAAGTATCAATCAGTCCCAACACCTCTGCACTGCTAAGTACCAAGGCATTATCTTGCAACTATCCCTTTCTTGCCAGTCAGCTCTAATAATTAAACAGTCCTTTTGAAGGACTGCAAAATCCAACTTTATCTAGGTTTACATTTCATCCACCAAAAAATGTTCCTGTTTTATGTGCAGTATGTAAACCAGAGAGAGAAACATCCCGGGACTATGCAGATCTCCCCACTGGAGAGGTTCAGAAGCTGTACTCATTTTGGTTCAATGAACTCACGCTGTTACGGAGAAAACTGCCTGGCATTCATTGACAAAACCGGCAATTAAAAAAGGATATGGCTGCAATTATCATAGGAGAAACAAAATTAAGTGAAGTATGTCATGCCCTACTCACAACTGCAGGCAATCCCGTCAGACCAACCATACTGAAATGGTTTTTGTAATTAACCTTATCCTTTGCTCGCAGGTTACAAGGTTGCAAAACAATGCACAACAAGGACTATCTGATGTCACTGCAAACAACAGATTCACTTAAGAAAATGTCACAAAGTCCACATGATGCTATCAATTAACTGAAATTAGTGCTTGCTAAACTTCAGCAGTTCCTTATTTGTGAACAGCTGGGCAGAAGCGAGTCCTTCGCTCTACCTAAAGCCACTCTAACCTGGGGATCCCTGCAGACCCGAGAACAAAGGCAGCACTGTAGAAGCTAACCCCAGGGATCCCAACAGCAACCTCCTTGCACGGCATCACGCCGATCTCAAATTCCAAAATTTGAACTTTATTTAATCCATTCTTCGAACCACTCACTGGTGTAAGCAACAGACTGAGATGCCTTATACAAATAAAGAAATGAGCTCATTTAAGTTTCAAAGCTTCCATGACTGCAAATCATACTGCATTTTAAGAATCAGAATATTCAACGATGATCGCTTCTTTCTGTATTTTTTCCCCTGGGGAAGATACCATTTCCCTGGAGGAGTTCAAATGCTTGTTTACCACTAACTTGTACTAACTGCCAACAACAAAAAGTTGAAGAAATGAGGCACAGAACGCCCTTCAAGGCAGGGGAGAGTTTCACTAAGTTTCTAGGCCCAACACCTACACGCATTTGACTTCCCACTCCCTGCTTCTGTTGGATTTCCAATGTTCTTAGCAACTTTACAAGTAATAAATTAAGGCTCTGGGTATCAGATTTTAAAATACTGCAAGTCACAGAACAAAAATAATCAAATAAAATACCATATTATTCTAATTGCTCAACCTGCTGTCCCTAAAGAAGGCCTGCATTCCAGAGTTTAGTATCACAACCTGTAAAGACACAGAGAGTTCTGCTGAAACTATGCAAAAGCAGCATTCAGACTCCCAATGATTAGTCTCCAGTAGAACTGAAGAAGCCAACAAAGGCTCCTTCACTGGACTCTTCTAAGACATTTTGGAAATTACAACCTTACAGTTCATTTTTGAACACCTTCACTCATAAATGTAATGCTCTGCAATTAGCTTAAGGAAGTGAAAATATTTGTGTATCTACATATAAGACAAACACACAGTTCCACAAGTGCCAGAACTAGCAGGCTTGGGCTGCTTTTTTCCTAATAGATTTGGATCTCATGCGTCAACATTTAAGTAAATTAGCCACTTGCAAAGGCACTTATTAGTTATAAGTGAAACTTGAATATTAATTTAAAACAACCTGTCTCTCCTCTTCTTCCTGTATAACTTGCCTGAACCCGAGGAAACTGTATTATCAATTCAGTTGCACGTTTAAGTTGAGGAGGCTTTAAGATTTTATACTTTGGTTGTTAGTGCATTCCCCTGTATGATCTAATAAATAAAAAAACCCAAAGAATGAGAGAGTAAACTCTGGATACTGAGACTGCTCAACCCTGTACTCAATTTCTCTTCCATTTGTTTCTTCCTTCACTGTCTCTCCTCTTACCCTTAACTCCAGGCTTCCCACCAGCATTTTTCAGTATCTCAAATACAGACTCTTTCATCCACACCAAGAACGACCTCTAATGCAACACAGTGCTTGATGTGAGCTACTAAACACGGACTTGTTTCTTCTCAGAACACAACCCTCCTCGAAGAACCCTTATACAGACCTTTGGCTATTCATCAGAGTACTCTGTCCACACATAAAAAGAAGAAAAAAAAGGGAAGATCTTTATTTTTGCTGCTCCAGTAATCCCCCTCTCCTTTTTTCATCTCTTAGTTCTTACGATTTCCTCTCTCAAACTGTGCCTAAGCTGGTACTAGATGACAAACATCCCTAAGGAAAAGGAAACGCTACAAAGTAATTCCCAGTGCAAGATGCAGATTTCTTAAATCTAAGCTGTTTCAACCCTGCCAAGCTGGAAGTATAGACAGCTGAAGAATTGAGACAGAATGTATTTATGACATGATTAAACCTCTCCCCATCTACTCCATCCACTTCAATTGAAGCTACTCATTAGGCAAAGTGGCAGGCAGGAGCAAAACTAGGGAAATCATTAGCTGTATACCATTATACAACCACATTTTCCAAAAATATAAAGCAATAAAATTCTGCTTGTGAAGGCACATATTTCTGCAACTCGAGTCAAGAGCTTTATTTGATCTGAGCAGAAACAAGTTTGCAAGTCCCAATTACGTGCGCAAATGGCAATAAATGCATTTTAATGAACATTTTAAAGCAGATACTGATAGCTATCACACAGACAAGTAACATATCAGCACGGACATTTGTGTCACATCTAACACTTAAGTTAGCTATGTTAGCTTTTTCCTCTCCTTCAAAAAAAAAATTCAGTACCCAGGCAAGAGAAATACATCAACACTTCTCTAGCCATCTTGATTTAACATTTATACTTCATAAAATGTATGCCTGTCTGCCTCACGCCGACTTCAGAATAAAAGACAGGAAAATTTCATTGCAAATTAAATGCTTTGCACACCACTTAAGGACAAGCTTAATTCCTCAGCCCTTCCTTGCAGCTCATGCCAGGCAGCCAACCTGACCGCCTTGGTAGCCCTCCATTAGGAGCTGCCACGTGTTAGTGCCTTTCTTGCACCGGGAAGCCCCGAACTGGACACAAGTACTCCAGATGTATGAAAAGTTCCAATGCAGAAATAAAAGTTACAGTGGAAAGTGGGTTGTGTTCTTGGCATTCTGGGCTCAAAGTGAGCAAAGCAAAAAGAAAAAGAAACATGCAATTTTGACAGAGTAACTCGTACACTATTTGCTTTAAATACTATTTTAAAAGGAACCCACCCCTCTGAAAAGAGGGTCGAACGGGGGGTTCTTCATCTAGAAGGAACTCCATCTGCAGCGAAAGGGTGCAGAGAGGTTTCTATTCACAGAATTTTGCCCTTGTAGAGAGTATCGATTTTTTAAAATTTATCAGAGATTGACACAAGTGTGTTTGCAGCTCAATCCAAGTGCTAGCTATCAGAAAAGGCGCCAGAGGTCTCCTCAGATGCTATTCTCCACTATTTCATTGGTAGTATAACAACCCCAAACCCCCTCACTTTAAGATGACTGGCGTAAAGGAGCATTTCATCTAGCTGTAAGAAAGAATTTCTCCCCTTAGCTGCAGCTAAACACCGCTCCAGTTAGCCAACATTAGTTTTCTAGGTAGAAGCTTACTGTTAAAAACTCCAAGTCTTTGATGAACTGATTTCATTTGAACTGATGCTCTGGGACAGACATCGCCAGGTTAACCGAGAAACATTAAAAAGGAGAAAGAATTTTCATCTTCCTCCCTATATAAGAAGATTCTGGTACACACTGACAAGTTTCAGCATTTATTTTCCTCATTTCTACTGTGTTGTATATTTTGAAGTCCACGCTAAGGGGAAGTTCACTTTCCACTGGCAAATTTGTGTCAAGCTCTGACCAGATGGATGAAGGAAATTAGAACTGGCAAAGCTTAAGCAGTGGCTCAGCCATTAATTTTAAGTTGCATCAAAAAATACCCTTTTAAATCGCAATGTTTTATCAAAGACATGAAAACGAGACTTCAGGGTTTCCAGTCAACTACTTGGTTATTTACTGGACTACTGACTGCTTTGTCCAAGCTGTAAATTTTAAGTGTTCAGAGCTGCAATTCTGCAGTTCTCTCATGTATTTTTGTAATTTAAATTTAAGGGTAGGACAAAATAGACTATCTTTGAAAAATGTACGACCGATTCAAAAACTTACCCCTACTATCATGTGCACATACAGGTTTGGCATCCCAGTTACTCAAAGACCTTTTATACATTGCTCATATTCTGAATTCCAAGGGCTTTGGTCCATAACTTTAAACAAAACATACCGAGATGGAAATAACTCCCCAGCCTGATCACAAATAAATGAACATTAAGAAATTTATTCAGTAGCAAACACGTTGCAACAGAAGGGACCTAACGTGCACCTTTCTGTTTCTTTGCCAGCTACAGTCTGTGGAGAATTGAGCACAAAGAGGTCAAAGTTTCCTTCTCACCAATATTACACAGCAAACACTTGTTAAAATTTTGAATTTTAGAGAAGGAGCTAGCAATACAGATCACTTTGGTATCCTAACGCTCTCACTGCATGGTCAATGCAAACCATTGCTATTTCTATTGTTCTTAAATTCATCTTCCTTTAAGACAGAAAAAAAAACCCTAATGCAGAGTTTTCCTTGATACCCTTATATAATGCACAGGCACTGACTTTTACACTTGTTTAAAATATAGTTCTCAGAATCTTTACAAGTTTAAATACGTCCCCCACTCATCTACATTCGCAAAGAAGAAAAAAATTAAACTTATTTTGATCCATGTAAATACCATGCCAATCACTGGGATGGTTTCTTTATGGTCTAGCCAGGCAGTTGCTCCAAATAGCCCTGCCTAAGAGACACAAGAAATTTCAGAAGATTATCCAACTCATATCTTAAATACTGGTTTATAATTTACAGAAAACACTCCATAACAGATACAGGAGATATGAATCTGCAATGAAAGCCTCACAGAGAGAACAAGTACATGAGAGCAGGGAAGTCTGTGTTCAACTGTCTGCAAGCAATTTAATGAAAATATCCAAAAGGAAAAAGTATCTTTTAAGGCCCAGACTGCAATGGCAAGAACCAGCGTCAGTTAAAATAAATCTGTTCCTCTGTTTATCTATTTGTGTACATTTGCCTCTGAATAGAGACTCTGAAGGCAGTCCAAGAGTGTGTGAAACAGTTTCTTCCCAGAGTTTGCAAGGCAAAACGTTGGTCTGAGGAAAAGAAACATTCCACTGATGCACACTACCCTGTTCCTGGCATGAAGCTGCTGAGAGCATGCTTCCACCTCAGACATCTCTATTAAGTAACAAACGTCAACTGTAAAAGAGGCTGAGGATTTCTAACACCCCCCCCCTGTTGCCAGCACAACTTTACCCCAGAACTGTCCTTGAAAATTAGAGATCAAAGAAACCACTATTTCAAATGGCTCTAATTTGTTTGCAAGCTTGCAGAAAGCCAAACCACTGAAAATTCAAAACTCACAGTAATTATCCCCAGACTATTTGTAGATGCAAGAGTAGAGGGAAAGAAAAAGACAAAGCTCACGTTTCCTTCAAGTTCATAAGTACACGTGCTGAAAGCACATACTCATCCTCAAACTTCTCTTCCAGGTTTAAGGAGAAGAAAACCCTGAGCATCACCTAGAACACAACTGAAGACCTAGAGAAACTGCTTGTGATACCCAAGTTTCCAAAAGAACATGGCAGAAAATTCCCCTGGAATCCCACATGCACTGACTGACAGACTGAACAGAAGAGGGAAAAGAAAGCGAGGCTGATGGTGCTCGAAGAACTGCTTCAGAACACTGGAAATTGTGACACTGTCTGTGCATTTCTACTTTCCTGCTGTATTTTCTGGACACAGACAGAACAAATAGTTCTGTCCTAAACATATATGGTCATTCATTTTAAGTTTTTATACCTTTTTTTCCTTTTAAGAAGGGACCATGCTGATATTACACACCCTGACTAAGGGATAACTGTGCACAGGCAACTTCCTAAGAGCACACTTGCTCCAGCCTTTACATTTTGGCTCCCTCTTCTGGAAAGAAGTAAAAAAAACCCAAACAGCATCACTAAAAGGTACCTTCCTCCTGTTAAACTGTTTTTGTTGTGGCACAGGCTTCCCCCCACTTCACCCGACACCTGAACACAACTGGGGATGACCACCAAAATACAGAGAACCCTACACACTGCGTACAAAGACCAGATTGCCTTCCATCTGTAGGCCACCAATCTCAAATTCACACAGCGCTTTTCAGAGCTGCTGGTACTTTTTGCTCGGTCAGATTACTACAGCCAGACACCTTTGACAGGAGGGGTATGGCCAACAAGGTCAATCGATGTAGTTATGCTAGTTACGATCTATCAACTGTGCTGTTCATGTATAAGAATAAAAAAAATGCTATTTATAGCAATTCCCTCAAGAAAAGGACTCAATACAGGTGTATCCAGAATTTTATCACATGAACATTACACTGAGGCCTTGGATCATGAGAATTATATGCTGAACAACACGGGGTCGTTCTAAGTAACCCATGAGTAAACGTCAACAGGAACCATAATCAACTCAAAGCTGAATTTGCAAGTAGTGTTATGTATTAAATAGCAAGTTTTTAATTAGGAAAACAATTTCAAATTAGGTAAAAAACCACCTCCAAGCATGGCAGTAATACATACAGCCACGATTAAAGGCAGTTTGTATCCTCTGGAAAACTGTTGACAACTACAGAATGTACAATATCAGAATGCAGAAAGAAAGAGATGAAGATTTTACTTCAAAACCGGACTTCACCCACACATTATGCTGTTCTTGAGCTGGACTCAAGTGTTTTACCTCTTCTAACTGACAGCCCGAAGTCAAAATCAGATTATGAACACCGATGTAGTTCTGCTCGTATAAAACCAGTTTAAACACCTCCAAACATCCGCCTCTGGAGATGAGCTGCCTCTGTACCCTTTGGTAGTTCTGTTCTTTACCAGAGACGTAGTATCACAGAGCTAGCTGCAGCATGGATTTATTGAAAGGTACAATTTCTATTGCATTGCTAGGAAAGAAACTATTCTTCAGGCATCGACTGCATTTTTCCCTACTGTTCACATTCCCTGAAAGAACCAATCCCAGGGTCTGTGAGTTCTGACGGCTCTTTGTATTCGTAGAAGTACAAATCCTAAAATAACCGCAATCAAGGCTATTTGCTCCTCCTGAACTGGCATCTTGATCTCTTTGCATTTGTAAAGTGATGCTGAATTTCAAGCAGTGTGGAGGAATCCCTCTCCGGCTTCTCTTAGTTACCGAAACACACAAGGTCTTTCTACTATCTGCCAATTCTGAGGTCTCATCCTCTATCCACCACATTTATTATTTTTTTATGAAATTAATGGGAAATTTGAACTATCCACCACATCCCTGCCCACATTTTGGGCTCTGGTTCTCCGTATATTTCTGCATATAACTGGAAAAGAAGGACAGGACCCTCAGTTGCCCAGAGAAGAGTTTGTGCTGCGAAGAGCAATGCGGCTCACACGTTCCAAGGAGCAATTCAAAACAAAGCAGTGTGNCACAATTGTGGAAATCATTTCTTCAGGAATGTGTAGTAAAAAATCCATCCAATTAGGAAGATACCGATAGCGGGTCTTTCTTTCCAAGTCCTTATAAAAGGTTTTCATGTAAATGCTACAAAATAATTTGCAAAGGGCTTGAGAAGCTCTAAGTAATAAGCTGGTTTATTTAAAGTAATAACTCTGTATTTTCTACATCTCTTGTAAGAACAAAGTACATACAGGAAACTGCTGAAAAGCAATCTGAATTGCTAGTATTCAAACACTAAGGCTGCACTATTAAAGCACTTAATGTTTTTCAAAGTAAAAGATTCTAAACCTTTAAAGAAGTCTTTGCATGCTCCACGCAGACCTGCTTTTAAGTGTTTGTCTTCAGCCAGACCCCATCTGCTGGTCAGAGCCAGGAGTAGCTGGGGCATCATTTAAACTTCGTTCCTTCACTATGCTCACACAGGTGCCCTTACACTGTTCTTTGCTTCAAGGGGAAGAACGTGTTGAAGCACTGACTTCTGCTGTTGGAACGCCTCCTGTGTTCCCTCTTATCACATTTTGTCTCAAAAATATTCTTTCACAATTATATAGGAACAATAACATTAGGAAACAAAATGCAAAATATTTTCAATTCAGACACTGCCCAAACATAACTAAAGCTTTCACACCACTTCATAAACCTCAGTCTAAACCAGGCTCCAGACTACTAGAGATTATTCCAGAGATTAATCCAGGCTAGTGATGGCAGCACAGAAAGACAAAGTCAAGTTCATTTCCACGGTGCTCAGTAGCATCCAGGTGCTTTGGAAAAATGAAGCGTAACATAAGCTAGACAGGAACATAAAGCAAACAGGACCTCACAGTTACTCCTCTTGACAAAGTCCATACCCATTCCACTCAAATTTACATAAACACTAATGGGACTGGCTGATTTTCTACCTACTTCGAGCACTCCACTTAAGTCTCAGAGTGTAAGAGCTCATGTGACTCAGTCACATAACCTGCCCAGCTTCCTCAGTGTGAGGAGTGGCAAAACAGGGAAAATGAGACCAACTTTCTTTGGCAATTCTCTCCCGTCATCTTGAAGTCACTCTTCTCTGAAATTACACAGGAACTATTTTAAGTACCTTTCGGAGAAGGGAACAAGTAAAATGAAACATGAGAACACAAAGGAATTTCCAAAAGCTCTAAAGAACCACTGCTGACATACAAGGAAAGAATCAACAATACATTTCTGCTTCAGAGATTCAAGTTTGGCTCTACAGAGAAAGCGTGCGTCTGCCTATGTGTTATATACCAAGACTATCTGGTATGCTAGACCACAAAGCAGCTTCTTATTTTTCTATACCTGTAACGTAGAAGAAACAAAACACCTAGACAAAAGCATGCTTTTTCACAGCGTGTGATTTTCAAGTGTCTTGAAGCAAGCACTGTTTCCAGGAACAGCACAGAATACACCCTCTTGAAAAGCCAAGAACAGTTAACTGTATGGCTAACCTGTACCAGCAAGAAAAGGTCATGAAAGCGTAAAGCATTATTTCAACACTGAAATCCTCAAAGCCTGACTCTTCTTTCTTGGGCACACAAAGACAACAATGCTTCAAAAGGCAGTATTGGCTCCTAAAAGTTTAGTAAAAGGGTGTTCTTACTTTCCCAACACCTGAATGGTAAGAGTGAAGATGACAGCCTTCTTTCTACAGCAAGAAGTAAAAGCATCCTCAACAGAACTGTCATTTGCACTTCAGTAAGCGCCGTCGTATTACTATTTCTGATATTTGCACAGGTTTAGAAAGCCTCCCGCTGGCTGAAAGGCAACTTGAAGAAAGAAAAAGTAACTCTATACGAAAAGCAAGATATTATGACTGTTGCAGAGAGACAAGACAATAGAGCAGAAATGTTTTCAACATCAGGGACAGTCAAGGAAATAATTTACACTTTAAGAAGCTTACCTTTGTTGAAAGCACTTTAAATGTACTTTGTTCTGGCACTATAGAATGAAGAAGAACAAGCTTTAAGTTGTAGTCTTCACCTGATGGAAGTCTCACTGACGCATTCATCTGTTAACAGTTGAAAACATGTCTCTGGTCATCTTTGAGAGCAGTTTTCCATTTCCAAGTAAAGGATTGTCATTTGGCACCGAGATTAAGTGATTAAATTAATGACCCTTCACTAGGGCACTTAAAGCATCAGGTGTCAGAATTTCAGACAACGCCGTTACATTACTGCATTATTGAATAGGGTGTTTCTAAAGTGCACTAGAAAACGAACAGGAGATTTCAATTCTTAGCCAGCAAGCACTCAGAAAGCCTATTATCTTGTCAGCTTGATCTACATTCCGTGGCTGAAGAATTATATGGCAGATGAAGTCTCAACACGTTAATAATGGAACATGAAAACAATTTGCAACTTCCCTTCTAATACACACAAACTACATGGCAAGTTCTCTCACAGTTTTAACAATCTAAAGAAGATGGTAGCAACCAAGTACTTCTGGTAGCTCAGGAAGTGCCAACTTAGTTGAGAATATGAACTTAACTCTCCAACATTCTCAGCGAAATTACACATGAACATCATTGCTACTGCGTACGGTACACAGTAAAGGTATTACTGCACTTCACAGATTCACAGAAACGTTTTGGTTGGAGGAGACCCTTGGGATCATTGAGTCCAACCATCAGCCCTACTCTACAAAGTTCTCCCCTACGACACCACATCCAATCTACTCTTAACACAGTCAGGGATGGTGACTCCACCACCTCCCTGGGCAGCCCATTCCACTGACTGACCACTCTTCTGTGAAGAATTCTTTCCTAATGTCCAGCTTAATTCCTTAAAATATATTTTTTAGTGCCATTAGCAATGTTATTAATGCCAAAACCAAGAAAAAAATCCACCCACCAACATTCATTCTTTTTCTCTAATTGTCCTTCATACATATTCTTAGAATTCTTGCTTCTGTCCATTCCTACTCCAGATGCATGCACACTCGCACATTTTAAGTCCAGATCACTTTCTCCCCCACCCCTCCAAACAAACAAGCAGCCAGACATTCCCTTTGCAGCACGCACACCATGCTACTGCTGGTCTATGAACCCCATGGACTCTGCTGCGACAGCAGATCCCAGTTCAGTTGACTGGGTGTACAACACATCTACAGCATAGCTATACATAAAAAACAGCCCAGAGGACCTCTTGTACCATTTGTTCATGCTGCTATGGCAGATAACATTCACTGGTTTAATTATTACGTCTTATGGAATCTAGGGATGCATATTGATAATCGAGAGGAATCACCTCTTTCTCCGAGAACTGCACATTGACATCATCCTTCTGCGCGTTCTTGATCATTATCGTCACAATTACTTGAGATTCCGTTTGGTACCAGTCATATCTGAAAAGGAAAAAAAAACAAGTGTGAGAGAGGAAAAACTGACAGCAAAGAGATGTACAGAAAAGTACCAAGAGCTGGAAAAGTACATTGTGTAGTGTAAGGGGGGAGAGAAGACATAGAAAAATCACATTTCTTCCCCTTCCTCTGCCATAGCAGTTGCAGAATGGACCAGAGAAAGTAGCTAAAGAACAAAGAATCATTTTTAATTGAGAAGCATATCAAAATTGGGTCACTTTCTTAACCAATTCCTAATACTGTTTGCCTTCTATAAATTGAATGGCACTTTTTAGTTCAGCATCTTAAAAGCATCTCAAAAACATTACCAATGCTAGGCACAATAAGCCAGTCTTTGAATTGAGCTTGGCACGAGAACTGGAAACGGAAGCCAGAACGCTTAACTCCATTCCCCACTCTTCCAGTGAGGCATAATCTCCTGAAAGTACAACTCAGTCTGAACAGAAGCAATGCCACTGTTTGAGAAACATTTTGCTCAGACTGCCATGTTCTCAAGCTACAGAAAAAGAATTATCATGCTTCTCCAATCCCCCAGTTAAAGAATAGTTACATGTCAATTATTTTAATTCCCACAGTAAAGCTAAAGTCAACTTACTTGATCTTTGGTGGCAGAGGCTGCTGCTGTGTATTCTAGTTGAAACATGTTCCATTGGAAAGAAAGTTAGATCAGTGTAAGTTAAAATACACCATGAAGTAATTTGCAAAGACACATGTTATTTTCATACTGATTGCTCCCCTTTTCTTGATTTATGCAAGAGCATTAACTAAGAGGTGAAGCTTGTCACTGTGCTCCTAGCCATTTATGCCAGATTAAGAATTGCAAAGCTTAAATTCACATTCAACTTGTCAGTCTAAAACGCAGAATATATTGGTCAGGCATTTTATGAAGAGCAGTAAATTCAGCTTTAATTCATTTTCTTCCTGGGTAAGAAGTATATCAGAAAGACACACAGTGTCTATATTCCTAATCTGAAAGTCATGAAGGAAACCTGAAAGAGATCTGAGAATTTAGGGTATAAATTTTAAACATAAAAACCTTAACTGTAAGAATTGTCTATACATACAGACACCATATTTTCTGTACACTCTCCTTCTCTATCCTCTTCTTAAAATTTAAAGATAATGGAAATTACTATGAAAGAGGGAGCAAAGCATCCAACGCAAATTCCCATTTTTGTCTCCAAAAAAACCTCCAAAACCACAGAAGAGGGCAATTTCAACACTTCTGCTAAAAATTTCCAATAAGAAAAGAAAACTGAAAGCTGAACAAGACAGAGCAGAAAAAATTCAGCACAAACCACCTGCAAGCTCCTGGGAAACTGAGTTACTTTCTAGCAGTCACAAGCAGGTCAATTTGTAGAGCTAAGAAGGAAGTTAAAATTTACTCTAAAGGTTGCACTGTTATTGACAGATTTATATGCCATTCCTACAAGTTTTCAGGGCTGGAATTTTCTAACCTTGGTCTTAAATAAAAGAACATGTTTAGAACAGAAGTTAAATCCTTCAGAACTGCATTAAACAGAAAGGATTATTTTTAAAGCCGCAAAAAGCCAATGAAGTCAAAAAGTATGCTCTAGCTTCACAAAGAAAGTGAAACTGTAAACAAGGAAAATCTTACCATGTCTGTCTGTGATGCTGCAAAAAGAAAGAAAAGTTGCACTTTCAGAAAGATACATTGAACTTAGGCGTATACTTACTCTGGCTTTCCTCAGTTACTCCAAACTCCCTGCATTTATTCCAGTCTCAACAGCAGAAGAGTTCAAAACATGTCAGAAAATTAGCGGTTTCGGGGTTGGGGTGTTTTTATTGTTTCTTATTTTTCTCTCTTTCCTTTAATCTCCTTTTTACAAGGAGTCACATGGAAAAGATGAGGGGTAATGGGTACAAATTATGCCTGGGGAGATTCTGATTAGACACAAGAGGAATGCTTTTCACCATGAGAACAATCAGCCATTGGAATAATCCACCCTAGGAAGCGTTGGATTCCCCAACATTGGGCACTTTTAGGATTCGGCTGGACAGGGTGCTGGGCCATCTTGTCTGGACCGGGCTTTTGCCAAGAAAGATTGGACCAGATGATCCTTGAAGTCCTTTCCAAACTGGTATTCATGATTTTATGATTTTAGTATTATTTTTTTCTGGAGCACCAGAGAATTAAGATAATGACACAAAAAGATAAAGAAAACAAACAAACCAAAAAAGGAACAAATATTCCAGATGAAACAGGACAACTGAGTTGAACCAGACAAAACACTGCAAAAAGTAATGATGACATTAGAGAAAATTGTGTATTCTAACTTCTTTCCTTGAGAGGGCAAAGAAAATTGTCAAGCAAGATAACTCTTTGCCAACAGGACCGTGCGTGCCAATCACTTATCTAATTTCTCCAAATGAAACTAAACCTGGCAAGAACGTATCATGAAGCACAAACTTGTTCATTCCCCACACAACACTCATGGGTTCTCTCCGTTTGGTTTTCAGTTGATAGGTTGACATGAACTTGTGTTACTTCTACTGCCCCATTCTTCAGGGTGCGTCACAAAGAGGGCGGAAGTCACAACAGGCGAAGGGCAGAGCTTAACCAGTTGTGTTTTACCTCGTTAAAATCCACAGGCAGTCTGAGCAGGGCGTGCGAGCTCATGGCTGTGGGTGTTAGTTGGTAGGAAGGTATCAAAGGAAACTATGCTCACACTGGAACAGCAGTTAGCACCTACAAGAGGCTCTCTACATGGAATCAGAGTGAAGATCCCCAGATTTCCAACTCTCTTTCTAACTTTACTTTCCACAAGATTTAAGAACTGATTTTGCTGCTGGTTTTAGATAGCGAGTCGATACATGCTTCCACAGTTAAAATTAGCTAGCAGCTGTATATGAAAGCAAATTAAATTGAATTATGAGTGTCCAGACTTTCAATAGGTATTCCTCTGTAAGAGCTAATTATTACATTAAACCCCCCAGTATCTGTGTTCCTTTACATCTGAGGCATAGAAGTGTTCAGGATGTATACTCTGAGAGAAACAAAAGGTAGGAAAACCTGACTTTTTTTTCTTTTAAACAAAAATTTCTTTTGTTCTGAGTAAGAGAGAAGCTGTAAATCTTTGAAAAACATGGTATAGCTTCAAAGCAGAGGGCACATCAAATCCCTTACCAAGTAAAGTGTGTTTTTACTTACCGTTTAGTGTTTCTTCACATCTTTTAATCCAAATAGTAAAGGTATCATCTACATCTAGAAGAGATCAAACGCAGCAACATTAAAACTCTTCAAGCACTATATGTATTGTGTAAAGAACAATTCCTCACAACTGCCAGCTGGAGAAAATCTATCCCAAACTCGCATCAATTTACTAAAAAATAGTATTATTTCCTCGTATCTCCTTGTAACCTCTGTCACTTTAGGCTTTAAGCATTTTTAAACAACTCTACTATTTAACTTTGTTACATTTAATTAACTTCAAATTCATTTGTAGGACACTTAATTTTACTTGAGCTGACCTAAATACACTATTGCTCTCCAGCCTGTTCAACCTCTATAGGACTATTTGGAAAGCAAGAAGCACAGTTTTACACATTTTTTCTATTATGCTTATTTTTTATAAAGAGCTACATGTTTCCTCTCTAAAGAAATATCAGAAGAAACAGTCTGTTCTTAGGACAAAGCTGTACACCAAATATTTTCTCCTGCTGGTTTTACACAAACTTTACAAATACATCTGAACTTTCAGGAAGGTGCGTGTTCCACTCCACGCATCAAAATCACAGAAAAGTTTAGTATGACCTTGACATTCTAGGAAACAAGCTCCTCAGATAAAAATGAACTCACTGGAAAACAGCTGAAAAGGTAGTGGCATAACGACACAGTAATCATCTTATTGCAACAAGACTCCACGAAAAATCTTTCCCAGTCAGGAAAATAAAGAAGTGGCAACGTTACTGACCATCTACTAGGAATAGATAAGCTTTTCATCTTTTTACAGTAGAGAGAATTCACACTGAGGGAGTTCACACAGCCAACTATCCAGCAGAGGGCTTGAAGAGGCTCAAAAGAAAGAAGAGTTCCCAGCAGACATGCATATAAGCATGACTCCACTGCAGTTATGCAAAGTATTCACCCCAGCCCCTTCACACATAAAATGTACATCAATTTTAAGGTCTGCCTTAGGTCTTAAAATGACTACCCCACTCCTCAGTTTCCCTCTGAGGGAAACTTGTTTTTCCTCTTCCTTTTCTTCTGCCATCCCCACCAGTATCTTAAAAATTATCTAAATTTTAAGCTACGTAACATTTATGTAAGCTCTCACTTGCCGTTAGGAAAAAATAAAAATTCAAATAATAGGGCTGTCTTGACATTACAACACAGTCACTGACTGCAGTCTTTTCCATTAGCCCGGCTAATACTGGGAAGAAGATTCTTATTTTCAGATGGAGTTAACCAACGGTAACTATCAAAGGGTTCTGCTGAAGTATCCAAGGGCTGCCTTCAATTACCTAATGTACACTTAAGGTATTCAAGGTGCTTGAGGGTGGCCTGTCCTCAGAAGCCTCTGAGGAAAAGAAGCGAGGCAAAGGACCCAAGATGCTGCAAAGTAAGTTCTGATCAGATAAGGAAAATTCTTTACTAAAGGAGTGGTCAAACAACGGAGCGGGTTGCCCAAAGAGGCTGTGGGATCTTCCGCCTTGGAGATGCCTGGAAATCAACATTAGAAGAACACATGCAAGTCTTCAAAGCTAATACTGTCTTTGGGTAGGGCATGGAATTAGATGAGCTCCAATACTTCCCCACAATGTAACTTAATCTATAGTTTTAAAACTTAGCACCCATACCCTAAAACAACTTCCAAGTTTTGTAGCTGGGAAGGAAGTTTATTAATCAAAAGGGAAATTAAATAAAGCAAGTTCAGGAATCGAAGCAAAGAGAAAGCGAGTCAAGCCTCCACTGATCCAGCCTCCGACTTTCAGCAGCAGGTGAGGAATTCTCTTTTCAACTATGGCCTATACAGCAAACTTTAGAAGAAAGGTCTGGTGCTATCTGCCCCCTTTTCCTAGAAGATCCCTCTCACCAGCCACTGCCTCTTTCCCTGCATCTCACCACATTTTAGAATTTGAGACTACAGGACTTTTCGGAGCTCTATAATTGTTTTGTCCTCTCAGAGAACTTACCAACAATTTCTATTAATAATATTAAAATTTCTAGTTGAGAAAACCTAACTGGGTCTTCACTTACCGACCATCTACTAATTCTTAGAATACAAGAAAAGTACCTAGTAAGATGTTTCTTTAAAAGAACGACACATTCCACCTTGACTAAAGTCATTAGGTAGTTACAGCAAAAAAAAAACCCAAGAAAATTTGAGCATAGTTGTCCTAAATCCACATAACATACTGAAAAGTAAGCAATCACACTGCTTTTTCAATTTAAGGCAAATTAATGAACTCCAAAAATCCACATGTATCCAGTCTTGTGGTTGAGTGAAAGAAATCTTGCTTCCTAATGTTATTTTATAAAATAAAGAAGCATTGGCACGTTCAACAGTTCATCACATCAACCCCTATTTAGGTATCACTGTAGGGGGGTAATGGGAAGCTTGCTGTAGTACCCTGCGCCTGTCAGCCCTACCGGTAATGAGCACAAGCAGGAAGCTCATCCTTGTTAGCATTCCAGATTAAGATTTAGAACACTCCTTACATCAGCAAGGAACAGAAAAACCTACCAGTGTGCTTCTGTCCCCCTTGTGAGGCAAAGAAACCAGTCTTGCCAGCAAAGAATTCCCCACCGTGGCGATTCTCTCTGAGGCAGGAACAGCTCAAGTTTTCTCTCTCTATCACCTGTTCAGCCATACGTGGCAAGTTTTCCCTCTGTGCTGTGTTCCTTTTGTGCCAGCTGCACTTAACTGGAAGTTAATTGTTCTGCCAAAATGCTTGTGCTCACAAGTGTTTTCACCTGGGATCCATCAAACATTCCACAGAAATGCAAAGGCAAATTCTGTTACTGACATAAACTTGCCAGCAGATCAGGTAATATATGGAAGAGAATAAACTAAAGATCTGTATTTTAAAAAAGGCCTTCAGTAGACTCCTCACCTCACAGCAGGTCACAGAGTTTTGTAATGACATACAGGAAGCACAGCAGAATCCATTTTCAGATGAGAGAGTAATCAGGAAGGATGGGGAAGCTTCAAAAACACTTCAAGCAGCAAAACAAAAGCAAATTAAATTCAAACAGGTAGAAGTCAAGCAATTCAACACAGGAACAGATTGTGCTGTGTTTCAGGTGTTCCGAGTTAGCTAAGAGGGTCCTGGTGTTCACTGACTGATGCAGAGATACCCGCAGCTCTGCGTGCTGTTGCACCCTGCAAGGCAAGTAGGATGCGAGGTTCAACAGGGAATGCTCTGGCCTGGGGACACGTTTTGTATAATGCGTATTTTGAACCACTTCAACTGACAAACTCATGCACACAAAAAGCCTCAAACTGACAATTGTTACTTAGGGGGGGGTAAGAATATGAAAAGAATACAGATTACTCATTAAATTCCATTCAGGAGTGGTGAGTATGGAGATGTAGGAGAAGTTACCTATCAAGTAAGGAAAGATAGAGAAGTCTGGAAGGAATCACTTCCTTTCACAGGAAGACAGTAGAGAACTTGGCTAGACTGCAAAGACATATTTGTCTGTTTAGTGCACAAACTAAGAGAGGCTATCCAGTTATCCACATGGAAAATAAGGAGGTGATTGGTGACAGCCAACATGGCCTCACTAGAGGCAAATTGTGCCCGACAAATTTGGTGGCCTTCTGTGACAGCCTTACAACATTGGTAGATAGGGAAGAGCAACTGACGTTATCTACCTGAACTTGTGCAAGGCATTTGACACTGCCCCACACAACATCCTTGTCTCTAAACGGCAGATGGACCACTCGGTGATAAGGACTTGGCTGGATGGTTGCACCCAAAGAGTTGAAGCCAATGGCTCAACGTTCAATTGGCGACCACTCAAGTGGCATTCCTCAGGTGTTGAACCGGGACTGTTTAATATCTGGGTTGACAGCACAGACAGTGGGATTGAGTGCACCCTCAGCAAGTCTACCGATGACACCAGGCTGTGTGGTATGGTTGACAAGCTGGAGGGAAGGGATGCCAGCCAAAGGGACCTGGACAGGCTTGAGAGAGGTTGTTCAGCCTGAAGAAAAGAAGGCTCAGGGAGACCTTATAGCAGCCTTCCAGTACCTAAGAGGGGACCTACAGGAGATGAGGAGGGACTGTTGATCAGGGAATGGAGGGATAGGACGAGGGGTAACTGTCTTAAACTGAAAGAGGGTGGTTTTGGTTAGATATCAGTAAGAGATTCTTTATTGTGAGCGTAATGAGACACTGGAAGAGGTTGCTGAGAAGCTGTGGATGCCTATCCCTGAAAGCATTCAAGACCAGGCTGTATGGGGCTTTGAGCAACCTGGTCTAATAATTTTTATACACTTTTTAGGCAGTTTTGCGCTTCAATGCAGTGATTGCAAAAACCTTCCTAAAAGCTAGACATCTCAAATCAGGAGGTGTCCCTACTCCCAGCAAGGGAAATAGACCTAGATGATCTTTAAGGTCCAACCTAAACCATTTTACAATTCCATGATCTTGCAAATGCTTTGCTGTATGCTTCCCTGTATCTTCTGCCAAAGACTTCTGTGTTGATCTATTCCTTTCCTGCTTTCAGAAAAAAATCAGGTTTAAAAAATGCTCTAATTCTCCACAAACTAAAACATGTGTGACTCCAGCTGAGTGGCCAAGACTTTAAAAAAAGAGAGATAATAACTATGCTTCTGTAATTAAGCGATACTGAACGTGAGGTAAATATCCATGTTGTCATTTTGAACACCCATCACAGTGCACGCCCTTCCTGAAGGCCAGTCTATCAAGTGGTTTAACAGCTAAGAAGCTCCAGCTGCACCTAAGGAACCTGTTCTGTTCAGAAGCTTTTGCAGTTGACATTGCCACCATTTATTTGTGACCTCTAGGAAGCAGGGAAAAAACCCTCATTTTATAAAGAAATATATATATATATATATATCACTTGCTAATCATTTTGATACACACTTTTTGGCAGTTTTGCTCTTAAATGCAGAGATTGCAAAAACGTTCCCAAAAGCTGGACATCTCAAATCAGGCACCTAATTCATTAACCGCCTAAAGAAAACCAAGCCTTGATCTTTACTTTCAGCTAACCCATTAGAACAAGGCACTTGCTCATTAGCAATGGAGTACTGTGCCCACAAGAAACTTTAATACTTACTGTCCAACCTCTGTCCCTCTCTGAAAGACTCTAAAGCAGATGCGTAGTTTTTGATATGATATTCACCTAACCTGACATGAACAAAGAGAAAGACAAGAAACAAGAATTACTCTTCAATCTAGTTGGCATTCTGAAGATCACAGCATCCTTAGTTTACACGCTAGAACGGTTAAAATTACACGTCAGAATTTAAATTGCTGGAGAGGTGTGTTTTTGAAGAGTCCAGGATGTGAAGATAATCACCCCAAAATAAGTAAAGTCTTACAGCCACAGCGTCGTTACGGATATGTTGCAAGCATCAAATTCATTCATTCACAGCGTTGCAAAAAGCTTGTACAGAGCCATAATCCAAACACTGGTATTAAAGATTATCACAATATTCCCAAAGCACAACATGTGATACTTACCCTTTTCTAAGGAGAGCTACAGCATTACTGGGGTTGAGTTCTAGGGACTTCTTTGCATCTGCAACTGCATCTGTTGGAAGTCAGTTTAAAGGTGAGGAACATAATAACATGTTACAGAAAGCAGCAAACTCGAATCTTTTAGTAGTGGAAATTTTGTAAGGTGTACCGTCAGCTTTCTTAGGTTGCACACAAATCACACTGAATTCAATCTAGCCACACCTGCTATGGATGAACCCTTCATTCAGCTGAAGAGCTAAGCTCTATGTAAGATGAAGCATGACTTAGTTAAAGCCTCTACTTAGTTTTGAAGTGTGAACCTGTTTGTTTGGGTTTTGCTGGAAAGGAAAAATAGATCAAATCTTAAATTACTCAGTTCATCTTTTTCCTAGGCGTTATGCAGTTATTGCATTCCTACCATGACAGGATTCAGTCTCTACCCAAAACATAAGGATGGAAGACACTTACAACACACAACTTGAAATCTGCCTAAGAACACCACTTAAAAAAACCAAAAGGGTGCCAAGATAGTACTAGGCTAAAATCAAATGGAAAGCTGGGACTGCAGAGAACCCAACTCATTGAACATTTTGCAGAAACGGGACAATCAAAGACAACTGTAAAATTATGCCCTAACTGTAGAATCAGCATATTAAGTTACAAATAACACTTTCTGCTATTACTATACTCAGCTTCAGATTGAGGGTATCTTCTGTAAAGAACGTGTCATAATACACTTGTAAAAGGATTCTCAGTGTTGTCTGAAGATGTTACCAGCGTATTTCTGTAGAAGGATATGAGCATAAGCTCGTTGACAGTAACATTCGGCATCATCTGGATTCTTCTCCAAAGCTGTTGTCAGTTCCTGTAAAGACACATAGAAAAACATGAAATGGCACCTCGTAAGTCCCCACAAAAATACAGAACCAAACTCTGTCAATTCAGAGACATCTGAGAAGAAAATATCCTAACTGGAATGACTGTTTACCTGTTGCTCAGTTCTCATCCACAAAGCTTAAAACATCAGAGCTTGAAGCACAAGGAATCTGCCAGTCATATCAAATTCAAGGAGCCTGTTTCTTACTGGGAAGGAAACAGGACTTTCAAATGCCTTAAACATTAATTTTAATGCTAAGGTGATCTTCCATATTCCAAAGATGTTCCTACAACTCAGCATTTCTGTACAGAGATCTGCTAGATTTGAGGAAGCACCACAGCATTGGGAATTTGGAAATCAACGTGCAGTATGTCCAAATACTGGTGTGGGGTTAACACGCTCAAATTATTGTAACAGATCATGAAATACCACATTATATGATATTCCTGAGAGTAGGAAAATGTTCTGATCTATGCCACACACAAAAGCAGGAGAACAAAAGACTCATGCAGCACAGGGATCACAGGAAATATTGTTGCACAATGGAAATAAGCATAAAGTAATCTCTTAGGTAAAGGAATCACTGGGAATACTGATTGAAATAACAATATATGCTCACTGTAAGAAAAGTTTGTGACTTTTGCACAACAGAATAAAATCACAATAACTCTATGCACAAACCTGGAAAGAGCATCTGCAATACTCCCCTTATTAGAGAGAGAAGTTCTTTGATTCACTAGAAGATAGTAGGTCTTCCAAAGCCACTTCATTGACTGGACTCCTACTCAGAGTCAAGCAAGCATGAGGGTGACTAAGATATAGGCTTCAAACCTGCATGAATATTCGCACAGTACAGCTGCCTGAACACTGTCCCATGAAGCCAGAGAAAAAGAGAAGGGCCTGCCTTAGCTTTAATTCAGATCAGTACCTTGTTCTGTTCCACAGCTGTCACATAAAACACACCAACTAGGAGTTAAGTAGACACAACAGCGTTTTCTAGCAGTAGCATGAGTTTTTATCATCACAAGACAGAAATAAGGATAGCATAGCTTCTAAAACCTTTGGGGTCTCTAAAGAAAGTGGCAAGCAGTAGACAGCTGTAACAAGCAACACTTGATCAAATTCTACAGTTGCCCTCTTAAGATGTAAATCCATGCAAAAGCAGACATTGCAGAAATATTCATGGCTATAGGTATTCCACATGGGATGGACACTGGACATGAGGTAACACATGTATTAAAATAGGCCCATATTACGCAGAGGTGAAGAATAGGTTTTGATCCTCAAAACCAAGAGGGGTTTGACTCTGTCACTGGACATTATCGGTACTTCACAAGCAGAGTCACCTCTCACTCCAAACATCAGTTCCCGTGACTTACACTGATGACAGAAGTGCTGATGAGAACCAGCACACAACATACAAATTGATTAATTTGCAGAACTAGATCTCACCCCAAGAAAGCCAAAAAAACCAAAATCCACCCAAAACCAAGCATCTTCAACAGCGTGAAACTCATCTCTTCATTGGCTTTTTGTCAGTAAGTTGTCACATTACACACACACACAAAGTTACTCATGTAACACAGCTATCTGAGAAGATAGCCAAGTAATACTCAACTAGCACCAGGAACTCCAGATTATGGACATAAGCAACAGTTGCTTAAACAAGCTTAGACCCAGTCTTTTACTCTAAATGCCTGTTACCACCCAACCAAGTTGCAAATCTGTTTCTAAATAAACTGGGACCTGTTCCTCCATGCTCATGATAAAAATCTGTATGAATTAAAGGTGCTTTCAGCCTCTTGAATCATTAACGCCTGAATTTAAGAAAGTCATAGGTTTAGGTTGGAATGAACTTTAAAGATCATCAAGTTCCAACCCCTCTGCCATGGGCAGGGACACTTCCCACTAGACCAAGCTACTCAGAGCTTTGAACCCCACCAGGGATGGGGCATCCACAGCTTCTCTGGGCAACCTGTTCCAGTGCCTTATCATCCTTGTTTTTCATTTGGCAAAACACCTCACCAAAACAAAGTCAATGAATGTTCGTTTTAACCTACAGTTCTTATTGCCTCCTAAACCATCACCACTAGCACTGCAAAACACTTTATAAAATTAAAAACTGATAGAAAACATCCTAATTCCATACAGTAAACTATTTTTTCAACTTATAATGACAAAAAAAGAGAGTCATCAAAGGGTTCAGAGCTTATCATTCAGACTGTATTTAAAGATGGATGATGACCTTCTCAGTTGTATCAGATCCAGGTGCAGAGAGCTGAAGCATGTTCTCCAAGACTTAAATGACTCAAATGTCCTGAGGACACAGCCCAGAAATACCCTGTCATGCTCCACGTGTGGAAGCATTAGACAATACCTTTTATAGGGTATCACGTCCCAGATTAGAAATATTAAATACGTGAGCTAAAAGACCACACCTAAGGTCGTGCAAACATGGTGTGTGCTACCTGCGGTTCCAAGCTCCTGTGTCAGCAAAACGCCATACATTAATCAGAGATTTTCAAGCACAACCTGCCTACTCAATGCAATACTTTTCAAGTGACAAGGGACACCAGTATTACTGTATCAGACATTAAACAGTGCCCACAGAACGCGTCACATATTGAAGTGCTGAACGTACAAAGAACTGAAATATAAATTAGAAAAGCAAAGCAACTAGGTTAACACAGAATAAACCCCTAAATGCACATTTTGATAAAATTCTTTAATACTTCCAAAGACCTTTTGCTGTTGGAGATTTTTTTGTTTGCGTGTTGGCGTCTGGGTTTTTTTTTCCCCTCCACTACCAGAAACTCCACTTGTTTTAAGATCTTAGATTAGTTTTCCTGTGCCGAATATACTTGTTTATTCTAGATTGTTTTTTAGATGTTATTCATCTCCTGAAAAACTTTTACAAGCTACAAACCCCAAAGAACTGCAAGATTCAGCTTCACCATTTCCTTCATGGTAAGATAACTCAGCATCCTCTGATGCTTCTGCCACCTACTCTATTGAAGCAGAACTAAGCATTTACACCCTCTCCCCTTCCAAGGAGAGATGCAAATGCTTATCCACCCCCCAGTTTTTGTTAACCCTCTGTTTTAACTAAAAACAACCTTTGAAAGCACATCTTAATGAGCAAAATCATGGAAGCATAGAAGATGCCAATTAGGAAGGGACCCCAAAAGATCACCTCACCCAACCTTTCACGGGAAAGGCCCAGATGAAGTTATCTATCACCCTGCCCAGTCATGTACAGAAAACCTCCCGTGATGCAGGATCGACCACGTACTTGGGGAGGTTGCTCCAGTGAGTAACTGTTAACACCATAAAAAAATTAACTTTTACGCTGAGACGAAATGATAATCAGTTCTGGCCTCCACAAAATATTGAAAGAGGGATAAAAAAAAACCAACCAAACAAAAAAAACAGGGCAGAATGAAAACTAATAAATATTGAGTGCATTCCTCCAATAAGGCTGGGGCGCTTTTTTTTTTTAATCACAAATGGCAACTGACTCAGTTGACTGAACTCCTATATGGGAGAGAAAGTTTAGGGTGCTGTTTTGTTGGGTTTGGGTTTTTTTCTTTTTTTTCTTCGTTTTCGTTTTTACAAGGCAGGTAGCACAAGCATTTTGACAGAACTGTGCCAAACTCCTCGACAGCCAGCCTCCGCCAGAAGGGCCTCCAGGGGAGGCTCTGCCAGGTTCTCCCCAACTCGCCTCAGCACATCCCCTGGCCCTCACCAGCGGAGCACCGCGCTCCAAAAGCCCCGGGCTCCCTCCAGCACCTCCCGGCTNCTAGCACCAGGAACTCCAGATTATGGACATAAGCAACAGTTGCTTAAACAAGCTTAGACCCAGTCTTTTACTCTAAATGCCTGTTACCACCCAACCAAGTTGCAAATCTGTTTCTAAATAAACTGGGACCTGTTCCTCCATGCTCATGATAAAAATCTGTATGAATTAAAGGTGCTTTCAGCCTCTTGAATCATTAACGCCTGAATTTAAGAAAGTCATAGGTTTAGGTTGGAATGAACTTTAAAGATCATCAAGTTCCAACCCCTCTGCCATGGGCAGGGACACTTCCCACTAGACCAAGCTACTCAGAGCTTTGAACCCCACCAGGGATGGGGCATCCACAGCTTCTCTGGGCAACCTGTTCCAGTGCCTTATCATCCTTGTTTTTCATTTGGCAAAACACCTCACCAAAACAAAGTCAATGAATGTTCGTTTTAACCTACAGTTCTTATTGCCTCCTAAACCATCACCACTAGCACTGCAAAACACTTTATAAAATTAAAAACTGATAGAAAACATCCTAATTCCATACAGTAAACTATTTTTTCAACTTATAATGACAAAAAAAGAGAGTCATCAAAGGGTTCAGAGCTTATCATTCAGACTGTATTTAAAGATGGATGATGACCTTCTCAGTTGTATCAGATCCAGGTGCAGAGAGCTGAAGCATGTTCTCCAAGACTTAAATGACTCAAATGTCCTGAGGACACAGCCCAGAAATACCCTGTCATGCTCCATGTGTGGAAGCATTAGACAATACCTTTTATAGGGTATCACGCCCCAGATTAGAAATATTAAATACGTGAGCTAAAAGACCACACCTAAGGTCGTGCAAACATGGTGTGCTACCTGCGGTTCCAAGCTCCTGTGTCAGCAAAACGCCATACATTAATCAGAGATTTTCAAGCACAACCTGCCTACTCAATGCAATACTTTTCAAGTGACAAGGGACACCAGTATTACTGTATCAGACATTAAACAGTGCCCACAGAACGCGTCACATATTGAAGTGCTGAACGTACAAAGAACTGAAATATAAATTAGAAAAGCAAAGCAACTAGGTTAACACAGAATAAACCCCTAAATGCACATTTTGATAAAATTCTTTAATACTTCCAAAGACCTTTTGCTGTTGGAGATTTTTTTGTTTGCGTGTTGGCGTCTGGGTTTTTTTTTCCCCTCCACTACCAGAAACTCCACTTGTTTTAAGATCTTAGATTAGTTTTCCTGTGCCGAATATACTTGTTTATTCTAGATTGCTTTTTAGATGTTATTCATCTCCTGAAAAACTTTTACAAGCTACAAACCCCAAAGAACTGCAAGATTCAGCTTCACCATTTCCTTCATGGTAAGATAACTCAGCATCCTCTGATGCTTCTGCCACCTACTCTATTGAAGCAGAACTAAGCATTTACACCCTCTCCCCTTCCAAGGAGAGATGCAAATGCTTATCCACCCCCCAGTTTTTGTTAACCCTCTGTTTTAAGTAAAAACAACCTCTGAAAGCACATGTTAATGGGCAAAATCATGGAAGCATAGAAGATGCCAATTAGGAAGGGACCCCAAAAGATCACCTCACCCAACCTTTCACGGGAAAGGCCCAGATGAAGTTATCTATCACCCTGCCCAGTCATGTACAGAAAACCTCCCGTGATGCAGGATCGACCACGTACTTGGGGAGGTTGCTCCAGTGAGTAACTGTTAACACCATAAAAAAATTAACTTTTACGCTGAGACGAAATGATAATCAGTTCTGGCCTCCACAAAATATTGAAAGAGGGATAAAAAAAAACCAACCAAACAAAAAAAACAGGGCAGAATGAAAACTAATAAATATTGAGTGCATTCCTCCAATAAGGCTGGGGCGCTTTTTTTTTTTAATCACAAATGGCAACTGACTCAGTTGACTGAACTCCTATATGGGAGAGAAAGTTTAGGGTGCTGTTTTGTTGGGTTTGGGTTTTTTTCTTTTTTTTCTTCGTTTTCGTTTTTACAAGGCAGGTAGCACAAGCATTTTGACAGAACTGTGCCAAACTCCTCGACAGCCAGCCTCCGCCAGAAGGGCCTCCAGGGGAGGCTCTGCCAGGTTCTCCCCAACTCGCCTCAGCACATCCCCTGGCCCTCACCAGCGGAGCACCGCGCTCCAAAAGCCCCGGGCTCCCTCCAGCACCTCCCGGCTCCCTCAGGCACATCTCTCCACCACCACCCGGCTCGGCAAGGCCGGCAAACTTCACACATCCGAAGGGCAAGGCCCACCGCCCCCGGCCCGGTCCAGCCCACCCCAGCTCTCACCTCCACCGCTGCCGCCGGGTCGCGGTCGACGTCACCGTCCGAGAACCTGCCGAAGAAACACAGCGGCGTGAGAAGGCGAGGCGGGGGCGGGCGGAAAGGGCACGGGGTGAGGAGGCAGAGACGGGAGCTCACCGCGGAGGGGCCGCTCCCGCCGCCGCCATGCCGCGCCCCCCCACCCCGCCGCCCCAGGAAACTTCTGGAGCCGCCGAGACACCCGCGCCCGGAACCCGAAGGCCGCAGCCACCGCAAGGCCCGACGGGATGCGGCCCCGTCAGCCCCTCCCGCGCTNCCGCCGCCGCGGTCACCGCGCCTCAGCGAGCAGCCCCGGCCGCCTGGCGCCTCCGACCCGGTCTGGCCTGGCGCTGAGGCCGCGCTGGCAGCTTGAGGCCTGCCTCCCTTCTTCCTCCTCCTCCTCCTCCTCCTCCTCTCACGGCTGCCTTCCGTGAAACTCCTCGGACGAAAAAGAAAAAAAAAAAACTTTAACAGCCTCACAGAAAAAGAATGGCGGCCTCAATTTTTTCTTTCTGAGTCAACGGCAGCTGGGATTTGAGACGGCAGGGTGCGTTTGGCGGCTGCCACAGCCACAAAGGCAGCTGCAGGTGGGGAGGAGTTGCCCTCGCTCCCCTTCCACCGTCTCTCACCCTTTGTCGTACCAAGGAGAACAAGTCTTTTTAGAGGATAAGTCTTATTAGGAGCGGCTGAGGGAGCTGGGGGTAGGAGGGGGTTGATCAACCTGGAGGAAAGGAGGCTGAGGGGAGACCTCGCTCTCTGCAACTACCTTAAAGGAGGCTGTAGAGAGGTGGGTGTCAGTCTCTTCTCCCATGTAACAAGCAACAGGAGAAGAAGAAACAGCCTCAGGATCTGCCAGAGGAGGTTTAATTGGATATTAGGAAAAAATTCTGCAACAAAAGGGTTATCACTAAGCACTGGATCAGGCTTCCCAGGGAAATGGTGGAATTGTCATCCCTGGAGGTATTTAAAAGATGGGTATCATAGAATCATAGAATCATTTAGGTTGGAAGAGACCCCTGGGATCATCAAGTCCAACCATCAGCCCTACTCTACAAGTTCTCCCCTACACCAGATCCCTCAACACCACATCTAATCTGCTCTTAAACACAGTCAGGGAGGGTGACTCCACCACCTCCCTGGGCAGCTGATTCCACTGACTGACCACTCTCTCCGTGAAAAATTTTTTCCTAATGTCTAGCCTAAACCTACCCTGCTGCAGCTTGCAGCCATTCCCTCTTGTCCTGTCGCTCATTGCCCGTGAGAAGAGACCAGCACCAATATCTCTACAGTGCCCTTTCAAGCAGTTGTAGAGAGTGATGAGGTCTCCCCTCAGCCTCCTCTTCCTCAGACTAAACAATCCCAACTCCCTCAATCGATCCTCATAAGCCTTGTTCTCCAGGCCTCTCACCAGCTTTGTTGCCCTCCTCTGTACTCGCTCCAGCACCTCGATATCTCTCTTGTGCTGAGGTGCCCAGAACTGGACACAAAACTCAAGGTGTGGCCTTGAGACATAGTAGACATAGTGCTTAGGGATGTGATGTAGTGGTGGGCTTCGTCAGTTAGGTTGGTGGTTGGACTTCGTGATCTGAAAGGTCCCTTTCCAAACTAGACAGTTCTGTGACTCTAAGGAGAGCGAGAAGTACGGATACACCTGGCTGGTGGAGCGTAGCCTAAGGGACACGGGAGGGGAGTGGTTTTCATTTACTGTTGGTTGTACAATGAAGTCTGCTGTGGGAGACACCGTCTGCTGGAGACTTTCTCTGCTTCTCCAGCCGACATACACTAAGGCGACAAATCATGTTTCCATTGTTGTAGTTGCCTCTACGGCCAGAGGTTTTGTTGGCAAAGCTGTAACCTTAAGGAGTGATTTTTATATTTTTATCATGTTTGCAGTAAATTGGCAAAACATCCCCGTTTTTCAGAATGCCCCATCAAGTGTTATCACGTCAGGTTTCCTACTATTATGAAATCCTTGTACTACAGGAAAAAGGCCCTATTTTACTCTGATTAAAACAACCTAGCCTCCCTCTCCAGTGCTTTCCTCAATCTGAAATAGCCCTCAGGATGAGAACTGCATCAGATGGGCGCTCTCCGTTCTTACCCACATTCCTAGCGATATTGGCAGCCCTCCCCAGCTGCAGGGAGTGCTGCCAGATAAAACCACCACTGGTAAAGCTGGCAGCTTCATTATGGGTACAGCCAGCATTCTGGAAAAAGGGGTGAGGCACGTGGGATTTGCAAGGGGAAGCCTGACTGTACGGGAGTCGGGGGGGGAAGAAATGGTGAATTAAACAGGGTGGTCTCAATTGCAGAGAAACAGGGCAGCAGAGAACTGCTCCTTCCAGACAGTTTGTAGAGCTACTTCTGTTTGACTAGACCAAACTCTCTCTGCCACAGTTCTCATTAGTCTTTCTAGTACTCGTGCTTAAACTCAACCTTACGAACCAACCAATAAAACTCTGTTGTGAATTCAGCCACAGAAAGTCCTATTTCCTTTGACTTTACAACCCACTAATGGGAAGGCATTCTGCTGATTCCTCATTCCCCTTCTGCTGAAACACTGCGATCTGCGAGGTTTTGAAGCCCTGTTGGTTTGGGCCAACAGTTGTGTTACACAAGGTACAAAGGCCTCTGATGAAAGACAGCCCAGAACTACATTCCAAAGTTTAGGGTTGTCTGTAACGTACCGGGAAGTGACGGAAAAGGAGACGTTTATGTCTTAATTTTGGATTTAGCTGAACTTTCATGTGAACTATAAAACCACCCAGAGATACTGCTATTTCAAACGACAGCCACAGTATGCTGGGTGTGCTCGGGTCTGTCCAGGAGGGACTGGTGAGGTGCTGGTGTCCCACCACTGACCCACACTGATAAATCACGCTGTCCTATTTCTCAGTGTATTTTGGTTATTAACGATGGTCGTCAAAATGGTTGTATAATGACTATATATTGTAAGAATATAAAAACATTTCAGAGTGAATACAGAAAAAATGTTTTTCCACTTGATTTATTTTCATAATAAACCAATTAAAAATACAAAAGACAAGGACCCAAGGTTCAGAGGGCTCCATCATTTAAAAATTTGTCTTTAAATACAAATTCACTCTGTAATATGAATACATATAACATTAGACCTCTAAACATAATGATCTTCTTTGCATCTATCAAAAATTTGTATGGAAACAAATTAGCTGAAAAAACTTCCTCGTGACATTGAATGTACATTATTTACAATCAAAAAAAAAAGAACTCTTAGCAGTATTAATCTCCAAATATCTGCATAGATTTATATTTAATTTCCCCCCCCCCCTTACAAAATAATCTGAAGTAGAAAGCAAGATTGTTAAGCCTCATAATCGCAAAATGGCATGAAACGCTTGCACCTGTAGTGATGCTGTTGGCTGCTGTAATTAAATACAGCTCATGTTCTCATCCAAAATAACGACAGCCCTGGCATTGTCCATTACTGCAATAAAAGTTCCTCGTACTCTCAATAGGAGTGTATATTCCGTTTTGCACACACAAAGAGCTTGTGCTGCAAAAAAAATAATAATAATAAAAAAGCAAGAGGATACCTGGTTATCAAAGGCTAAAACTGGTGTCAGGCACCAGGACGAAGCAGGTACTCGCTGGTAAAAATTCATACACATGGAATGAAAACGTCCCACTAGAAGTAACTGTTGCTTCCAAAGGTAAGTGAAGTGATACAGGCAGGGACTAAACAGAGAGGGTTATACTAACGTTACCGCAACCGAAATCGGCGACAGACTGAAGAGATACAGTAAGAAGTTTGCAACTTTGGCCAAGAACCTCAGGAGAAAGTCTTCATAGCATAAAAAGCACGTTCCTTCATTTTGAAGGAACTTCAAATCCTTCCTGTATTTTGAAACACGAGTAATATGTGATTTTATTTGTATGATAACATTTAGCAATTAATAGAAAATCAAAATCCATTCTAAAGCATGAATTCTAACAATTAACTGCAGAAATTAAGTAGCTTTGCAACATCTTGCTTCAGAATCAAATCCTATATACACAACTGAAAAGGTCCCATCACATTTATGAAAATAATCATCCACAGGGTCTTTGTTTGTTTGTTTTACAGCTATTAATACGAATTGGGTTCCAAGGGCTCGCTTTCTTGCTTCACTTGCACGTTAGGTGGGAAACCATTCGAACTGGACACCACCATCACAAACGGTTGCTGCTGGAACCCCTGCTCCGACTGCTCAGCGTCATCCAAATCGTCACTGTCCTCTTCCTTCACCGCTCCCTGCGCCCCCATCTGTTTGGTTTCAGGCGCTTTAATAACGGAAGTGATGACCGTGCCCGATGGATGAGCCACCACCTGCGAACTGCTCGGCGAAAACGTCACCACGGGGCTAGTGGCACTGAAGGATGGAGACGAGGCCATGTTGACTGTTCCATTGCAAATTGTCTGCACGCTGCTGGTGAGCACCTGCTGAACTTGCGCTGGGCTCAGCACGATTGAGGAAGGAGGCGAGACTGGCTTCTGAGACTGCAGCATGACGTTCTCTTTCAGAACCGTCATGGGTTGGGAAGTAGGAATGGCTTGTAAAATGAATTTTTGGGGCGTTGCTGCTGAGGCTGGATCTGTGCTGGCTATCACCGTCGTGAGAGGCACTGTCTGGAGTGTTACAGTGTGCAGCTGCTGATTCCCTGGAGAAACAACCACTGGAACCTGAGCTGGAGTCTGTAAAGTCCTATTAAGATTAGAGAAGATTATAAGGTCAGAACGCTTCCACACTGAGTTTTGAAAAAGAATTATATATTTCCTATTGCAAAATCACTTGTCATCATGAACATTTCATTTACCAAACGGTTCCAGAAGAGGTAGCAGTTGCTCTCCTGAAAAAAAGAACTAGCCCCGACTCCTGAATTCAGCAACACGGTTCCCAAAGTAAAGGTACCCGGCACGAGAGACTCTACCATCGCCAAACTGAACAGCCTGCCTTTGAGGCATTCCAGAGCTCATCAGAAAACCTGGGGATCGCATCTAACATCTCCTTCTCAAGCATCATAAGCATGATCCACTACATGTCTGCCACCAATTTAATGAGGTACCCTAAGTAATTCTGATATCTGCATATACATTTCAGTTCTCCTGATACATATCAGTTCTCCTGATATCTGCATATACATTTACCTGTGTGCAAAAGTATCTGCATCGGAACAGTGAGTCTGGTCGAGGCGTTCTCAGACTCCCAGGACACACAGTTCTGTCTGCCAGGCTTGTACACTCCTTCTGGCAAAGCAACTGACCAGAATTTGCTCCCAAAACATCAGTTTAAGTTAGGAATGATGCCATCGGTTGCAGGCTCGCAGACTTGGGTACCACACTATTTTCTGTGCACACACAGCTAAGAGGGCAAGGTCAGAGGATTACCAGCCCTGTTGCTGAAGCACACAATGGCTACCCTGGACAACGGTGACTCAGAGACGTGGCTGAAACGCCTACACTCCCGCCATGCAAATATAAACAAAAAAACCCCAACATAGTCTTGGTGAAGCAAATTATTTCCAGGGCAGAGAAAGAGCAAGGGAAGGGTAACTGCTTCAACACCCTCCCAGTTTGCCGCAGCCCACCATGCCATGCTGCCTCCGACAATCTTTTTCTTCTCTTCTGCCTGCCCTGCAAAGTTCCCTCCATCCTTCCTGCCTCTCTTCAGTGGCAACAGCCACAACCTGGAACACAGGAAATTCCATCTCAGCATCAGGAAAAACTTCTTTACTTTGTGGGTACCAGAGCACTGGAACAGGCTGCCCAGAGAGGCTGTGGAGTCTCCTCTGAAGACATTCAAAATCTGCCTGGATGGGTTCCTATCCAGCCTGCTCTGGGTGATCCTGCTTTGGCAGTGGGTTGGACTACAGGATCTCCAGAGGTCCTTTCTAAACCCTACCATTCTGTTTTCTCCTGCTTCCCTCCTCCCCCTTTTCAGTCTTAAGCTTCCCTTGTGTTTTCTTAAACATGCTTGACACTGACTGAAAACAAAAATGTCTCCTCCTCCTAGCTTACTTCTACCCCTGCTGAATCCGTTTCCATGGAAAGCCACTTACTGTCAACACTTGTACTTACAAGTCCATGCACGCTCCTCCTCCTTAAGCCTGTCCTCAGGTATGCTGAGGTTGCCTACTATACATCTACTGTGAACATCTTCCATTCTGTAGTCCTTCTACCCATGTAGTACCTATTTTTCACAGCTCTCCGAAAGCCTGCTTGCCAGCGTTTAGCCACTGACCAGTCAAATCAGGCTCGGCATATTGAAAACTTCAATTGAAGCCCACGCTCTGGCTCTCACAGTTACAGCACAAAGCTTACCAAAGCAGGGCCCAGGAGCTGTGGAAGCTATGGGGCAATGTGGATGCAGATGCTGCTGCTGGCAGTAGTCCAGCCACACTCCCCCCTCCTTCGTGCATTAGCAGAGACAAGTGAAGGAGTCTTTGTAGAGGATTTCCCAGGTCCTTCTCAGCTCAGTCCCCTGGGAATGGCCTCTAGCTGAGCTTCACAGATTGTGCCAGCAAGAGGAGCTCCAGTAACCCAGCTGGTATCAGGCTCAGAAGACATCAGGACTCCCCCAAGCATCCTCCAGCTGCCAGTCCCTGCTGCAGGCAATCTTTCCCCCAACTCCTCTATGGCTTGGTAATATAAGGAACAAAATCTGTATCTGGAGCTTTCTCTTCCTCACAAGAAAAAAGGTTGCAGTACCCCGGAATGCTGCTGTAGCAAAACCAATCCAAATCCTTGCCCACAAGGCTCTCACGCAGGTCTCATCGCAGAGGCCATAATAACCACAACACAAAATATGATGTGACACTACCAGAGTCAATCTTGAGCTCCTGTTTCACACAACTGGAGACAGCCCAAAGACGTAGCTAATAGAAGTGGGGGCTGGCTAGAAGTGAATCACCAGCTAAAGCCATCACTTCTTTCTTTCCAACTTCTGGATAACTTGGTGCTCCACAGCAAACACTGGTAACCAAGCTTAAAGTGCAAAGCTCAGTCACAGAATTACAGAACGATACAGGGTTGGAAGTGATCCTCTGGAGATCATCTAGTGCTCCAGGTGTTTTGAATGTCTCCAGAGAGGGAGACTCCACCACCTCTCTGGGCAGCCTGTTCCAGTGCTCTGCCATGCTCAAAGTGAAGTTCCTCATCACATTTAGATGGTACTTCTTATGTTCAAGTTTATGCCCATTACATCTTGTCCTCTCACTGGGCACCAGTGAAAAAGGACTGGCCTCTTCCTCTTGACACCCACTCTTTTAAGTATTTATAGGTGGTGATCAGATCCCCCCTCAGTCTTCTCCAGAGTAAAAAGACCCAAGTCCCTCAGTCTTTCCTCATAAGAGAGACGCTCCAGGCCCCTAATAATTTTTGTGTTCCTCTGCTGTACCCTCTCCAGCAGTTCCCTGTCCTTCTTGAACAGGGGAGCCCAGAACTGGGGGCTCACCAGGGCAGAGTCAAGGGGCAGGATAGCCTCCCTCAACCTGCTGGTGATACTCTTCCTGATGCAGCCCCAGATGCCATTGGCCTTCTTGTCCACAAGGACACACTGCTGGCTCACGGGCATCCTACTGTCCACCAGGACTCCCAGGTCTTTTTCCTCAGAGCTGCTCTCCAGCAGGTCAGCCCTCAACCTGTACTGGTGCAGGGGGTTCTTCCTCCCCAGGTGCAGGACCTTAAATTTGCCCTAGTTGAATTTCACCAGGTTCCTCTCTGCTCTCTCCAGTCTGTCCACGTCTTGCTCTGTGGTGGCACAGCCAGCACCAAGGCTCACATCAAGTCTGCTAAGGGCTATCAGTGCTAACTCTTTTTTTTACTTTCTTTCTTTCTTTGTTTTTAACCCCAGCAATTCCCTCAGGACCTTGGTAGAAAAGTGACAAGTGTCTGCACCAGAAGAAGTAACAGGATGAGGGCATCCACTGGCTTTTTTTTTTTTTTAAACCCCAACTCTCTACAGTAAAACAAACTTGCAGTAAAACCAAAACGTCACATAGAAACAGCTCAACCCAGGGCAGTCTACAGGAAACAGCAATGCAACTGGAACAGCTAAGAAGGAAAGACAAAGCATTAAAAGTATCAGAGTAGATACCAAGCCAGCTCTTTAATCCCTGAAGAAACTTACTTGACCCTGAAGGATTAAGATCAACTCCATAGCTGCAGTTTTGAAAGCAGCAGCTGAAGCCCCTGGCCTGTGCTGGTCTGCCATCCCAGTATTACTTTTAAGTTACTTTCTTGTTCTTTAGTCGTTTCGTTTTAAAACAAAATAGTAAGAATAAAAGCTTCTGGCTGCTAAATGGCTGTGAAGAACAAGCTCAAAACAGTGTGAACTGGAGCTAATCAATGCAGAAGGCGCTCCACCAAGCAGCAGGAGCAACAGCTCCAAGAGGACTGAACCAGACCCCTTGTCTCACCACACTGTAATTACTATCTCCCGAAAGCAAGTCCCATTCCTGTACATCACACTGTGACTAATAGTTTACTCCAGATGCTCTATCTTCTCCATCAGGCGAGATATGTATATATGACACACACATACATAAACACGTATATAAGCATATCCATATAGACACGCAGACACACACAGAGTGTGAACTTGCCACAGGGAAAGCAGATGCCTGGGCAAGCACAGGGCTCAGGAGCACACAGCACTTGTTAGTTACACTAATGGTGGCCAAGCAAGACATTTGCCCCAATTACTAAAGGCTACAGACAACTGTGTCCATTGACAAACCGAAAATCTCCCTGCCTCAACTATTTGCCTTGAATATAATTGAAAATGATACAGGTTTGGTTCATTGTTTTGCCTTTCTAAGTAAAAAAAACAAACCAAAAAACCAAACCAACAAACCCAAACCCCATGACTTACGATCTGTTAACGCCAGACTACATTATTTCAGGTGCTTCCAACACTGTGTTTTGCTATGAATTTCACTGTCAGTTTGCTCCCCCTCCACCTTCTCACTCTAAGGTACACATCCACTGGGCGATTACTTTAAAATTTCCTGCTGAGGTTGCAAAAAGAACCAGAACATTGAGCAACAGTGATGAAAAGGAAACGCCACCATAAAACATTCTGGTTACAACTGAGAAAAGAATGACAAAAAATTCTGAAGTCATTTTAGCTTGGCAGAAATTCATCGTCTATTTCTTGGTCCACTTGGTACTGGTAACAGCCTAGAGTTCTGCAAATTGTTATCAGCTCATCAAGAGGTAACTGGTGATAAAGCAAACAGTAAGGGACAGGCAGAAAACCAACTTTATTTGTGGTTATTTATGTGACATTTATGAAATGGAGAAAGGGAGAAGACACCAAAAAAAAACCCCCCCTATTGAAACTACAAGCTGAGGTAAAGAAGCCAAACTACAGCTAGGAGGAACAAGGTAAACTACATGCCAAAGTATTTCACAGCACCATAAGAAAACGAAAGAGGGCAATATTAAATACGTAGAGAGAGGTAAGAGAGGAGAATTCTCTCTCCAACATACACACTGTTCAACCTACAGCTACAGGGGAAATGACGGCCTTGAGATCAACAGGCAATTTTCCAGGGACTTTCCCTGTTTGTTCAACTTACTGGTTGCGAACAACTCGTTCAGGAGTTGTGTGGAAAAGGGAGAGAGGCGGGTGAAGGGGTGGGACACGCTTGTTAGAACCACTTCAGATGCCTGAGTCGAGAGGCAATCTCTTCCGAGTGTCTAAGGGAAGCATCAGCCACATGCAACTGAGGAGCTCTACTGCCAACGCGCCAACAGCCGCGCTCGTGTAAAGCGAGTCCTCAAAGTCGCCAACAATCTCGTCAACACTATACCCCAGCGTACCGTGGTCAGGCCACTGGCCCTTTTACAGCACAAGCCACGCAAACAGGAGCTGCTGAGCAGTCCAGGGGGACTGAGATGTCCATGCACAGTAGAACAGCACTTGATGCCTTCATGCCCAGTCTGAACACAGGCTCCTCCAAAGGGAGGGCAGAACTTGCCTACTCTTGTTCTTGTCTAGCTCTTTGCCTGGACAAGATTATCTCTTACATCATGAGGTATTTTCCTCACCATCCTCATACCCAAGATGCAGTCAAGCTTTCACTTGAGAGATGACAGAATAACTCCACAACAATCACCTTCTTCCCTGCTTTTGGGGAAGGCTACAGCAGTGGTGGGCCAGATCCAACAGCATCTGCTGGTCAGTGTGTTGGAAAGCTTCTCCTGCGGGCAGGAAGACCCAAATTGTTGCCCTGATGGAAGACTACCATCTGACTGCAGTGCTGGCTGATGAAAGTATGGCCTTCCAAACATCTGCCATGAGTTATTTCCCATTATCCAGAAGTCCTCAGATGGCATCACGTTCCTTCACTCACGTTCCTCATCAAGGCAGCCCTAGCGAGCCTTTTACCGAGACTGACACCTGTGATGGCTTTTATTCAGCATCCCGGCAGGAACAGCAGAGGAGCGAGAGGCTAGAACATTGGCTGACATCCTGCACATTTGACTCTAGCTCTTATTCAGGGAAAAGGCACTGAAGGCAGATGGTCAATGCATAATCTCCATAGGATGGTGCCAGACTCCCTCCCTTGTGTCTCTTAGGCAAGCCTGAGCAAACCCTATACACATATATAGGGCATACGAGTATGCTCACAGAGCATAATGATGACATTCACTACACAACTATAACGTCTTATACGTGGCACAAGATGAAGACACTTGATTTGAAATAGCAGCTGTAATCACATGTTCAAGGTTTGAACTGGCCAAATCTGTCAGTTTTTCAGCATCAGCATAGCTGCACTCAGACCACTGGTACCTCACAGCCTGGACACAGAAAGAGATTATGGAACAGCAGCAGAAGGCATCTGTGTTGGCTTGGGGTAGACATGACTTCCAAAGGTAATTCCCTCTCCTTATCAGGACAATCCACTGTGTTGGCGTATTGTTGGCTTCTCACCCAGAATGCTCACGCCCAGAAAAAACATGATTCACCTTCAGCTACTTCCTTGTCCCCTTCACTGAGGATCTTGCTGCTGCGGTCTGCACTTGTGTCACCCTCAGGATGAATTATTGCAACATTTTCTACCCCAAAGGTTGCAAAAAGGTCAAAATTAAAACCGTGGCTGATTCATCATGCAGTGGTTCTCCAGTTCAGAAGTAAACACACAGAACACAGCCCACTGGTCCTCTGTGGACCCCAGCTACAGAACAGAGTGGGGATACCCGCCTTCTAACATGCTCCGTCCGAGCTATAGAAGTGACATCTTGAAAATACAGAAAAGAAACAATAAACTGAATTTTGATAGAAACATTGTGTTTGAAACTTGAAGTCCACTGAAGCATTGCACAGGATCTGTCAGTGGTCAGCTAATTGCAAGCTTCTTGACACCCAGAGCTGCCAGGGAGAAGATTCAGCTACATCCCGTACAGTCAATAGGAAACAGAGACGTATAATTTCAAAGTACAGGCAGTACAACCTTCTCTGAACCATTAGTAACACAGGAAGTTCTTTTCACCCACAGAATCACAGAATATCAGGGATTGGAAGGGACCTTGAAAGACCACCTAGTCGAACCCCCCGCTGGAGCAGGAACACCCAGATCAGGTCACACAGGAACGTGTCCAGGCGAGTTTTGAATGTCTCCAGAGAAGGAGACTCCACAACCTCCCTGGGCAGCCCCTTCCACTGTTCAGTCACCCTCACCGTAAAGAAGTTTCTTCTCATATTTAAGTGGAATCTCCTATGTTCCAGCTTGCACCCATTGCCCCTTGTCCTATCACTGGAGAAGAGCCTGGCTCCTTCCTCCTGACACTCACCCTTTACACATTTATAAACATTAATAAGGTCGCCCCTCAGTCTCCTCTTCTCCAAGCTGAAGAGACCCAGCTCCCTCAGTCTTTCCTCATATGGGAGATGCTCCACTCCCTTCATCATCTTGGTAGCCCTGCCCTGGACTCTCTCAAGCAGTTTCCTGTCCTTGAACTGAGGGGCCCAGAACTGTACACAATATTCCAGATGGGGTCTCACCAGGGTAGAGTAGAGGGGGAGGAGAACCTCTCTTGACCTACTAACCATCTCCCTTCTAATACACCCCAGGATGCCATTGGCCTTCCTGGCCACGAGGGCACAGTGCTGGCTCATGGTCATCCTGCTGTCCACCAGGACTGTCAGGTCCCTTTCCCCTATGCTGCTCTCCAACAGGTCATTTCCCAACCTATACTCCATCCAGAAGACACTGCATCTCGAATAGCTGCTACTGTAGGTTAAAGGTAAATGAAAATGCACATCTCTACCTGCAGCCCTGGTCATTTAAGGGACCAGTTTAATTGCCCAAATGCAGGCACCTTAGAGCCCCATACAATGTCCTGGATTCTCCACAGCAAGGTAAGTCCCTGCCCTTACAGGAGGCATATGCCTTCTGGAACAAGAGATGGGATGCCTTTTATGCTCAGAATGACCTGACGAACATAGAGCTGAATCCAAGGCCTACTTCAATGCCACCTTGTTCCAAGCTAGCACACCATTACTCTAATAAACCAGTCATTCTGGTTAACCTGTATCATTTCTTCTAGTTTAAACAGAACAATTTTACAAGCGCTAATGGCAAAAGCTTTTTTTTGTTGGGTTTTTTTTCCCTTAAAACAGCTGGCTCATTGGAAGAAGTGAAAAATAAATCATCTCATCCAGAAAGGCATTTTTAATTTTGTTCTATCGCTGGAAACCTGCGGTACCAAATTCAGCTCCCAGTCACATGACTGGAGACTGCAGTGATTGTGCTTGCATCCACCCAGCCAGAGTGGTTAGACCTGCAGAACAGCAGTGAGTTTGCAATTCCAAATCATCCCACTGGGGATACCAGATGTCTTCCCTGGTCCACAAAACCCAGTTTGCATGACCTGACCCTGCTCCTGCCCCGTGTCCCAAGCCCGGGTTAGCACCACATCCCAGCCTTTTTGTTTAAGAACTAGCGCTGGGGAAGAGCCATATTCCCCCGGCCACTTTGTGTCTCCTGCATACAGCAGCACCAAAACTTGTATTAAAAGCCCCTCAAAAGCTATCCAAAAGTCAAGACCTTTCCACTTCCGAATAGGACACGACCCTGCCCTTCAAAGTACACACAACTCTACGTGAGCTTCGTGCAGCCATAAATCTGCTTTACCTGCCATAAATGAAGTCACTGCCTGTCTCCTGCAAAGAACCAAACCCTGGTGGTTTTCACTGCCTGTTTCTTTGAGAAACACAAGAAGGCTCTGGGCAATGGCTGCCACCCTCTCCCAGCAATGCTCTGGGTGTAGACTTTACCAAGCAATGTCACCCAGCGCAGGGGAGGGATGGTGACACGAGCCCTACATCACGTTCCTCGGACACAATCTTTTCCAAGTTCCTCAGCAGAGAAGATGCACTTCCAGATTTCTCCTATGAAAGAGACGGTTAAGTGTTAAGAAGTCAACTGTTTTGACCTCAAAAATCCTCAGTGCTTTCTCTATAGCATGTGGTTAATCACACACATTTTTTCTTCTCACAACACAACAGAAACACCTTGCTGCAGAGAGAACATTTATTTCCATGAAGAGGGAAGAACATTTTATATTAACGAAACTTTAGAAGCTACATTGCGTCAAGACAAATTAGATGGGTCTAAGATGGTCACGCTTCAAGGCAAGAGACCAACCACTAGCCAGTAGGTGTCAGAAAAACTCCTGAGGATCCTTCCCAAACCCCGGCTGCCCTTCCTCCAATACAACCTCCACTATCTACATGCTCCAACCTCGGAACAGAAACTGGCAACCAATGTTGCTACTTGTCCTCACGCTTCCTTACAAAACTGCTATGAAGAGACTCCAGCCACAGCCCTGGGTACGTCAGAAGGTTTGTCAGCTCTTGCTCTATAAGGGCAGTGGTATGTGCTGTACATTTTCAAATCACGTAGACCACTCATTTCATCACTCATGGAAGCCCCGCTGCAGCAGTTCAGACCGTGTACACAAACAGAGCTTTATGGCACCTTGAACAAACCAACCCCAAATCCAGTTCCTTTGGTTTAGCTTTATTATAAAACAAGGCCTAAAATGTATGCTCCAAAAAAATGCTCAGTGTGTGCTTCTACCTCGCCAAATTATTCAAAGTCTGCACTTTCAAACTGAGCATAAATTCATCTGCCATAAACTGCATTTGTAGAGCTTGAAATGGGCAGTAACCACTGCACAGGACTCATCAGCACCTTGGTTTTCAGCCTGGCCCATCCTGGTTAAAAGCTTAACCAAGAAAATCTGGCTTGTGTTTCTTATTTTCAACTGTAACTGCTCAGACGCCTTAGTACATTCTTTCTTCATTAGCAACACTTCTATACCATTCAGTAATTACATACTGTGCTGAAAAGATTCAGTGGGCCTTTTTCCCTTCATCTGAGACATTTTGTCATCTTGGCTAAGAAAAGTGCAATTGAAGACCCCATGGAACAATGTTTTAAATTACAAATATGGGATTAGAACCCATGCACTAAGAACTCAAAGGCTTTAAGGCTTGTACTTCAGTGGAACTTCACACATCTACCATCTCTACTACTTGTTTCCCCTTAGCTTCTTGCCCAAGGTCTGATTGTGAAATGCCATAATGCAATCACTGGATGTCATAATGTCACTGAGGAGCTTCCAAATGCTCGCCTGGACTTCTTGCCTGCCTGCTTTACTAAGGCTCACCGATACTGCTGCTTGTTGTTACCCTGTCTTAATTCCATCTAGACAATTGAGATTGACTATCACACATTATACACTACACACATATCACCTAGCATGGGTCTAGCCCAGAGCTATTTAGTGCTGTAAATGGCAGAATTGCCCCATTAATGTTTAACAGCATTACCCTACTGACTTAAATGATACTCTATAGCTTCAATTATGTCTGCACTTGTTTCCTTTCACTGAATTGCCCTAGTCAATTTTAACAATTAAATCCTTCATCAACCCTGAAATCACAGGATTGCACTGTAGAGTAGCTTCATGTCTAAGCCTCAAAAACTGACATCACTGGATCTTTTTTTGAGGGAGGTAGGGTAGAGGGAGGTGTCAATTTTTTCCTACCTACCTTTCACATAAACTTCTGATCACATCTTACCCTTCCCTCCCCTATGTGCATCTTGAACTAATTCTAGTTGGTTAGAACAATAAGCAAAACAATTTGATTTCAAATAATGCATTTTAGTGTGAATTAAAACACGTCATATTTTTTAAGGAAACTAAAAAAAACCCCAAACAACAGGATTCAATCTAGGAAGACTAGAGATAATTATAAGGTTTGGGGGTTTTGTACCCCAAGGAAAGAAGAGAGAATATAACTTTTTTTCTTGAATGAAGCTACAGTCTTGGTTTCTCATGTCCTGTCTATAAATCTTCAGCTTCCTCAACTCCTTGGTTATCTCCTAAAGCATTTCTCACTGATTCTATTGTATCAGTCACTGGAGGCTGATCTAAATAGTTTCAGTTGTTCTCTCAGAGATGAGAGAGCAAAACTTACTCTTTGGAAACAAAGAAATGATCTGGTCTCATTCCGTACTTCTCTCTTGACAAAACTGCATGGTTAACCCCAGACAGTCAGCACCACTCCAGATCTCATTGGTGGCTCTGGATGCCATTTTCAAAGGGAAAAAATAGATGAAGGGAGCAGGAAATAGCGATGTCCTTTTGCAGCACAAAATGCTAATCATTTAAATGGTGACGTTAACAGAGCAAGTGTCAAAAAAAATGTGATGTTCATAATTCATTAAGAATGTGCTGCTCCTGAACTACATCCTGAAGCTTTCCTGAAACAGCTTTAAGGTCTGGAATCACCACATACAACTCTGACATTCCCGTGAGGGGCCTGGATTTCAAAAACACTTATTTAGTTTAGGTCTTTTGTAGCCAGTGGAGATGAACAAGGCTCATGAGGGGAAGCCCTCAGGCTAGGGTAAAACCAGGCTTCACTGATGGGTTTTAAAGCCTCTTCAATTAGGACAATGCTACCAATAGGTAGGAGCAAAGGAGTCATGATGCTTAAACCCAGAGTAGGTTTAGCCAGTTGACTTACAAATCAAGCATAGAAGCATGACTGTCTCCCAAAACAGTCTGCAGATACCCAGCTCCCATGAGATTATTCCGTTAATTGCTTTCTAAAATCAAAAGAACACGCTCTCATAACAGCAGCAAAACCCTAGCACAGATAACACCCAGCTTCCCCTTGTAATGGGGGGACAACACAAAAGATGAAAGAGATGACAAAAACCTTCTCAAGGAAGAAAAATTAAGCAGCAAGAAGGAAAATCTTTTTGAAGGCATCATACAGACACAGAGCATGTATAATTCACGAGCGAAGCCACCGAGCAGTCAGTGAAAAAGCAGCGCCGTGAAATTACTGCCTTTGCTGGGGGACAGAACTGGCGATACCGATTTTAAAGGGAAGTTGTTGTTTTTTCTTCTCTAAAGGATTTGCATCGGGCCTAATCCTGCAGGAAGGACGGGTTTCCCTCCACCAAAGGCTAAGCATTTCTGAGTGTACACGTGGCAGTTTGCTGTAGTGACTCCCAATTCTTAGGATCAGCCACAAAGGCGCCGCTTCGCTTCAACCAAACCGGGAGATGAGCATTTTTGGGAAGCACAAGGAAGAATCTAGTCTATCTAGCCATCCTCCAGTGGATTTATTATTATCCATACATTGACCTTCTGTACCTTTTCTTACCTTATATTCTGAACCGCGGGATTTAACGTTTCATCCGAAACATTACTGGCTACAGCTGCGTGTCCTTCCGTGAGGGACTGCAACGGCTGCATTACGTGAACTGTCCGAAAAAGCTGAGTGGGATATACTGGCTGCGGAGATTGCATTGTCCTCAAAACTTCTGAAGCCAAGTCAGGTGTCTGCTGCTGCACAACCTCGACGTGCTCCTTCAGCTTAGCAGCCTTGGAGTTTCCTGTTTTCAGCACTGCGGTCGATCCTCCCTTCGCTCCGGCGTTTGCAGAGGATCTAGATCTGCTCGACTGGTTTCTGCTGGCCACGGGAGTCGAGAGCAGACTTGAATCTGACGGTTCAGTGCTAGGGCTGGCATCCTCATCATCTATATAGACGAGATCTTTTGGCATTTCTTTAAATTGGTACACTAGGCGCTGACCTTCTACTTTAGCCAGTATTCCTCTTTGGTAATAGTATCTGTTTAAAGCGTAGACACAGCAAGTTACACAGTGGGGCTTTTTGCCAAACAACAAGTAAAAACAATCAAAAAAAGGCAACAACACCCCCCCCACCCCCAGCCCAGAACTAAGACCAGCAGTAACAAGCAAGCAATATTTTAAGTGCCTAGTTTCTTCGTTATAAAGGAGGGGCTAACTTAAGAGCGTATTGTCATCTCAAACAACTTTCTTTTACTGGTATTTCTGGTCACCTTTTAATTGCAACCTCAGGTAGCTCTGAGGGGAAAGAGAAGAGCTCCGTCACTTGGCAGCTCTGCTATCAACTCACACTCTTTAAAAGTTGCAGGAAACTTGTACTGTAATCCTCCTCTTGACTCATACAGTTCTTTCAGTGACCCGAATCGACGCCTGTTCACCAGTGAGCAGAGGCAGACATTTGCAACGGCACACGCCGAGGTGAGGGGTGAAGGGAAAGGAATAGAAGTATGTAGCTGCTCAGTTGGACAGTTATCAATCAACAGGTTAAGACCGAAGCTTCATGGATGTCTGTTTATTTTGTACAGTCTTTTATGCCTGAGAAAAACCCCAGCCTGATAGGCAGAGGCACGTGATAAGGTGTTTTAAAACTGTCTGTACACCCACAAGTTCCGAGCAGCACCACCTGACTTGAATTCTAAAACAGTATCTCCCACTGGAAATGGGGATCATTTGCAACAAGCAGAAACAATCTCATTCATACACCTGAATTCATACACCTGATTTTTTGTAGAAGAGAGATTCAAATTTTACATAAAAAGCTTTGCACCACTCAGAATCTTCAGGCTCTACGCTGACTGTGAAGATGCAGTTTTTCAGCAGCACTGAAAATGCCCGAGCTGAGACTGAAGGTGACTGATTCGGGGCTGAGGTTAGTAAGGGTTACCTGTAAGTTAGCTAATTTATTTTGCTGAAATGACTTCATTTCCCAAATGGATAGAATACTAACTCTTTCCTGTTGTTGCACAAATTAGATGAGGCATTTAATGCATGCAAACACTAAGGCAACAAAAGCAGTCTATTATTAAAAATGCACATACCTGAGAGCTCTACCCATTGTTTCATAGTTCATGTCAGGTTTGTTTTTGTGTTTTCCCCACAATCTGGACACAGCTTTGGAATCTACCAGTTTGAAAATGCCCTTCTCTCTTTGAGTCCATTTGATATATTTAGGACACGTAGCTTTGTCCTGGAGCAGTGCTAGTAGGAACTCCCAGAGATAAATTGTATTTCCTAAAATAAAAGTATTTCAGGACACAGAAAAAGAAGAAAAAGAAAAAAAAATGAGTTGACTATATCTTATTAATGATGTAAACAGTCTAAAAATTATGAAGCTGGTATTGTTACAAATACACTGTAATACACCATCAAGACTAGGAACCAGCGGTGCAAGGGCACGGGAAAGGATTCTTGTTAGCTACTATACCTTTGCCACTGTCTGTAACCCACAGAGTCAGGTACCAGTCAACCTACAGTTACCCCGTTCCAACCACCAGTGTTAGCATTAGTCACCTACAGGGACGCTTCCCTCCAGCCTAATTTGAAGCTTTCAGTTCTCAGTGAGGTCAGAAGGGTGTTAGCAAAACCTCCACCTTGGACATCCAGAGGGTGGACTTTAGCCTGTTCAGAACTCCAGTTGGGAGAGTCCCCTGGGAGACAGTGAGGGGCAAAGGGGTCCAGGAAGGCGAAGGGCATCTTAAAGGCCCAGGAGCAGGCTGTTCCCATGAGGCACATGATTAAAGGGTGGGAAAAATGGCCAGCCTGGTTGAGCAAAGACACCTTAGGGAAAAAAGGAGGGTTTACCACCTTTGGAAGAAGGAAGGGGTAACTCAGGAGGTGTACAGAGTTCTTGTTAGGTTATATAGAGAGAAAAAATTAGGAAGGCAAAAGCCCAGCTGGAACTCAACCTGGCCATTAATGTAAGGGACAACAAAAAAAGTTTTTATAAATACATTGACAAAAGGAGAGCCAGGGAGAATCTCCATCCCTTACTGGATGGGGGGAGAGGAACATTGCAACCAGAGATGAGGAGAAGGCTAAGATACTTAATGCCTTCTTTGGCTCTGTCTTCAACAGTCAGACCAGCTAGTCCCAGGGTGTTCAGCCTTCTGAGGTGGAAGGTAAGGAGGGAGAACAGAGCAACCACTCCATAATCCAGGAGGAAGTAGTTAATGATCTGGTTAAGCTCAGGTAGCTAAGTCTACTTACTTAGACACATGTAAGTCTATGGGGCCAGATGGGATTCACCCAAGGGTACTCAGGGAGCTGGCAGAGAGCTCACCAAGCCCATCAGCAATCTAGTCAACAGGGGACATACCAGATGAGTGGAGGATGGCCAACATGACACCTATATACAAGAAGGGTCAGAAGGAGGATCCTGGCAACTACAGGCTTGTCAGCCTCACCTCGGTACCAGGAAAGATCATGGAGAGGATCATCTTGAGTGAGCTCTCAAGGCAAGTGCAGGGCAGCCAAGGGATCAGGGCCAGCCAGCATGGGTTTATGAAAGGGAGGTCTTGCTTAACCACCTTGCTCTCTTTCTATGACCGTGTGACCTGCCTTCTTGATGCAGGGTAGGCTGCAGATGTTGCCTACCTGGACTTTGGTAAGGCCTGGGACACCGTCTTCCACAGCGTTCTCCTGGAGAAGCTGGAGAATCCTGGCATAGACAAGTGTACTCTTCACTGGGTAAAAAAACTATCTGGATGGNAGGCAACGCTACAGGCTTGGGGAAGAGTGGCTGGAAAGCTGCCTAGAACAAAAGGACCTGGGGATGCTGGTGGACAGCCAGCCTAACATGAGCCAGCAGTGTGCCAGATGACCAAGGCCAACAGCATCTCGGTTTGTATCAGGAATAGCAGGGACAGCAGGAGTAGGGAAGTGATGTTG
>VZTM01020228.1:0-281365 GCA_013400555.1 Jacana jacana
CAGCACATGCGGCGCCCTCTCCTCACTCCTGCCCGCTCCCGGCCGTGCCGTCCCGCCCTCTCCCGGAGGGCGGCAGCATCCCCGGGGGCGCGCCGCCCGCAGCCCCTCTCCGGCCCCGGGGGATTTCTTCAGGCTGAGCCCGCCGGCCCGCTCCGTCCTGTGGGCGCGTAGACGTGACATGTGTCTTTTCCCTCTCCCTTAGCCCACCTTTGTGCTCCTGACTCGCAGACCCTCCATCAACAGGGAGGGCTGCTCAGTGGCTGTGTACGGAGCTGCACACCGGCTGTCAGAATGTGCTCGGTAGCCCTGCTCATAGCGCCCACAGAGAGTTGCCAGCCAGCACAGATTCTCATATATCACATATTGTTCGCAGGGACCAAGCGCTGCCACACGGCTGTTGTCGGTGCCCGACGTTCAGGGGGTGCTGAGGATGCCGGGGCAGGGGGGGCTCATCTCACTCATCCCGAAGATGAGAAAGGGCTGAGCTCCTTCAGGGGAATGGAGAGTTAAAACCAGCGAGGGGGTCTCCCCAAAACAAAGGTCTGTGCAGGCATGCATGGCTGTGTTTCACTGACTATTATTTTGTGAGGGATTGTCTTCAATCTGGGTTAAAAATAACCCAGAAAGGTTAATGTGAAAGTTTATTTTTAATGTGGTTCATTTCAGTGATTTGGTTCACAGTGCAGCTGCAGAATTGGAATGACGAGTGATGGCACTATGAAAGGGTGGCAAACACTGTCAAGGTGGCAGAAAGGAACAACTGGAGGGACTGGAAGACAAATCATTTGTTGGTATTTAATATTCTGCTTTTGAGATGTCAACAGCCACCTGAAACTGAAGGCAGCATAAATCATATCTTCACAATTTGATCCTGCAGTCTCTTAGCACAACCTAACCAAGCAGTTACAGAAATAATTTCAGGTTCCACAGCAAGTAACGAGGGAGCTTGGACTACAGCTCACAGTATTTGTCCTCTGCTGACCAGAGGAACTTGAGTGACAGAAGTTCAAAACAAGACACTCCAATGTTGCTGTTCTGTTTGTAAAAGCAGTGAATGCCCACTAAGGAAAATAGTAGCCAACCGGATCTGGACAGATCCCAAATCTACAGACCTTTAGCAGCAGTCCCTCTGGGTAACTTACCAGCACAGAGGGAGCTTCACGCCAGCTCAAAGCCTAGCAGAAAGCGGGGAACCAGCCAAAACTCGCATTCCTGAGGCCAGCCTCCAACGAAAAAATGGTTCCTAGTCAACAAAGAAGAGGGATTACAAGCACTTAGATAGGAAAATGCAGAGTTAACTACAGGAGTTGTACTGAGGTTCACTTAGATACACCAGTGCAAATATGATTTGCTGTCTTCTTCTTTAAATGAGATGCAGTGCAGAAAATAGAAAATAAAGAGAAAGGCCATTAACATGTATTGATACCTTTAGATGGACTAATCCTGTGAAAGGAGACTTTCTTGCTGTACCTGGGAATGAGATCAGGGACTCTGTGGGCAATTCAATTAGCCAGCCTGTGCCTCAGTGTCCTCTTTTGTCGAATACAGAGAAGGCAATCAGTATTTCCTAATTGTGCATAATTATTGCAAACTTGTCTTCAGTACAAAGTACATTCTATGATATGAAACAAAATAATAAAAAAGGCATTCACAAAAATGCCCAAGCATCTGAATAACCGGAAATTAGATTGAAATACCCTCTTCTGCTGTTTGTGCAGCAACTGTCAAGCAGAAAGGTGTATCTTTGGAAGATGAAGGGGAATGATGTGAGAAATGCAGTGTTCCCTAGGGTTCTTAGCTGACTTGGGATGGGGATGAGAAGACGGTGCAGCCCCCACCCCTCCCCACCCCCCCAAGAGATTCTAGAGCAGAAAGGAGGAAAACAGAGAGGTGTCAATTAGGACCAGCAAGTCCCTGACCCTTGGAGATAAGTACACAAATCCCAATTCTTCCAGGGCACTTGCCTGGTCAATATCAGTTGAAAGAAAGCCTGTCTGAATCTCCCCTATCTGAGCATGTTTTTGTCTGAGAACTGTCTCAAACTAAGCAACTGTAAACTTTTCATGAATCAAGACTGCCACTGATAAACTGAGTTTAGAAACCTAAATTTAAAGCCTGATCATTCCCAGCACTTTGACTAAAGCAAAAGCTGGGAAAAATCTTAAGCATGACCATGGAAATGAGCAACTTTTCTTTCTTAATTTTTTTTTTCCAGAAGTAGGCTCCTTTTCTAGAGGTTTGCTTCAGGAGGAGAGCAGGTTGGTTTGTTGGAGCGTGTGTGAAATACTTATTCATGAAAAATGTCTGTGCTGACTCTGCTGAGAAGAAATTGAGTTAGTACCAACTACAGTTCCTGTGGAAGTCTGCTGGAATTCAGCTAAATCCACGCAAAGCAGCTGGCTGTTGCAGAGCAGCAAAGTCCTGCACTGAGCTGAACCTCTAATCTTGAAAGCTAAATTCTGACCATGTTATTTCCCTGCTCAAGCCATCCTGCCACTGCACACTTCATATTTAAGATACCCTCATTACTATTTTAAAAACTATTGGAGGTTTACATCTGTCAATTTATGCTCTACTGTAAGAGCCAGGAGGCCAAGAAGTTCACCGAATTCAGATGGTAGAACCACATATTCACATATCATCACAAACAGCAACAACGTGGGCAGGAAGGAGAACACCACATAAGGACAAGAGAGAAGGTGCCTACGTTCAGGTAAGGAGTGGAAAAGCCGTGCCATGCATCATCAGGATGCCCGAAGGGGAGAGCATGGATGACATAGGGGAAGAGAGCAGTTTGCAATGCAGGCTCTCTAAGGGTTCCACACGAACCAGCAGAGAAGCACAGAGGAGCATGTTTGATCTGACAAGTCTTCTAGCTGCTCCCTGGCTCCCCCAGTCTATGCTTACAACTCAGAGAAGTTTGCCACTGGCCGGATATGAAAGTGCTGAAGGAATGGCAGCTCTTTCACAGAATGTGCCAAGGAGAAGGCAGACAAAGCTTTGGCTGCTTGTTTCGCAGAGCTAGTCTGACAGTTGGGCAAAGGGAAGCTGCAGACAGCCCATGCAAAACCTCCAGCAGGAGGAGTTTCAGATGATTCAAAGACAGCATTCAAACAAAAACCACCCACAGCTTGAAATTCAGCTCATGCTAATTGAGCAGGCCTTCAAGAAAAAATCCTTTCCTCCAGTCAGTTCTGCTCTGAATGTAGCAGAGACCATATCTGGATATACAAATAGCTATGTGAGATATATGGTTTCACCATCTTTACTGCTTGAAAGACAGTAAGTAAAATTAGTGTTTGGTTGCAGATACCGTTTAGAAGCGGGAGACTGTAGCAGCCTCTGGGCTAAATTTTGGTACTCTAACATTGAGCAACATGCTGCTTTTGTTCTTCTTGGTAGCAAGTTTCAACTCAGTTTACAAAGGAACTCAAATCTTTGTGTTATGAAGAGACTTTGGCATGAGTGGTGACATGAAGTGGAACCAGGAGCTGGATCAGGGTCTCTTGTACCTGGATCCCTTTCCCCGGTCACTAGACACCATTGCTCCCATTTGCTGCTGTTCTACCCCAATAAACACAGGTATTTTAAAGCATATCAAGAACCAAAGGTCTGATGTAACAGAGCCAAGCCCACCTCATGGCTCACTGCCACTAATCTGTGCTGGCTTTCTTGCTGTTTCTCAGCTGGTGGCTTTGGAGCTCATCAGGTTTTACCTTGGCAAAGAAAGTAGCACATTTTTCTGCTGTGTTAGTGAGCTGAATCGGTTCAATAAATTGCTTGGTGAGCACCGGAGCCAGCTCAAGAGCCTGGGCCACTTGCTGGCTGGGAGCAGTAACAGATGCGACAGGAAGTCGAACCTTTCAAGACAGCAGATTCATAGATGATCTTGACAGTGTTGTCACACCACACACAGAGTCTTGCAGTCTTCTCTTTTGTGCTTCAGATAGCAGATTGAATGATGTGAACCGCTGAAAGAGCTCCGCTCTCAGAAGTGGGACAGTGCTGAAGATTAGTTCAGCAGACTGGCTTGAAAACAAAGGCTGACCCTTGTTGTTTGGGTTAGGAGAAAGGAACTTGAAATCAAATTCTCTTAGAAGGTAGGAATTCCACGGTCACCAGTCAGGTGGAAAATAGTAAAATAAAGATTTTAGAACAGTTTAGGTCATTCCCAAGAAGCTGCTTTTCTGATAGATCTTATTCACTACAAGCCAATCATTCCAGTTTACTCCTGTAGTTGCTGGATAGGAATGGTCTGAGGCAAGGAGGTTTTACAGGCAGCAGTTGATTCATTTAATTACATATATACATATTTTCTGCCTCTAATTCCAGTGCTGTCCAAGCTCACAAGTACAGTTTGCCTGTTTAAAGGCAGGTCTTTTGACCTAGATAATTGCTATTCCCTCTCAAGAGAGAAACTCTCCTCACATTCTTTTTAAAGTTCTTTCATGTTGCAGGCTCCTTGCAACACTCAGAGGTTCAAAACTTTTATCAAAATCATATTGAACAAGGACTGTAAGACCTATCGTACTTGACACTTAGAAACAAAAATGTAAACAACTGACCCTGATACATTCTAAGACTTAGCAGAAAAAAAGTGTCTTCTACACAGGCTTTTGAAAATCACATTTGAAAATCAACCAGCTCAGAACTTACCTCTATGTGATGCTTGACTCAAAAAGATGCCTAGAAGAGGTCTCGTACAATAATGGTATGGACTGGAAAGTTTACACAGAATTGGAATGGAAAGAGCTATTACCCACAGAGAAAATCACTTTTTCATTACTTTCTGTTTTCCCTCCCATCAGTACTTTCCAGCCACGGCCAGTCCACTGTGTTGCTTTAGGAGTATCTTTCAACTAAGTTCCCAGTGGAGCATCTGATATTTTTCCAAGAAAAGCTTTTGAGGCTCTGAACGAACAGTCCTTTCAGTACAAACCCCATGCCCAACAACTTTCTACATAAAAGCCCTCATTATGAATTTTGAGTCAGTGGGGTTTTCTCACTCAGTGTGTGTTGCTGATCAGGCTTTCTTGACCTAGAATTGCTATTTCCCATACAGTTTGTGTGAAGCCCTAAAGCACAAATGCTGTACAGGCTAATGATTACAAATGAAAAATAAACCCCCAAAGAAAATCACATTAAAAAATTTGATTCTGAATTGGCAACTCTGTAACCTCTCCCTTAGCTGCCATCTCATTAACATATTTGTTCAAAAGCCTTTTCTCTGCTTCATTACATAATTTGTGTTACAAAATCCAGATAAACACTCATTACCCGCAGGTCTCTGCTCCCACTGGCTGTTTGTGCGGGTGGGCAGCATTGCCTCGGGGAGGGCTCGGGCGGCCGACATGTACCATGACACCAACACCGCTCCGGAGGTGGAGGGGCTGCAGCCAGCCCCTATCCTTCCTGGTGACTGCCACCAGCCCCTGGGGATGGGTGACACAACAATGGCCACGGTGACATCCGCCAAGCAAGGGCTGAGGCTGGTGGGCACAGGCTGCTGCCCATGGGCAGCACAGAGGCCCTTCCCCTTCTACCACACCGTGACTGGCACTGCTGTGCTTCAGCTGGCAGTAAAATAGCGCCAATGGTGAGTTCAGGGGCAGGGCTGCCATGATCTCCACGGGTTCTGCTGCGCACAGGAGCTGGGCAGGATGGGGCGATGGGCCTGGGTACTCCCCACAGCCCTCCCTGCTCCAGCCGTGAAGGGAGATGGTGCCTCTTGGGGAGGCAGTGACAAAACCGTCTTGCGCTGCCTCCGGCACCACTGAGGCGTGGGTGCGTGGCCTCCCTCCTCAGGGAGCACCTTGGCTGGCAGCTGCTGTGGGGGGAGAGGGTGGACGGGGTATCAGGGGGCAGAGGCCCCTATTTGCACTGGTTTCATGCAGTTACATTTCTTCAGAATAGCTGGTATGGGGTCATGTTTTGGATTTGTGCTGGAAACAGTGATGGTACCACAGGGGTAGTGTTATTGCTGGGTGGCCCTCACACAGCATCAAGGCCTTTCTGCTCCTCATGGCCCTGCCAGTGCTGGGCTGGGAGGGGACACAGCTGGGACAGTGACCCCAACTGACCCAAGGGACACCCCATACCATGGAAGGTCATGCTTGGTATGTACAGCTGGGGTGGAAGGAGGAAGGGGCAGAGATGCAGAGCCATGGCGTTTCTCTTCCCAAATCACCACTGTGCGTGATGGAGCCCAGCTTCCCTGGGGATGGCTGAACACCCTCCTGCTGCCACCGGGAGCAGGGAATGAATTCCTTGTTTTGCTTTGCTTTCACTTCCCTGTTAAACTTGCTTTAGAGTTTTCTCAATTTTAACCTTACTGATTCTCTCGCCATGCCAGCTATGGGGAGTGGGCGAGTGGCTGCATGGAGCTCAGTGGCTGCCCAGGTCAGCCAGCCCTGCTGCAGAGAACATCCTGCCCACCACTGCTGCAGGCAGCACCCGTAGCTGCCCTGTCAGATGAACACACTGCCTACTGTAAATTCAACTTATTTGGGAAAGAAGGAAACTGACACCCTGCAGTTCTTCTAAGGACTAGCAAACTAATCTGTATGTGGAACTCACACCAAAAGCTTGCCTAGCAATGCTGCTGTTTCTCCTTTAAAGATTTTTTGGCTAAGCAGCTGTTTGGGGTGGAGTTAGCGCAATAGAGGCTTTCAGTTTCGTTTTTTTTTCTCCCCTCTCTGCTCTTAGAAGAAAAGATACCCAGCCGAATAAAAAGAAAAAATCATGGCAGAAGAGAGCAGGTTCTGCAAAAATTGGTAAGAGATCTTTCTCTCTCTCTACATCCCTACAAAGTGTGGGGATTTCAAGAGTTTTCTAGGATTTTCCATAGTGTTATCTAGGTCTCCTGTAACAGGAAGAGAAGAGGAAGAATCTTATGGAAGGATGGACCTGCGCTACCACTGAGCCGTAAAGAAAATTATTTTGTGTGCTTTTTCACATTTCCAGGTTGCTGCTTTCTTGCTAGTTCGCTGAGGAGAGATTTCCTCCATAGCCCTCTCCCATGCTCCATGTTCTCTTTTTACATAATATCATGGAGGGTGATTTTGCAGTGCCTGGACCGTGCCAAACCCGGCAGCTGCCTCAGGTTTCCCTTGTGGCTGATGTTTATTTCTGTTGCTACGTTTGCACTTAAGTGGTAAAATACTCATTTTTTCAGGGCAAGTAGCCATCTCTCATAGGACAGAAGGCTGAAAGGAGCCATGAGGATAGGATAACTTGGTGTGTCTCAACTAGTAGTGAGGCCATTGGGCAAATTATATGAACAAAGACTATGAAGCATGGCAATTAAAAACATAAAATAGTCAAATTTAGAAACATTAAACATGAGCTTAGCCTCATTTTTATTTGGTCACAAAGGAAAAAACAGTGCATAGCCTTGTACAAAGAGAGTCTGTGCATTATATTCTAAAAGATTGGAGGGGATGCTTTGAATAAAGGAGTTGCTGTACCCTGACTCCAGGGCAAAGCTACTTCGCCTAACTCTGGTGACAGAGATGACATATTCCCACAGGAAATCCATTCCATTGCTTATCCATCATGATCATGGGAAGCTTCTCCTCTTGCCTAAAGCAGACTGCCTTGAGGCAACTTACTTTCTCTAAGAAAATTAGAAGAATTCACTTCCCCAGGACGTTTTTGCAGTGTCTGCTCTGTCTTGGTGCTAGACTGTTTGTAATTTATGTGGCCTCATCCTGGCCATACCCTCCACATTGAGCAACCAGCCCCTGTAGTGCTGTGTGTTGTATTTGTGACTAAAACAGAGTTGATAATACACTAATGTTTTGGCTTTTGCTGAACAGTGCTTGCAGAGTGTCAAGGTTTTCTCTTTTTCCCCAATCTGCCTCTCCTCCCCAGTGAGCAGGCTGGGATCAAGCAAGAGTTTGGGAGACAACAGAGCCAGAACATCTGGCCCAAACTGACCAGAAAGATATTCCATACTGTATAACCTCATGCTCAGGAATAAAAACTGCATTAGAAGAAGAACAATGGGGCCAGATTTTGGGTTGGTTTTTTTTTGCTTCCAAGGTGGCTGTTTTTCAAAGGCTGGTTGGGTACAGGCATGCTTGTAGGAGGTGGTGATGTCATTTGCTTGCCTTGTTTTTTCCCCTCCTCCCCTCTTTCCTTCAAGTATTAAACTGTCTTTATCTCAATTTACAAATTTTCTCACTTCCATTCTTCCTATTTCCCTCCCATCCCACTGTGTGTGTTCTGGTGTTGAGTGAGCAGCTGTGTGGGCGCTTGGCCTCTGGCCAGGGTCACCCCACCACGCTAGTTTGTTTACTCTTCTCTCTTTCCTATTTATGTGCTCTGTAGTAAACGAGATGTGTCTGCTGCCAATTTCTCGCTCCATGAGACCCACTGCTTGCGGTTTCTCACTCTCTGTCCGGATTGTGATGAACCAGTTGCCCAAAAGGATATGAAGGACCATCAAGCAGAAGTGCACAAGCAGGTGAGGAATTATATAGGTTCTTCAGGGCTTTCTATCAAAAATCAAAAAGCGCTGCCAGGGCTGAAGTAGTATGTTGTCTTGGTTTCAGCTGGGAAAGAGTTAATTTTCTGTCTGGTGATTGCTGTGGAAGGAATGCCCAAAATACCCATTGTTTTTAGTAGTCGATAAGTGGTATTTACACCATTCAAGGACTTTTTACAGCTTCCCATAGAGGACTAGATGGAACCACTGTAATATCTCTGCTTCCCCAGAAATACAAATTGCAGATCAAGTATGAATACATACTCCTAGTGCTTGTGAATTAGCCAGGGCAGGCAAGGTAAACGGTTTGATTAGAGGAAGATAGACAGTATCTGATGTGACATAAACCTTGCTTGTACAAAGCTGTGACATCAACACACCTTTTTAACAAAGCTGTTAAGAGTAAAGTTATCTCATATAGTGAGGTAATAGCATTTTTAGTATGGCATGAAGAACCCTGTAGCTAGAGGTACTATGTTGAAGCACGAGTGCATAGGCATGACTTTTTAATTCTGTTTTACTAGTTTTATTGTTTTAGCAATTCCATTAATTTCACTTACTTAACAGAACATGAGTAGCTCTTGGGGAAAACTGCAGAAAGCTAGCATATCTCCCATGTTTTCAGAGGGGGTATTGTACCTTAGACTAGCTGAGTGTCAGAGCTCTACTTCTAAGTTAAACCTCAGTGAAAATTTGGATACACAAATTTTATTTCACATCACATGAGCACCTTTGAGAACTGGATCCCTGCACAGGATGATAGTTTCCTGCAGAATCATCAGATACCTGTTTTCCTCAAAACCTCGTCAACACAGCTCAGGCCTGGCACCAGCCTGAAGGTGCATTGACATATGAAGCACTAGCCATCCTCCCGTGCGCCCAGTGAACTCCTGTGTGTTTTGCTTGCAGGTCAGATGCAATCTTTGTCACCAAAGCATGCAGCAATACCAGTTGGAGCATCATGAGGTACGTATGGAGCACAGTACTTTCTACTTCCTAGGCTGATCTCTTTGACCAGCCACCAAGAGTCGTGGTAACGGGTTCAACAGCAAAAACATGAAAATCTCTGATTCCTTTCTTAGACCACGAAGAAACTCTCAACAGTTGCAGTGTGTTGGCATACCTTTTCCCCCTTGTAAATAAGTATATACCATGGTGGTTGCTCATCCAGTTGTGATGGGACGGTCTGTTCCAGGAGATAATCTATTTCTCATCTTTGGCACCTCAAGCTTATGCTCTTTGAGAGTTTCTCAAAATAATTTCTGTCCTGCCCCTACACTCATATTACCTACTTTTCCAATGAAGTGGTAATACAAAGCAAGAGTCACCTCTTGCATGGGAGCCTGGCATGGGAACTACATAAGTGTAAGGCCAAGGAATAGCTAAGGAGGAGTTACACAAAAGAATTGTCAGAGGCTGGGAAATGAGAGAAGCCTTCCCCTGCTAGCTGTAGTCTAACTGTTGCAAGGACCCAAAGCAGTGAAGACATTGCAGGCTTCCCCTGGTGGTTGTAGCAGAATGTTTTGGAATTTTCTAGGTGGGCTTGTGCTCTGTTGCCAACCTGTACTGACATGGAACATCTTCACTGCTATTGTTTCCCATTTTGCCGCATATTGCCTAAGTTATTCTAAATTAAAGATAGCCTAGTTGATAGGTGAACTCCTACTACAGCTAAGCCTGCATTTGGTTGTGTAGATGCCCCTTGAGGAGGGCATTCTTCATCATTCACTCGTTGCTATCACCCAATGCCCTCTTTTAGTATTGACAGAAAATCTCCAATCATTTCCTCTATTCATGTGCAGACCAAGGAATGCCATGAACGAGCAGTGAAATGCAAGATCTGTGAGCTTGAAATGCCCTTCAAGAAGCTGCAGGAACACCTGAACACCTGTGCCAGCCGAACAGAGCGGTGTTGGGAGTGTAATAAATACGTCATGTACAAAGACTTGAACAAACACAAAGATATTTGTCAAAACAGCAGTCTGTCCTGTCCTAAGAATGTGAACTTTCAATCCAGTGAAGCATCCACTAATGCAACATCTATTCACCGCACTGGTAAGCAAAATTCCTCATTGTCATGGACTTGGTCAACTCTGTTACATCTCACTGAAAATTCTTCTGCCTTCTTTACAGTTCTCAGTAATCCAGACTGGAGGGATTGTTGTTTAACCAACCACAGTGAAAGGGCCAGGCCTTGCTATCTGTTATGCTGGTTATTGTAAAGCCAGAGTGGTTCCACTGACTGGTAGCTCGTAGGCCGTATTCTTTTATGCTTCCCTTTGTTCTGGAAGTAAAATAAATGGAACTTCTTCCTCTTTCTAATTGTTGCACAGGAGAAAATATGATTTAGAATGTTTTCCTACTTCATATATAAAAGACAGTGATGCATACTTTGATTTCTTAAAGTTGAGAACAGCTTTATTAGGCCTAAGATATTGGACAGAGTATGTCAAGACAGAAAATTCATGAATTCGGTCAATGATTCCAGAAAAGAACAGGCATCAATAGGTTGGCAGTGGTTGGAAAAATAAACTGTAGAGAAACCCTCCCTGGTGACAGAATTAGCTAGGCCAGGGTAGGAATGAAGCATCTTGAGTCACAAAACATGGGGCTGCAGTGGAACTTCAAGTATGCAGAACTTCTTGCATCCTGAAGTCTGCAAGAAAGAACAGTGGATTGGTTTTGAGTGGTGCCAAAAGCAAAATGTAGTCACAGCTCTAATTCCTCTTTGGCCGGTGGAATCAGTTTCTGTGCTTCTCTAGAACTGGTGACCATAAGTGGATCTGAGCAGTCTGTCTAGATGACTAGTGTCAGCACTGTGTTTCTCTCCATTTTTTTTTCCTTCTGAAGGTACTTTGTGTGGCAATTTTTGTCAGAAGTGCAATAAGTCATTCCCAGATGACCAGTACTCCCAACATCTGGTAAGCATATTTGAAATGGAACAAGAAAATCACCTGTGCTTAATTTCTAGCCTGGTTATTCCGCTGAAAAGGAATATATTAGATAAGAAAGGGCAGTGTGTAGATTTTCGAACTATAGTTTCATGATAAAATGTATTGAGCTGAAGCATCACTGTAAGGTGGTGCCCACTGTCCCTCCCCATGACTCATCTCTGTGGCAAATCCCAACACACTGCACAGTCGGGTGTAACACCAGCCTTTACCTCGTTACATGTGCTCTCTTTGAACAGAATAAATGCAGTGCAGCCCATAAGCTGATGGAAGTTCTTGTTGGACAGTCAACTTCAGAACTCAGCAGTGATCCACCACAGTCTTCTTCCTCCCTGGCTCACTCTTCCTCTTCTGAGAATGCAACAGTGTGGAGAGATGTGCATCCCAAAGGGAAAGAAAGGGACCAGCCGCTGACCTCCAAAACCTCGCTTAAACCTGCAAAGGAAAAGGGTGGCTTTCCCTCTCCCACAAGAGGCAGACTTTCCACATCACCTCGAGATTTTAAGGAGACACAGTCTTTTGACATACTGGTGACCTGTTCCCATTGCAACATTCTTCTGCCACTTCCGACCTTTCGGAAACATGAGGTGAGAAGTGACATATTGAATTCTGCCTCCAACATGCACAGGGCCATACCCACAGAGTCACTACTTATCTCCACATTGCCTGGTGACCAGTGCCCATATCTGGATTCCACAGCTTCTTGAAATGCTGGCCATAGGTACACACTGGCATGGGATAAAGCAGGGGATTTGTTAATTTCCATTGCATATTTGTGCTCACATCTATGCAAACAAGATCCATTCCCTACAGTCTGCTTAAGTTGTAGAACAATAATGACTGTGACTCAAGCCATTAATTTTAAGCCCCAATCCTTGAAAGCCTTCAGCAGCTGTCCTTATTTACTGAAGGCTGATACTGTTCCTGCTAAGCAACCAGTACAATTATCTCTCAGCTGCATTGGAGAGGGAGCTCGAGATAATTTTCCATCCCTAGTTGCCTCCCTACTGAATATGATTGTGTGTTGAATACGGTAAATTCTCTTCTGATATGACTGTTACTTATTTTTCTAGATCAAATGTCGACGTTTGACAACTTTGAAAAATGCTAGGATGAAGCGAAAACCAAGCCATGGAGAAAAAGGTACCACAGAATTCCAGAAATTTAGAATAGAATTCGTCATTCAGGATAATTCTACATTGGGTTAATAGGAACAATGGGATATTTTGCAGAGGAAGCGTGTCTCTGAAAGCTAATACTCAGAATATCACAAAGCTCTTTAGATTCCAACACACAGTGGTTTCCTATGAGGTTGCATGAAGCAAGCATTGCTTCAGAGCCAGTATGTTTTCACTCCCTCGGCTCAGGGTGAGGTGTAGTGTGCCTCTTAAGTTATGCTTCTCTGAACAGTGCAGAACCTTTCCTGCTGCAAGCAGAGCTCAGCACAAAGAATTGCATAGAGCAGATGTTCTGTCCTGGATCTGTCTGCTCCAGAACTTGATGGAGACTTACAGAATAGTTTCAGAAGACAAGAAGTAGGTTTTTTTCTCCATAGTAAAAATCGCGTATCGGTAGAAGCATTGATATAATGATGCAAGACAATACCTCCAGTTGAGCTTGCTCCAGTAAGTCTCGTTCCTCACCCTGATCCTACAAGCTGTGAATCTTAACACTTCTCTCTTTGCTAACACTCCCCTCTGCTCTTTAGTTCCTAAGTGGTATTGTTTCCTCTCAGTCCAATTAATTGGGTAAAACTGAAAGCAGCTGTTCTCGGTCTGTCCTTTTTCTACTTGGTTCAGTAAATGAGGTATTACTTCTCCCTGTAAAACTTTGCTCTCCTGGTAAATTAAAGAGAGAAAGCACCAAAGTGAGAAATAGGGGGTTTGTCTAGTTCAGTATTACAGGACTCTAATCTTGAAATAAAAGTAAGTACATGGTAATTACATGGATATTTGACTTGTGCTGTGGTTTTTTTTTTATATTGTTCAACTGAGGGATGATATAGGAAAGCTGTAAAACTGAAACTTGAAAATCACTCATAACTGGACTTTGTTTGTTCTACAGAAGACTCTTTCTAAAATGCTCATGAGTAAATCTGGAAATGGAGGCATGTCTTCAGATGGAAGCTTCAGCTCAGCTTTTGCAAAAGGCACTGAAAGTGCAATAATTTTATCGACAAATAAAAGTGACTCGCTCCTCTGGATCGAGAACAAAAATCCTGCTCTCCTTCATTTCAGCAACCCACTGAACTTAGGGCTGGCACAAACAGCTTCATCTCCAGAGATTGCAGACAGCAAAAAATAACTGTGGGTGTTTGTTTTCTGATACACAAATGGAAACTGATAGAGCCCCTGGTGGGAAAGTTAGACATGGAGAGTGAGTGGATACTTTATGCTAATGCTTGTGAACATCTGTGAAGCAGCCTTTGCTGCTGGGCGTCTTACATCAATAAATGCTATAACAGAACAGTTTTACTACAAGGTGTCATTTTCCTCTCATCCACCTTTAGCAGTGTTCAGCCTTATGAGGAACTCACATGCATATGCTGACTAATTTGAGTAACATCTTACTTCTCAGATCCAAACACATTGATATCTGCATCGCTCGTGCATGTGCACACATAAGATGCGAAGTCAGGCTGTGTTCGTAGGCTCTGGCAGTGATGCAGCAAGGGCCCAGGCACGACCTATGGGCAGGAGCGACCTGAAGCGCACCAAGGGACACTGCAGGAGCAGATACTGCCAGCCCTGTGCCCACGGGGCTAGTTAGTGCCAGCATCGTGACAAGTGCCGGCTCCCTTACCTTCCAGCACAGAGACCAGAGAGCCAGCAGCTATTCCTGCATTCAGGCCCCGCTGATCTCAGTCTGAGACTCTGCTGCTCACGGGCTGAGGGCCCGTAACTTCCCTCCCTGATTGTTACGTAGGTCAGGGTCTAGTGAACTGCATTTAAAGCTTGCGGGGGTTTGTCCCCTCCATTTGTCCCCATACTCTGACCACTTTTAAGACAGGATTGTCAAGCACAATCTAAGACAGCACTCTCACTGAGGATTATTTAAAGTTTTAAAAAAATTGTTCTAAACTTCTGCTAAGGTCTAACGTTCAACATGGTGATAAGAAACAGAATTTTCTGTATTTGAGGGTGGAGGAAAGGGCTGTGAAAGACTGTTGGTTAAATCCATATCACTCTATGCATGGATTTATCCTCCTTTATTCTGCACTCATTAGACTTTCACATAGCTTAGTGTTCTTATTATTCTTTGATACACGTCACAGCAATGGACTCAGTGGATCCCCACACGAGCACAGGCTCTCTCACTGCTGGTTTTGGGGTCTGTCCAGGTTCCAGCAAAGTTTTTCCTTACTGTTCTTCGAAGTCTGTTTGAAGAGGGCTGGTCTGAAGAGAATCCACAGTAGATGAGCAAAACAAGTTTGGAGACAAACCAAGGAGGCAGCTCGCGCGCCACTATCTACGTGTTTGCACAGGGAAAGGCACAGGAGCATTTTCATCCCTTCTGAAAAGGAACTCGGGAAGCTTTGCTGCCCAAATGCCAGGGAAGATGCTTTGCACCTAGAAAGAGCCCAGTTTGTCAGAAAGAACAAATGTGTGGAGTAGGCAAGTGAGGGGGTGCTGGCACTGGCCCCATCCTCACAGGCCATCAAGGGTCACCCCGACAGCTGTGGGGTCACCATGTTCTACCCAACAGCAACCAAAGTGACTGTGTCTGAGGAGTGTCACAGAGCTCACTTTACAGCACAAGACCAGCTTTGCCCTTATAACTTTTTTTTTCTTTTGGATGTGTTAAAGAGTGGTGGTTCCTCTGCTGTGAAGAGCCCAGTACTGCTGCTCTCGGGATTGCTGTGTCACTGAGTGGGCTGCTGCTGCTCCTGGAGGAGCTAGAGAGGGTGAGGAACTGGGAGGGTTTCTTTGTCGCTCCTGAGCTGTGCAGACTTTGGCACAGTTAGCATTCTGTAATTAGTAACTTCAGGGTCCCGGCAAGGTTACGGGTGACAGCACCTGGACAGAGAGGCTGGCAGCTGAGTGCTCAAGGCCCAGAGCCCTCCTGAACCTCCCTGCCGTGCTCTGTGTGCGGAGCTGCCTGCCAGGAGCTTGTCTCTGCCTGGGCAGAGCCACTGCTGAGCCCTGGGAATTATGAGCCAAATGGAAGCGCCTCTCTGAAGGATCTTGAAAATGCCTCAAAACAACCTAACTCCTTCATTCTCCCAAGGTGAGGAAACGGCTGTTACAGCCACACAGGGTGTCACCGTGGTCCTGGAGGTGCTGTACTTGCCCTGTCTGGAAAGGTCACCCCTCTTCCCACGCTGTGCACTCCCTGGGGACAAAACAAAGCTTCTGTTGCAGAATGACTGCTTTAAATCACTGAGCTCCAGAGGAAGGGTGGAGGACCTGTGCATCTGCAGAGACAAAGGATTGTGTGGAAGCAGCAGTGGCCCCTACTTACCACGATCTGAGGGGCCGTGAGGGACATGGACCGGGCAGCACAAAGTTAAGGGTGAGAAGCAGCCTTCCTTTCTCTTTGCTTCCCCTGGTTTCCAAATTCCCCTGATCCGTAGTCCAGTTTGGTGCGACAGCAGAAATAGCTTTGGTCACTAGATGGCAATACAGAACCGACGTGCTCCTCCTTGTTCAACAGGGAAACTTTGAAAGAGTTTGGCCTAGATTTGCCCTGGGAGAAAGAACTGGAAGATACTAGAGAAACTATGAAAATAAGTTTGCAATTATTCTGCTTAGTAATGAGGATTTGTTTTGTTATTGTCTGTTTCGTAAAAAAAAAATAATCTAGAGGTTGTATTTACCAAGCAGAAAATTACTATGATTTAAAATGATTAGGAGTAAGATTCTGAGTATGAAAAGGAAGTTCAGCCTCACCAGCACAGGTACTCAGAGAAAATACCTCATCCTCCTGAAACTGCTGACGTTTCAAATACACTGGGATTTCAGTGTTTTACCCCGAAGCTTAAGACACATCTTTATTCTTCAGCAGTGGCAGGAAGCAATCAATTTCTGCATGACCCTCCTTCCCCAGTAAGACCTTACCTACACACCTCTCCAGACACGTTTTTTAAACATACCTTTGTCATTGCAGAAATGCAAATCTATGAGGCACCGGAGAGCAGCACCTTGGTCTGCCCGTTTCCCAGGGGCTGTGTGCTGGTGCCGTCCCCACTGCCCGGCTGTCCCTTAGTCTTGCTTGAAGGTCAATCTCCTTTGAAGGTAGGAGTTCTGTGTGCACAAAAAATCGCAAAGCCAGCCTGCTCGCGTGTACTGTTGTGATCTGAAAGCAAGTGTTACAGGAAGCAGAAGGAACTAAATGAAGAAATTAAACTGACAATATACCCTGCAGTGAGCTGATGGGGGGAAGCTGAATGACCTAGTTTTGCATTTGCCCACTGCTGCTTCTCAGTGGCTCTGTTGCAAAGGACAACACAGGCTCTCAGAAGTTATTACTGTTTTCTATGGGATGTAGATTTTCAGTAATCCAGAGGGTAAGTCAACTGTTAAGAGCCAACACGAGGCCCTCATTGCACTCCAGCAGGTTTAAACAAAAATAAGCAGCATATTTTTTACAACGCATAGCCAACTATGTAACTGGCATTGTGCCTCATGACTGACAGTTCTTTATTTGCTGTTGAAGTGCTTTCTGGGTTGCTGGAACTGAGTTACACAAACTTGGCAGAAACTTAACCCTAACTACTTTTTTGATTATTTGGGAAAAAATCCCACAAAAAATAAAATGACTGTTAGATAGATGACTGGGACTGGTCATCTCCTATGGTATATGAACATTTTCCCCAACAGTTTAGAAAGTAATGTAATAAAAAGGTAAGTAAGTGGGGGAGATTGGGTGTTAAAAGTAAATGAATTGGGTGACTACCAGTAATTTTGGAGCTGTTTCTTTGGTTTCAGAGGTCAGGTCTCTTGCAGCCGCAGCCGGGATGCTGCCTGTACGAGAAGTGGGCAGATTTACATCAGCTCATATTAAGAGCTGTCAAGAATGATCCTGTTCCCTGGAGGGCAGAAGAAGATGTTAAAAGGGTAGAAGCCTTACGTATAGCTACGTACCCTTATGTCTCACACCATCATGTTCTTGAAGCATTGCTGGCAGATTCCTCCTTGGATTTAATGCAAACTCTTTAATGCAGATCCCATACACAGTGCAGGCAAGGAGCAGGCTGATAAACAAGCCAGTCAGTCAGACCAACAGCTTGGTTTTAAAATAAAATTTCAGTAGTATTTTCTTGGCTCTGTACAAAGGTGGCATTTCATTTCTACTCCATGAAGTATAATGGTAGCGGTTGTGACTGATGTCTGCGAAGGCTCAGCAAGCCCTTGGAGGTGGTTATTGAACTGCTGGTGCCTGTGGCTGCACCGTCTCTGGACCTCAGTGTGGTTCTGGGCATCTCTCTGCTGTGCTGCCACATCAACATTCCTGTGCGTGAGGAATGTGTGGAAATGAGGTTAAAAGAAGGGCAGTAAGGTGCCACAGTTTGCATCAGTATAGTCAAACCCACTGGCAAGTCCAGCTCGGGGCAAGAAGGACAGACAAAGGCTGTGGGAGGCTAGGCTGGGTGTTGTGGTCAGCGTGAGCAGCTCCTGCCACCTGTCACTACTTTTGTGCCCGTGTTGTAAAAACAAGTGGACTATGATAGGTAGGGGTCTCCCTGCAGCAATAGCAGACCTTTTAGAGACAGCAGAGCAGAAGGAAATTCATCCGTGGGCTGTGAAAATCCTGCAACTGCACAGAATCCCGATGAGCCACGTGTCGGAGCCGATGCAGGACATGACCCAGCAAGATTCTCAGCGGTGGGTGCTGTGTGGTTATTGTCCTGCTCTTCTCTGCTTTTCTAACAGAAAAGTGTCACTCTTCTTCCTGTGAAATGGATGCTGCAGCTCCCACGGACCTGCACAAGATATCGAAAAATGGTTTCCCATGACTGGAAGCAGCACGAAGAAATGAGATTTTGTGCTTTGTGTTATATTCAGAGTCCACAGAGAGGGAGGAAGGAGCTGTAACATCATACACAGCTGTAGCACATTTTGATGGGGGAACATTCCCCTCTAGTGCCTCTAGACATCTCAGAGGAGAAAGGTGGCGACTGGGCTTGTTTCTAGTGATTCATTTGCTGTGCCTGAAACAACTTTTCTACCAAATACACTGCAAATTTCATATCTCTTCTTGGTTCTTAGAGTTGGTTCTGCCTTTACCAGCCAAGCTGTATTTCTCTTTACATCACTATAATTAATTTATAAGCTCAGAAGTGACAGATAATGTTTATTATGGAGATGGCTTCCTTGAACAAGCTCCCTGAAATAACCTCCAAGGATTTGTAAGGAACCTTACATTTAGTAATTAATTATGCAAACCTACTTTTAACATATCTTCAGGTAATCAGAACAAAAGAAGACAGTTGTCTTTGTTAATTATAGTGAAAAATTGCTTATGAATATTGTAATTATGCACATTTCCCTGTTTGCTGTCACTCATGGCTGGGGTACCTCCAGGCAGTATTATTTTCCTCCCATTGTCACTGTAACAAAGGGCTAATGAAAAGGGCTGAAGTTAGAGGTGCTGTAGTTTAAGTCCAGAAAACATTATTTGCTCATTTCGATGGGAACTGGAAGCTCAGTGCAGCGGGGGCTGGGGAGGTGGGTGTCTCCAGAAATGGAGTTCATGGGGAAAAACCCCTGATGTGGCCTGTGCCAGGCTTCTGTGGAGGAGCCGTCCGCTCAGGGTAGATCCCACCAGTGGGAGTGCAGTCTCGCTGGCCGTGTGGCCACTGGCACTGCTTTGACATTCCCTGTACCCTGGATTAAAGCAACACACCAGGTAAAGCAGAAATTTCCTGTGACCACCTAAAATTGCTTTTTTAAGTGTTTGAGAGCACTTCCATCTGTCTTTGAGATAAAGCTGTATTGACTCATATCAGCTAAGAATTTGCCTACTAAGTTTTACTAAGTTCACTGGTCAGATTCTCTTTAAGGTGATGAGGTCACAAATCTGAAGGTCCCCAGTTCCTGAGAGATGGACAAGTGTGATGATTAATTATTGACTCAAATTCAGCTTTCTGGCACTTAACATGGCCAACTGCTTTTCCTTCTGCAAAAGCAGATGATCCATCAGAATGGGCCTTTGGTCCTCATTTCTCCTCCAGCAGACAGCTGATAAAGGAAATTGCTGTTAAATTAACTGAAGCTTAAGAGTTCACTTTACATTTGCTCTTTATAGTACAGAGAATGTCTTTGAATTTCCATAGCTTGACACTCACCAGAGGTCGATAATGTATCATTAAATATCTTTGTATGTGCTGCTAATACCCATTTTCTGCTCTACTTGGTACTGGAAATGTTAAATTATTTTGGTGCCTGATTACAGGGACGTCTAAAGATCTGAGCTCCACCTTTAGCCTGTGCTAAAATTTTCATACCCAATTTTCAGGGACAGTCTTGAGTTAGCTGGATTGAACACTTTGGTGAAATAATCTCCACACACTATCTGCTCCCCGTCTTCTGCTTCTTTCTGGTGTCACCTCTGTGTGCACAAATGGTGTAACTGCCTCCTTGAAACACAGGTCCCTCTTCTGCTGGAGCCTGGTTTAAGATGGTGAATTTTTGTTTCTTTTTATCATTTGTATGAGTATTATGTCTTTCTCCAAGCTGTGCTGATGGGCCCATCACGTTTGGGTGTGTGTAAACACAGAGGAACGAGGTGCTCTGAAGAGCTTATCCAAATACATGAGGCAGGAAAAAGGTGGGAAGGAGGAAGGAGGAATTCCCCCCTCTTGCAGAATTGGAGAGCTGAGGCCTGGAGCTGAGGGATGCCAATCTCACATGCATTTTCCAAGGTCAGTGGGAGAACCCAGCAGAGCCAGGCTTTTGGCTCATCTCTTTTATCCCAAAGCCACAAAACAGAAAACATACTTTAAATACGACCTTACTCAGAGCATTTTAGAGAAATTAGGTGCTCATGCTTTTTGATGAAAACTCTGGCAGTGGTTTTTATATGAGTGTGTGCACCTTATGCTGCAAGATTAGGCCATGACAGTATGCTTTTTCTGGGTGTTTTTCTGGAGGGGGAGAGTTTGGGGAAATAAATGTGTTCTCTGCCACTTCCCAAAATCCTGAATAGAACTGGTGAATAATAGTCATGACTGAGTTCCACGTTTGAAAACTAGAGGATGGAGAAATCACCTCAATTCCCCTAAGATTGCGTTGAATTCTTTGTTTTAAGTCTACCCACATTCCCCAGATATTTAAAACTGCAGAGACAGGGACAAAGCAGAGAAAACTGGTAGAAGCACAAGAGCTGATGCTGCTCCTTGATTTCAGAACCTGACCCCAAGGACTCTGATTTCTGCAAGCAAACCTGCTTCACAGGTATGCGCAGGTGCTGCCGCCCTGTACTCACAGTCTCACTGCCAAGTAATTAGGAGCTGTAACTCTGATGTCACTGCAGTGCTGGGGTTTGCCCTTTTAATTTTCTCCGTTGCTATGGTAGCAACAAGTGATTGCAATCACTGCTGTGTATATTGCAATCGAGATCGTGGAAATGAAGGAACAACAATCTGACTTAACTGTGTATTGCATTTGCTGTTGTATTTAATAGGTTGTTCACAAAAATCAGGACTTATTGAAATCTTTTCTTCCTGAAGTATTTGGAAAATTCCTTTAACTAAAGGGTTGTCAAATGGTAATTTATTGTCAATACATATTTACCCAGTGCTCTTCACACAGCTGGATGATATTTCACTGTTTCCTGAGTATATCCTTGAAAAATATTATATTTAATATCCTTTCTAGTTTTGAAGAAAGGCTACTCTTTTTACGTTTATTTTGTTTTGTTTTGGGTTTTTGTTTGTTTGGTTTGGTTTTTTGTTTTGTTTTGTTTCCCTACCTTTTACTAATCATAGTAGTATCTTGGGTCTAAAATAATATATATTTAAAAAGAAAATTTAGTACTTTCTCCCATACTTTGTCTTGTCTAAAGGGGCTCCAGGAAACATGGGATGGGACTCTTGATGAGGGAGGGGAGCCCTAGGAAAAAGGGGAAGGGTTTGACACTAAAAGAGGGGAGATGGAGAGGAGATATGAGGAAGAACTTCTCTGGTGTGAGGGTGGTGAGAGCCTGGCCAGGTTGCCCAGAGAAGCTGTGGCTGTCCCATCCCTGGAGGGGTTCAAGGCCAGGTTGGAGGGGCTTGGAGCAACCTGGTCTGGTGGGAGGTGTCCCTGCCCAGGGCAGGGGGTGGCACTGGGTGGGCATTAACATCCTTTCTAACTCATACCATTCCATGATGATCAGTTGCTGATTTTGTCTGGTGTCTCAGCTTGGGATGGAGCATAATCTCCTGATCTGGCCTCAGCAGAGAACTGAGGTTGCAGGGTGTGAACTTTAATTTCTGTGTGGGTGAGCTCTAGCCCCTGCTCCTCCTCTATGCTCAGAACCGTGCTGTGTCCCTCGGGTGGCTGATGCCCAGACACAGCCCAGCCCCTGGAAAGGCTGAGGCTCCTCTGCTGGAGGAGCATCTCTTCTCACAGAGCTGAACCCTGACTCCAGTGAGGGGGGCCAGTGAGGAAATTTGATGTTTAAATGGCCCAATGCACACTGGGTGTATGGAAGAAAAAAAACATTTCCTAGTGACTAAATCTCATTAAAAAAGCAATTTTCCAATCAATTACAATGCAATTTAGCTGCTAACTGTTTAATTATCAAAAAGAAGCTATTTTGTTCTCTGTTCCTATATTTATGAACCATGCTTTAAGAATCTCCTCTTCGAAGTAGCTGTTTGGAGAAATGTGACTGTTCTATTGATGCAATTATATTAAATTTCTCAGTTCAATGTATTGTGTTAGTTCAAGGAAATATTGTTTGCATGGAAGCTTTTGAAACAGAAGATTCATTGATTTCTACAAAAGCTTGAATTTCTATTGTTATTTTCATGCACTATAAAAATTGTATTATGTGGGTTTTATTAGAGGGGAATTTTTTTTTTTATTATTTTTTTTAATCCTGTGCAAGTTATGCTGGAAACATCTACTGAAAATATGGAAAATAGAGCAAGGTTCCTCTCGAAAAGACTGAAAAAACAAAATGCAGAGGTGATTTGTAAGGGCTGGGATGCTGGCACCTGGCTGTGACAGGGTAACACCATGGTGAAGGACACACTTAGGGCTCGGTTCTGAGAATAAGACGCCATTGAAGCAGCACTGCTGCCACATCGTGAAATTTTTATTAAAAATCTTACAATACTCAGTGTTCTTAAAGCTCCAAGTCCCAGAGTTATCTGAGACTTTCACAATTCCTTTTCCTAGTGCTTTTTCAAGTCTTTGTAGTTTAAAGGAAATCTCAAACCCACAGATTTTCCAGCCTTCAACAGCAGATGAAAATGACAAAGAACATGTGTGGTGAGCAGTGGCCACAGAGTCTCAGGTGGCTTCCTCTGAGCCGGAAGAATGGAGCTGGGAAGTGAGGGACTAGGGAGGACTCTTGATTAGGAGATAATTAAATAGGCATTTCTCTGAGGTGTCACAGGAATTCAAATGGAGTTTAATGGTGATGGTGGCTGGGTGTCTGGATTTTGTTCCTCCCTCTCCCACAACTTTTAGATTATTGCAGGAATGTTGTTATGTAGAGCTCCTGGACAGGCTGAGACGTGTGTTGCTGCCATCTGGCCACAGCCACCATTTGGCTAATGCTTCTGTGCCCTTGTGCATGTCCGGTCAGTGCTTAAAATTATGGTGCAGAAATAACACCAGATGAGGTAATTATGAATCTGCTCTTGATGTAATAAAATTTTCAAAAGCATTTAATGGTTTTAGGAATAATTATGAGTTTACAGCTCAGGAACTTTGCAAATCTCACTCTGAAGCACTTAGGAAAAAACAGTAGTTTTTTCTGAAGAACGCCTGTTTTCCCTTTTTCTTGCATGTGTTTCTGTAGTTATTGTTTATTTCCAGTGTTTCTAGGTCTGGAAGGTTCTGTTTATGAGCGCAGGGGTATGGCACATATAATTATTTATTGATTTAGCTCAAATGATTAATGATTCAGATTTAACAGGTCTCTTTATTGCTGTGCACAAACAGTACTGAGGTAATTAAAATGGTTTGATTGCTTTGTGAGTAAGGTGAGACCTGCTGCAGGTGTGTTGCGGGGCCATGGCGGGTGAGGTGAGGATGGGGAACCCTGCGATGCAGCCGGGGACGTCCCGCACCCACCGCATGGCTCTGGGCAGCTGGGAGGTCTCAGCTTTCCCGGGGAGCTCTGTCAGGTGCCCAGTGGAACCTGTCTGCTAGAGCTGGTGTTGTCTGGGAGGATGGGGTGTCTTTGGTCACCAGTCTCTAAAGGCTTGCCCTCAGTTTTCAGATATCAGCGTGGGAATCGCCAGGTGTGTGTGAGTAGGATGAGGCTGTGCTTGACGTGGGGGATCAACCATCTGTAGGATCAGGGATGGAGCAATCGAAACCTTTACAGATCGGTTTGGGGAGCGTGACTGCGGGACCTGCCTCAGTTCCAGCACCCCGTGCCAATTTCCAAGGGAGACCAGAGCTTGGTTTGCGGGTCCAAACTCTGCAGGAGCCCAGCCTGGCAGAGCCCCTTGCCCTCCCTGCAGGGTGTCAGAGTCTTGGGGCCCTGGGTTTCAGGATGTCAGGGTGCTCGGTGTTAAGATCCTGGATGGTGGGGTACTGAGTTCCTGGATGTCAGGATGTTGGGGTGATGGGTGCTGGGGCCCTTCAGCTGCTCCATCATTGCACTCCCTGAGCCCTGTGGTGGCCATAGCGCGCTGGGGTCGGCATTTTGCTCCCCTGAAGCACTGAGTGGTGCTGTGTAATTCTGCTCCTGCCATTCCTGAGGAGTGGCAACAGATTTAGAAGATGAAATGAGTCCAGCAAATTAATTTTAACTGTGAAATGAGACTTACTTCTGCTAAGCCTATCTGTTTAGATTATAGAGCTGTGGATTGAAATGGTTTGTTCCAGCTTCCCTGCTACCAAATGCCTGTTTAAATAAAAGAAGTTTGCTGAATAATTCAAATAAATATTATTTAATAATTGATCAACTTTGCAATAAAGATTGAAGCATAGCCCTGTAAAACATCAGTGTGCCTGTATGTCTTTTATTAGCTGATTCTTCTGGGGAAAGTATTGTTTCTGTGGAAGTTTTGTGGGGTTTGTGTTTGGGTTTTTTCCTTCCACTGGCCTAGCAAGAGGCAGGAATTAAACATTAGGCATCTGGTACCAGGGAAGCCATGACTGACAGAGGGGATTCACTCCGTCTCTGCAGCAGAAGCACCATGAGGGCCAGACACTGTGGCCTCAGCAAAGGCTGGCAGCTCAAGGGCCCTCTTTGGGACCAGCTTCCCTCTAAAATTCCACAGAAATAAACTTGTAGGAAAATTGTATCTTTGGGTAACTGAGTGAGAGTGGAGGCAGAGCTGTGTTTGGCCACAGGGAGGATCTCGGCTCAGTGAAGTCTTGGCCTCTGTGGTGAGGCTGCCCCTGACAGTCGTCTCCATCTCCCGGACCACAGCTCTGCCTCTTGGGCCATGGTTTAAAATGCAGGACACAGTGGCACCACAGCATCTCATTGTCAGAGAAAGAAGGAATATTTGCTGCCTCCTCATCCTCTGCAGGCAGGTGCTTTGTGTTGGGAATGATGAAATGTAGCTTGTGAGAAGCTTGGAGTCTGCACTTGTGCAGAAGTTTCTCTGGATAACAAAGAACTTCAGCTGCCGGGGCCGCTGCTGTGGGACCTCACTGGCTGCAGAGAGGGTTGGGTTGGGAGGAGAATAATAATGGTGTTGGCAGTAGAGTACTGAGGTACTTAAGAGTATTTACTAGAGCCCTGAATTTCTTGAATGGAAGACCCTGTCCACAGAACGAAGAATTAACCAATACATTTTCTGATGCTAATGTATCTCCCCAAGACTTGCTCAAAGAATGTGCACGAGCGCAAGGTTTTCCTCAGGAGGAATGATGAATGAAAAACGGATTTTCAGCTGATGCTGAAGTCTGCTGAGATACACGTTCAAAACCGGTTACATTAATACTGATAAGAATCAGAGCTTATTACTGAATTAGCAAAACAAAAGCAAAAAGAGGCGTAGGAAGTTTACCCTTTCAACCTATAGGATTTTTTTGGGGATGGAATAGAATAGAGAGCTGTGGGGCTTAAATTTCCATATTTGATGATGATGCACTGCAAGTAGGCATATATGTGAAGGAGTAGGTAGGTGTGTGTATATAAATAAAACATATAAACTTGTATATATACTTGTGAATTGAAATTATGGTTTTTTCAAAACAATCAATTACTAGCTAAAATTTCACTGAAATGCCATTCTGCTCAAGTGAGTAATGTGGGAAGTATTATTTGCAATAATTACATCCCTGAGTTGGATTTACAAAAACACACAATTACTTTATACATAATTTGGGATGGCTTTGATAAACTTGTTCATTTTGTGCTATGAATTTAGAGAAGACAGGAACCATTTGTTTATGAAAATTACCATAAATAAACAATGAGACAAGACCTAGATTTATGGCTTAATATTGTAATTGGGTTTTGCTGGAGAAAAAGAAGCCTTTCAAAAAAGTGAACTTATAATTATTTGTGTACAAAGAAGGTGAAATGTATTGTAGATGGCTCATCAGCCTATTTATGTGAGCATTGTATTCAGTGCCAAGCTTACAGGGGAGATACAAAACTTAAAAAAATCCATTGCAAATGCTATCAAAACATCAAAAAATTGCAAAGACTTCTGCGAGCAGTCGTGCAAACACCGATGAGCTGAAGTCTGGTGGTTCAGAGCTCCTGCTTTCCCGGCCTGGCAGCAGCAGGGCACTGCTCTCCCAATTGGTGATGAAGGTTTTTATGTGTTGTATTGTAAATATGAGGGCCTGAAAGAGGGGCACTGTCCTGGGGGGTCCTGGCTCTTCTCTCCCTGGCTCTTCTCTCCCTGCGCCCATGTTTATCAGGGCGCAGGGAGAGAAGTTCAGCCGGGGTTAACCTTCTCAGTTCTGGGTGAATAAATGCCGCTTTTTATCCATTAAGCTGGTTTAAGTATCTAGAAGGAAGATATCTCTTGGACTGGCAGGAAAATATTTAAGTGTTTAAATCATTACATGTATACCTTATAATGAAAACATTTTATCAGACTGTCTTTTTGAATCTAATGGATTATTTTTTCACTTAAGCAAACCATACATTATTTGGAACATTAATATTTCGGCAGATTTTTAATCTGCTATCAGAACAGAAACATAAATTTCCCAAACAAAGATTAATATTTATTTCTAAGGCAATTTATCAATGATAAATGACCTAATTATTACATCTATCACTTTACTGAAGCAAGTTCATGTTTTCAAAAGACTGCATTAGAAAAACAGATATTATTCTTGGAATACAGCTAGGAGAAAACAAAAACAACTTTTAAGAGGTCATCCTTTGAAATGATCTTGAAGCAAAAACTTTGTAGTTAAACTCTTCTCCTGTATAGAAGGTATTAGATGATCTTTTGTCTGCCAAGATGCAACAAATAGGACATTGCAGATGGGTAACTGAAAAAGACATTTGGAGACATGCAGGTTTTTAAGCTTGATTCATTCTAGTCTGTGGTACATTTAATACTACAGTTAAAAGATCTGACTATAACTTGGCTGTGAGGTTTGGGGTCTCTGAGGACAGAGTCCATGAGCAGGACCCCCCTGAAATGCCAATGAGGACAGGTTCCTCTCTGGGTGGTAACGAGCAGCTGGTGATTGCAGCTCCTGAAGCTGCACAAGCACAGGTGCCTGCAGGGCAGGTGAAAATTAATATTAATAGTTTGGATCATGATCTAATATAGGGTGTTGTTCAGAGGAAGCCAATAAAGTTCCACTGACTTACACAAGGCAAATATTTGGCTCAATATTTGTATTACTGGGGGTGAGGGGATTACATTAGCTGAATGTGTACTAGATGTCCCATGACTTGTGCTGTTGTGGGGACACTTTTTTATAAATTCAGCAAGTACCAAGTACCATCCATCTTTCTCAAGTGAAAATGCAATCTTATTTTGTAACATACCAGAAGGAGTTAGTGTCCACTACATGCCATCCCGTTACCAGACTTTAAATCCTCCCTCATAGATCTCTGTGCAATTACAGCCTACTGGGGAGCTTAGAAAGGGAGAAACTGACAAATGAGCTGTAATCTGTGACTTAGATGAATGACAAAGTAGAGACTTCCTCCTTTAAATTTATCCTTTATGAATTTCAATAAGGACATAATTTGCAATAAAAAGTGTGCTCTGTAATAAAAATCCTGCCCTGGCTTTCATGGAAGGGGGATTGTTTCAGAACCAATAATTTGTGAATGGCAGTAATGACAGGGTGTGTGGCATCTTCTCTTTAGGGTGGAAACAGTGGGATGTGCTGGTTTAGCCACGGTCTGGCTGCTGGGAGTAAATCGGGTGGATGGTTGCCATTGTAAAGGGTGCAAAGGTCCTGAAAGCGATGTCAGGTGAATTTGAGAGATTTATAATTTTGCAGATTATTTCTATGTGTGTGGTATGAATGATGTCTATGTGTGATATCTGCTGTGCATTAGGGCTCGATTCTGTGCTGTATCTCAAAGCCATACAGAAATAGAGAATTTACCTGGTTTTGTACTGCCAACTCACTCTCTGGTTTCCAGGAGCTGCAGCAGCGCTTTTCTGGGCTATTTTCAGGTGTATGTGGCATGTCTGTTCCCCAGGCATCTGTATTTCATTCCGGGTCACAGCAGGGCGGGTGAGTGACACCGCAGAGGTGTTTCCGAGGACCCAGAGACTCGTCCAGAGTGATGGCCAGCTTCTCAGGTGGCCACCGGCTGTGGCCTCGTGCCTGGCCTTGGCAGCCCTGCCATCCCTTCTGGGGGTCAGGATCCCCTGGGCAATCCCCCAGCTCTCAGCATCATTAGCAGCTGCATGGCCTCTGCTGGCACCGCAGCTCCCGGTCACCCCCTTGCCCACATTTTTATGAGGAATATGTCACTTTTGAGAGGTTATTGCTCACAGTAATTGCAGAGGAGGATGATGTGTTGACATCACCTTCAGCTGGTTCCCATCTCTCATCACCTCTTGCTGCCCCTTAGAACAGAGGTCTTATCCAGCACAAATTTCTGAGAGGTCTCGCAGGTTGTTTGTCCTGTTTGGGGAGGACTCTGGGAACATGAAAAATGGATCCTCCACATCCCTGCAGGTGGGAAGGGCTGAGCAGCTGCTCTGGGGGGTTGATGGAGTGTGGGATGGGACAGCTGGGCTCCTTGTGGACTCTGGAGACCCACTGGGGAGGTGCAGGATCTGGCTTCAGCCCTTGTTCTTGTCTCCACCAGCGCCTGGACCACCTCCAGCTGAGTCTGAGGAGGAGGAGGGACCTGTGCCAGATGCAGTTCTCGGGCAGCCGAGTCCTGAGCACAACCAAGGAGGGAGGATTCAGCAAAAAGGACTTTGGAAATGTCCTTTAAAAGCAGGGAGGGGGAATCTGCTCAAAATAACCCCTGCAAAACTTTATAACCTTTCTCAGCAGCTGAACAAAAGCTATTACAGTCTGGTGGTTACTGCATGTTACTAAGGTTATTTCCAAACACTTGTCTAGCACCTGGGGAGAAAATATATGCCTTGTGGTTGACTAGTACCTGAGTGCTACGTTCCAGAGGATGTATGGCTCTGGTGCAATGAATACAGCAATCATCAGGTGCTGTAAGAAAAGGACAAATATTATTGTTATGATTAAACTGTGAAGGTTAAATGAATCATTTGGGAGGGCTGAGGCATACTGGTATTAAGCCTACTGGGGAACGTGGAGGGAGGAAAATACCTTTGTGAATTCTATCCCTCTCTCTTATTAATATTGTTTTCTTCCCCAGATAGGTCTGCTTTATGTATTTTGGTACTTTCTTACCCCTCAAATGAAAACACTGCTGTTATGCATGTATTCCTGTGAAGGCTGACATTGCCTGTTTGTCCCTGTCACAGAGATGTGAAATGCTGCTGTGTTCTTGATCTGTCAGCAAAATGTTCCCAGGAAGCCTCAGTGGCCCAGAAGGGCAGAGGACAGAGTTCTTTCCTTAGTGAAGGAGTCTGAGACGCTGGCAGTGGACACAGTCCCTGCTGGGACAGCACAATAGTGTCACCTGCAGGTGCATGCTCTTTACTCTGTTTGCCTTACTGTGCTGCCGTTCAGCCCACATATTCAGTCCATACTGATATTTTGGGCCATAATTCTGGCTTCCATTAGAATGAAAAGCAGTGTCTCTACCTTGCCAGTGGAGAAGTGCAGGAAAGTTCATTCCTGGCTAGCAAAGGAGTTTTATTTCAGATACACAATTTGGAAAGAAGGAAGACATTCTATAGTGGCTCGGTTTTTGCTCTTTTGTTCTTCCATAGCTCTTGTACATTTGTTCAGAAAACCTGCAAAATCTAAGAAATCCCTCTTTCCATCATGTGAGGACTGTAACAAGTTTATGGCTTGGCATTCTAATGTGTTCTCCATCGCTATCTGATGGGTTACTTTGGCAAAGCATTTTCCTGCTCATTCCTCAGCTTCCCCAGCTGCAAAATGGAGATACTGAGACTGTTTAGAGCCCAGGGACTTGTGAGTGTAAAGCAGTATGAAAGAACAGCATATTGTGAGATATAAGGTTTCACCACATCATGCGTTAAGGGACACAGAATTGCTAAATGTTCTTATGTTTCCACACATTTCTCTGAGTTCAGGCTTATCTTTAACAGAGAAAGTGGCTATTTTACAAGCATGAGTTGCACTCCAGCACACAGCTCTGCCTCTGAGAAGTAATTGGATTTGGTACTTACCTTCCTTCTGAGCCTCTAGAGTTATTGTCCCAGACATAGACCAGTGGGAGGAAACTATTTTTAATCAGACCGAATCAGATCTTAATTTTACCTGCTTGCACTAAAAATGGTTTCACTGATCATAACTTCAGGTAAACATGACAAAAGCAGCTCTTAATTCTCAGTTAGGCTGCTGTCGGCAGCAGGAGAACCGAAGCTTCTCTCTCATGCCCTAAGGAAAACCTCCCTGTCCCACCGGGGTCAGAGCCTGCATGAGTAGAGCAGGGAAAGAAAAATCCTGTCTGTTCTGAGATTGCTGGCCCACGAAGGCAATTCCCAACCACACATGGGATAAAAGCCACCAAGGCTCTGTCGGCTGTTTTTCAGTCTCCACTTCATTTTCTCCTGCCAGCCAGCTCCCTGCTGAGTTCCAAACTGTAACCATCAATTAGCTGAAAAACAAGAATAACAACCCTCCCCCCACTGAAAAAAACCCACCTGCTTGTGTTTTCTTAAACGAGTCTCCTTTTCTGGCAGCTGATAAACAGAAATTAAGAAGGGTGATGTACAACCCTGTGCACAGGTTCCAGGCACGTTGCTGATTTTTTACTATTTAAATTTTGCACATGAACAAGTGATCACCACTGTTCTTCCTATGCTAGCCCTTGACAGCCCACAGTTGTATGTTCTGTGTGATGCCTTCAGGATGTTACTGATTGTGGGAGCTGAAATTCTGAGCACCTTTTGTTGGTAGACTTATGGCTGCAGCCAGCTGGTACCTGCACCAAGAACTTCTGTTTTTTCTGGAGGTTCTTGAGCCAGGTCCCTGCTGAAGCATTGCAACGAGTCTTTAATCTCCAGCAGATCTTCCTTGGCTGCAGATGAGCCATGTCTGGAGGAGCTTTACAGGCCGTTCCATGTGGACTCCTGTCGCACCACGGATGGGTCCCTTGTGCTGCTGCTGTGCCATGAGCAGAACCTCTGGGACACTTGGGAACCAGCCGTGGAGGGACAGTCCTGTGCTCAGGGCATGGCGTATGACGCAAATCTAAACCCATCATTCTCAATCAGAAACAAAGCATGGGAGGCAGGGGAGTGCAAGCACCAAGGAATTGCATTTTGAAAGCTTTTGGCCATCTATGCAACTGAGGCAGGTTGATTTCAGTGGGGATTCACTAGCATCAGCTGAAGAGCTGCCTGTCAGTATTTTAGACTTTAAAAAAACCCCAGCCCCCCAACATCAAAAAGCACAGTTTTTCTTACAGTTTTGTCAAGACTTTTCATAAAGCAGATAATTACTTGGGAGATAAAACCACCTGGCATTTTTGAGCAGAGAGAGTGGAGACAATTTACATGTAGGTCAAGAAATATTAATGTTCATTGTTTACTTTATGACTGAAGTGTTTCAGTAACACCCAGAAACAAAGCTGAAAAGAGAAGGGACAGAGGTGATTTCTACTGCAGGTTCAGCTAAAACAACATGGCCTCTTTTTTTGGCTGGCATGTTGTAAAACATTAGGATGCTGTTAAAGTAACTTAAATCAGAAGAAAGGGAAGCCGCAACAGGAAAATAGGACAGCATTGTGTGTCTGTAATCATGTTAGTTCTAACTGGCTAATTGACTTATTAGTTAGAATTCGCTTTGGGCAGCTTGAGGCACACATCAATGCAAATCAGCAGTACTCAGCCATCACTATCTGTTTGCAGGCAGAGTAATCTGATAATAACAATGAACTAATGATTTACTAGATTTATTGCATTTTTCACTCCATGTGTCTTCCAAGCATTTAATTTGTAAGGTTTGTCAGTTAATATCTCCATCTGTGCTGTCAAAAATTCCCTCTGTCCTCACACTTTATTAACCTGGCAAGAACGTCCAAGATAGCATCCTGTATCTCAACACAAAATCATTGTGGAAACAATTTTTTTCATAAACAGAAGCACTTTAGAGACAGTCTCTGTTTCCTTTGCAGCCACTAGAGTGACCGGAGCAGGAGAGCTGCCCTTGCTCCCTTGGCCCCCGTGCAAAGGAATTGCACGTGTTGCCTCAAAAATCAGGTAGCATTTATTCCCAGACCTCTTGAATCATGATCCTACCTCTTACAAAGTGGTCTGGTCTTTACATTTAAATCAGTTGTGAATAAAGCCAATCAAAAAACCCGTTGAAATTCTGATAGGAAAAAATATCTTGCTTTTTTTTTAAAAAAAATAATCTTTTAAAGCAGCTTTGATGAGTACATGACCCTGTGCACCCAAATTTCATGTCAGGAGATTTACTTTCTTGCCTTTAACCACAGCAGTTTCCCTGTGCAGGCTATGGAACTGAGCCTTTTCAGCAGGTTTCAGTTATTCATGATTGCTCTGCCAGCTGCTGGAGGCAGCCAAAACAAACGGGAAAGGGGAGAAAAGGCAATGAGGGAGGGAGGACGTGTCCTGCAGGTGTCAACGGCTGGAATCCTTTTCTAGGTTCCTTGTGGCTTTGGGCTTGACATTTGCTGCAAGATTTGCCACCATTCTTGGCCTGCACTAGTAATAACGCTAACAATATTGATTCAGTTGTTCCTGGGTGTTCTTGTGCGGTGTTCAAGGCCTGTGCATAAGTTATAGGCTGGTGTAGGAATGCCACAGTGTCTCTGATCACAGAAAAATCTGTGTTTGGGACCTGCTGTTGTTTCTGTTTCAAGCTGTTGGGAAGTTCCCACTTCCTGAAATGAATCTTTTTCTCATTCTAGGAAGTGCCAAAGGTGACCTATGTTCAGGGCTTATTGCCAGCTCTTTGATGAAAGGATTCCTCTGTGTCTGCAGCTCTGGGTGCAAAGAAGCAAGCAAGGAAATAGGGGGGACAGGAAATCTGTGCTGGCAAACAGGCGTAAGTGATGGTAAAGGGCCGGAGCCAAAGCTGCCTGTGGCACCCCAGGCCTCCCCCGTCCCCGCTGGTGTCTACGCGGTTTCCTCCATGCACACCCCGGGCACCTGCCAGGAGACCGGTGCCAGGCGGGAGACGGCGGCATTAGGATTCCCAGCCACTCTCGGGGGCTGCTGGATTTCAATATGTTCTCCCATATGCTTTAGCGCTTTTGCATTTCTTCCATCTGTTTCGGGGAAATGTGAAGGAATTTAACGATCTTTTCTAGGGTTATTAAACCAACAGCTGTTGTCATTAATAGAGGACATTCTTTATGGCAGCATGCAAATTCCAGTGATAAATCCAGCCCTGCCACCCTATATTTCTTTTTAATGAATATAGCATTTGTACTGAAACTGAGGTTATGAATACAGTGGGTTCTTAAACTATTATTTTATGATATAGCTTTGGCATAAAAATAAGGTGCATTTTTCTCCTCTTGTTCCTGATTACCTTTGCTGTGAAATATGTTTTATGCTGCATAAAACAGAAAAGTTTTCTTTTGTTTTAATTTTCCTTCCCTCTCCCTTCTCCCCTTTTTGTTCTCCCTCCCAAAAAGCAAACCGAAGAACTGTGAAAAAAATACTGAAATGAACAGAATACTTCACAACTGAATAGCCATCTTCTGGTTAAGTTTATTTGCAGGAAGAAATAATATTTTCCTGTTCATTTTAAAGGTTCCTGTGGCATGCAAAATTGATGGTGACTTTTACTGTATTTGGAATGTATTTTTGCCTTCAGTGACTTACTGTCCTGCATCATAATGAAGACTGCAAATATCTGCTTGGATACACTTTATGTCTAATTACACGCTACCCTGTTTTTCAATACTTTCACTTAATACTAAATAGTAATGACCTTTTTTCCTGTATCACTCTGTATTTCCTACTATTTTTAATTAGTGACATAACCCAATATAATAATTTAAAATTTGACCTCAGTGAAACTCTATGTTAGGCAATGATAGTGTATGTACTTGCGTAGTAGCCCCAAATCTAATAATTGAAATAACTTTTCTTGAATATTTAATATTCTCTTGAAGGCTTTAAGAGCTCTGTAGCACCTGCAAGTGGGAAGGACAGAATATTCCAGGGCAGCAGAATCTCCTTTGGGCAGTCTTCTTTGTCAGGGATGGCTGCCATTCCCAAGTTGTGAAATGCAGCAACATTTGGTGTCCTTAAATCGAATTCAAAACAAGATGTGATCTGAATTTATGTCCCATTTAGTCTGGATTCATGGAGTATCTGGCTGTACTATAATAAATAGTCAGAATAAATAGGTTTCAACTCATGTATCTTGCTGGGCTGCAAATAGAATATAAGTGATTAAATGGTGGAACTGTGAAATGTACCTGCTTATTGTCAAATACCATTTGTAGCCAACTGACTTTCATCCTGGAGAAGGACAGGTGGAGTCATGATTTCTGCAGTTTTGAGACTCCAGCAGAGACTGCTCTAGTCCCCTTTCCCACCTCCCCAGAAGCCTGTTCTGTGACCACCCTCTCGGTAAAAAAAGTCTTCCTTGTGTCCCCTCTGACCCTTCCTGGATGCAGCTTTGAGCCATTCCCTGGTGTCCTGTCCTGGGTCCCAGGAGAAGAGCTCAGCAGCCCCCCCTCCACATCCCCACCTCAGGAAGCTCTAGGGAGCCATAAGGTGACCCCTCAGCCTCCTTTTCTCCAAGGGAGACTGATCCTGAGCTCTCAGCCCCTCACCAGGGGACATGCCTTCCAGCCCCTCACCAGCTTGGATGTATGGATGGACCTTCACACCTTTCTTGAATGGTGGCCCCAGCACCACACACCACACTCCTGGTATGGCCGTGCCGATGCTGGACACAGCAGGACAAAGACCCCTTTGCGGCTGATGTTCTGACTCAGGAGATATTTGAATGAATGCAATTAACAGTAGAAAACCACTGTCTTCTAAGGTAACTTTCCAAGTGCTTGAAGTATTTACACTAATGTTGAACTTGTATACAAACAGCCATGAGACTTCTGATGAATTTCACTTAGGAGTAATCACTCCATTTGTGTCATTAAAAAATGAAAACAAGAAGAAAATGTGTTTCTGTTGTCTTGTGTGGCTTATTCATCCTGCACCTTAAAAAACAAAGCACACAACAAAGTAGTTTTTCATCTTGACTGAAATGCATTTTAAAATTAATTGTTTTACTGGCTTGAAAGCTTCCTAAATTGGATTAGAATCCCATATATATACACCAGCCACAGGTAATGGGTGATCTGGCCTGTTTGTTATCTTTCTAATGATTTTCTCACCTAGCATTTTAATTAAAATAATCCCTCCACTGACATCATAAGCAGGGATGGGCAGGTGCTGAAATACTCTCTCAGTCATGGGAGAAGATTTGGGCTGAAATTACCAATTTAAGGAGGATTTACCAAACCTGCACAAAATGCAGATATTGGAACCTGAATTAATTAGCATGGAAATGACTGAGCACGGTTAAATGCATATGTCTTGTTAGTATTCAGCATTGCTACCAAAAGAGGAAAGAATAAGAAATGAAAAAGATGGGATAAAATGAACAGGAAAGGAAAAAACAGATTTTTCTTAGTCTGTGGCAGTCCTTTCAATAAACTTGCAGACCAACCCAAGGAAGTCATGCTACTAATTCATAATAAATAGTTTCATGGCACAGTATCTATGTCTAAGGACTTTTAGCTGCATTAAAGGTAATTAATAAATGATTACTCATCTGTCTAGGGGCTTCATGCTGTCACTGCAGTCTGTGCCTTCTCTGGGAAATGAAAAGCAATAACTGAAGTTTAGGGGTCTTCACTGGCTTTTCAGTTTATGTTATCTTTTTTTTGAGACAAATCTCTGCATCAAAAGCAGCAATCCTTTTCCCAAAGAGCAAGCGGTCAGATATTATGATTATGACCATCCTGGCTGTATGGATGGTGAGACAGAAGTACGGTGACACGGATCGATTAAACGCTTGACATTCACCTCTGCTGAGAAAGACCTGGTTTTGAAATATAAAGTGGAACTGAAATAGCAGTAGAGCCTGTGTGAAATTTCAGCCCTGGTGTGCATAGTTACTTTGAACAGAAATATTTGCTACTTTTTTGGCAGGCTGCACTCGAAGTCTTGTTCTTCTCAAAGGAGAGAGAAAGCAAAAGGAAAAATGCGGCTTGTCTTTAAAGAGCAGCAGGAACTCTGGATCATGTATTCTTTGTGGCATTTCCCCTTAAACAGGACTTTTCTGTGGATGCTTCTGGCTGAGTTTTTGAAATTGGTTCTGGGCTTTGTTTTGTCACCTCATTTAGAGGCGAGTTTTCTGGCAAAAGTGGGACCCTTAGAAACAGAAGAGGGTAAGGCAGACACAGGTTCTCCAGGGACCAGGGACCCTTCTTCCCTGTGGCGGGTGGCCATGCCCACCCCTCGCTTACAGCTCCCACAGGGAAACCTCTGGGCACTGACTTCTTCCCAGGGGACAGAGCTCACCTTGGCACCACATCCAACGTGAGTAATTTCATACTCTTATCCTCTCCTGCTTAGTTTGCTGGAGGTCTCAGCAATGCTCATCGCAGCACATGCTGAGTCGTACTGAGAAGCCCCCTCTCCATGTAGTCCCTCATGTGTTTCTGGAACACAAAAACTAATAGTGGTGTAGGTATCTGAGGAGTGGTATTTCTTCTCAGCTGAGCAGCAGTTAGAAGAGAAACGGCCTTTTGCATTATTGTATTAAACAAACAACTTTGTTAAGGGGAAAATAAAAGAGAGATTAAAACCGTCATCCCTGATGTGGGAAGGAAAACGAATGTGTCCACTGGCTGATCTGATTAGAGAAAAGGAATCAATGAAGTGTCAGACTCATTTTGCTCTCTGATTAAAACACTGAAGTACAGAATATTCTTGAGAGGAGCATTTGGAGTCTCATCACTTTGGGTTGAACTCTTTTACCCACCTTGTACTTCTGACACGAGCGTGCAGCTTGTGGAGACAAGGAGCATGAGTGATAATCTGGAGGCAGGTGTTTAGAAATGGAAAAGTAATCAATACTGCATTTTATCCCTTCTGACTTGGTGCTAATTGATGGAGTGGGTAATGATGGTCACTGTGGCTTTTGCCTGAAGGTGCCTCTGGCCAAGTGTGTGGAGGAGCAGGGTCCATGTGAGCCCCACAAGCCGCCCCCAGCTGCCAGCATCCCCAGCAGTGCAGACCATCAGAAAATAGCACACAGGTCCCTCTTGGGCAGCAATAACAACAACAGACCCTGTCCAACCCAGCCAGTGGCTAGAGGTGTGTGTCAGACCCAGGGAGGACTGTGAGACACAGAGCACTGTGTGTTGCAAGGAAGATCCTCCAAAGTTACATTTGAAAAGTGAAGAATCAGTCCTGAAAGGGGAGGTTGCATTTGAAATGTATCTGGGCTTGGTAATGTTTTGAGTGTAATGCCTCCAGCATTTTTCACTTTCAAGGTGACATTAATTGAAAGATGGATTCCTGCAATTTTGACATTTATAATTCAACTGAGAAAAGGTCAACTTCTTCATGGAATCTTGTTTAAACTGGTAGAATGGCATGGAAATGTCACATTGTCTTTCTGTTAGTGTCACCAGTGCTTTGATTAACAATAGGTTCAATCTGTAATGCAGAATAAAACCCAAATGCCACAAATAGCTCAATAAGAGTCTAATCCAAAGTGTCTGAGAGAACAGTAGAAAGATTTCCCTTGATTGCACTGGCTTTGGGATCCAGCCTAACCGAAACATTATGGAAAAGAGAAATTGGTGTCATTACTCAGAAATGCGTTATCTATGCCTGAGGGAGTTGAGAACCCTTCCCCCTTGTTCAGGAGCTCAGGAGTTGGAGAGGACCCCTCCATGGGGAGAGCCCACAGGTGCCCTGAAGTGCTCATGACCTGTCTGGCCCCAACGAGCCTCACATGGGGCACCCTGACCTGCCTGCTCCATAGGGTTATTTAAGCTCAGATTGGGGCTCTGTTTCCTTCCTCCTTGGTGCTTCAGGGATACTAGTTCCAGCTCTGCTACAACCTGGCTGCGGGTGTTGCAGCTGCAATGTGTGCTCTGCTGGAGGTTTGGTGTCGGAGCTGGTAAGTCCCTTGGGTCTTCTCCTGCTGACTTGACTTGTTTTGGCTACTGCTTCCCCTGACCGTAGTGGCACTGTGAGGTTAAATTTGAAAGTCACTTGTAAAATGCTGTGCTGGAGGCTAAATAGCATAGGTATAGGAAGCTGCTGTGATGCCCTTCATGTGCCCAACCAACTACAAGGGCTGGGCTTCCCCTGTAGGCATGTTCAGAATTAATTTGAGTTCTGCTGATTCACCGCCTTTTCCTGTGAAGTTTCAGCATCTGTTTTTCTGAGAGATCACAGGGGCAGCGTGCTTGCTGTTAAGGGCCTGCATCAAAGCAGATTTTCGGCCCTGGAAACATTTCTTGAGGTGTCTCAGTGGGGCTCTCTCCTATGCAGCTCTTTCTCTGCTTGCATCTCCTGTGCTGTTGCAGCAGGATGCTGCTCCTGCCTCCTGATCTCTGCAGATTTGAATTTATGCTTGATTAACTCCTCTGGCATGTAATGATATTTGAAGTGTGGCTATGCACTGTTAGATGAAGAGTGCGGTTATGGTGATAAAGACTAAATTGCTATCCTTGAGATCAGAGATCTGGGTGAAAATCAGCTGCTTGAGTTTGTGTTGTTCCTGGGAGTTCTGGTGGCCAGACCAGACTCCAAGATCTGGAGGGTTGGGCCCCACTCTGCTTCCTGTGTTGTGGGAAAACTGGGATTGTGGGGTCACAAAGCCTTCAGCGCAGTTGGAAGTGGAATTTGCACTATATGAAGTTTGTTTCCCATAAACTTCAGGAAGAGCTGAGCAGTTTGCAAGGTATCTAGCAAAGCAAATATCAGCATTGCAGAGGATCAGGCTATAAAGTTATTGCTGGCTGCATAGAAAAAACACTGTGGTGCCCCATGACAGCTTATGCCAGGAAACTGTATGGTCTTCTGCACATGTGTCTCCTTTGCTGGAATAATTTTCTGACAAAAGTAAACATTCAAGCTTTTTTAGGAAGGAAAGTAAAGTGTTGCCAAATAGGGGAGGCTTCTTGCTGCTTGAAATAATCACTTTAAATATTTTTCAGCAACTGGCTTTTATGAAAGACAGTGTCTTGTTGCAATTATTTATCTTCACTTTCCAGTTTTCAGAATGATTGTGAGCCAAGTATCATATGTTGGGAAACATTTTCCCACTGCCTTAGTACTGCATGTTTCCATTTGCAGATTCACTGTCTTTCTAGTACCTTGCTATCAAATCCTTCCAGTAATTCAGGAAAAAATAAACATCTAAAGTTGCTGGGCATGTTAGAAGTATGATGTCAGGAAAAAATGTATCTTGGACCATCAGTGTTGAGGGCTAGAGAGGAAAGAAAAAGAAAATCCCCAATAATAGAGTAGAAAAAGCTGAAGTGGCGGTTTAACAGGCCAGGATTTTGTATCTATAAAGGCTCAGCCTGGTCTGAAGGCAGGTAGATTGTTGCATGCACAATGTGGGGGAGAGGTTTCCCTGTGCATCTGTCTTCTCTCGTTCAGCTCCTCCCATGGGCTCCGGGTGCGGAGCTGGGGGGCTTCTCTTGTGGTTGTACAACTTGCTTTCCATGTTTGTTGCATCATCTGATTTAACAACTTAAGATGAAGTGGGGTTAAAAATTGTGTTAATCATAGAGGAGAGCCACTGTGAACTGAGAAATGCAAAAATGTCTGACCCAAAAAGCCCATGTGGCAGAGTGGAGGTCCCAAGAGCACATTGTACCACTATAAACTGACTACAGCTGTGTGCTCTTTTTACAGGTATCCTGTGACCCTCAGTGTTGTCACCTGGCTTGTCATGAGGTTTTTTCACTTGCTTGGTACCTTGTAATCAGCAGAATGGATGGATCAATGTGGGTTTGCACGTCAACACCAGACGGGGGAGCTTTGGGCTCCTGCTTCCTTTGACCGGAAAGGTCTGAGACATCTTGCTCCTCCAGGCTGTGAACAGGTCAAGTAATACTCGATGCTCACACCTAGAACATATCAGAATGACAAAATTCTCGACAGCTGCTTGCTCAAATAGTCAACCAGCCTGTTCCAGTACATTGTTGAGAGGTACCTGACGTTGAATGCATAATGAGACTGCCTCTTGTTGTGGGTGGGGATGATTGTTCCTATTTTTCTTCTCATTTAGGTGAAATATGGCAGTTGTATTATTCATTAGCATAGACATTGCTTGAATTGGAGTTAAGATCCTGAAGTGCAATTTGAAATAAGTCTGTTTATACAGAAATAAGTGTTTTGTGTGCTTGATGGTGAGCTGAATGTGCCATGTCCCTAGGACTATGCTCAGGGGAAGGATGGCTTGACCTTTCACAGCCTTGTTAACTAACATCATTGTTTGTTGGTGAGACTGGTTACTTTCAGAGGAGGACCTGGATTCCTCTCCTCTGCCTTAATCCCTTTAGGACAAACCATTCTGTTGCATTGTCTGGACCACAGCAGATGCTGCTCCAACTTTCAAGAACGGACCATAGACCATGTTTTTTCACATGGTAGAAAAGCTGCACCTCAATTTGTCATTGGGTGGGCATTTTGGTTTACAGGTATTTCTGAAAGTGTAAGTATTCTTACTGTCCTGTAACAATTTTAAGAATCTGTGCAGTCTGAACAAAGGCAGCTTTATCCAAAACCAGTGTGAAGTGCCACATTATGCACCAGAAAACCTGTGTCCTTATAGGCGTTCTGCCTGAAACAGTGCAACTTGTCACCTCGGCAGCAGCTTGGATTGTCCACTACAGTGTTCCTTATCTAGGGTGCTGCTGATTTCCTTAATGCTCCCACTGGAATTCCTGGATGTTTCTATTGCCTTTTCATGTTCCAGCAGGATTTCTTGTACCCAGAGTGATGCAGCTGAAAGGCTCTGTGTGTGTGGGATTTGTGAATACACAAAACTTGATAAAACTTTGTGAGCTGGAAACAAATTCTTTGTCCTGCAGCTCACCCAGCTGGAAACATCTGAGTCTGCTGACCATGAAGTAAACTAGTAACTGAAATGTATTCCTCAAATCACCTGACAAGTATCTTAATTAGAGCTTTTAAAGAAAAGTAATCCTATAAATGAGCTGTTGATAGCAAGAACACTTTTAAAAACTGTCTCAGTGGTGGGGGGTTAATCTCTCCTGCTCTGATGGTGTCACATTCTTAAATGGGTAGCACATAAATATGCATCATTACATGTTTCCAGTAGAAGCTGTAAAAATGGACACCATGCAAATATTTATTCTGAGACAAAGTGACCCTTTCTGTTCCCCACTGCTGAGCAGCGAGGGGTGGATGCAGCACCTGCTCCCCCAGGGAGCAGCAGCACAGGGGAAGGCAATTACGAAGAAATAAGTCTGCAGTGGAAGGGAAGATAGATATTTGAGAGCCAGTGGAAGGATGCTGAAGCTTGGCTAACAAAGTCCTCAGGGTTCTGCAGGCATGCATCTGAACACTCAAATGTTCAGAAGATCCACTTTGAGCAGCTTTTGGCCAAAGCACCTGCTGTCTCTGAATAAATGAAGAAACCACCATTTAATGGCATCACAATGAGCTTAAACTATTATCTTAATTTCTGTTCTATGGCTATGGTTTGATCAAAGAGATGCCAATCTGTGACTGTTAGGTGCTACAGTAGTAAACACCATTAACTATTAGTGATTAAATTTAAGTGGGAAGCATTACCACTCTTGCTGCCAGCTGTTTTCATTCCTTGCTGCTGATTCTAAATATGTGAGCAAATACAGGATAAAATAATCCACAATTTATTTACTTTTAATTGTAGATTTGTGCTAAAGTGCAGTGGTTTGACTGTAGGTGAAATGAAACTCCTGGGGAAAAGTGTTTTCATCTGAGATGAATAGTTAAAAACAGACGAAGTTAGGGTATGAAACAGGAGTAGCAAACATGCTTTTAAGAGAAAGCTGGAAGTGTTTTGTCTTGTGCTAACCCTGGAGTACCAAGTGCTCTGTCCTGCTAGTGGGTAGCATGCTCTGCTCCTTGCTATTCTCCATAATGCCCTTTCTCTGAGATTATCTGATCAACACAGTGAATTTAGACACAGTAAACTGAGGTTTGTGGCTCCTGTTTGTACCTGGGATTGCTGGGCTGCTGTCACACCAGTGCTGTCCCTGCTGACTGTCTCTGCCTGGGTGAGTGGGGCAGTTAAACACCGAAGGGATGTTAAAGCTCTGGGACGCAATTCCTTTCTCTACAGGCATGCAGAAATTGAAGCAGGGAATTGAATAAAAAGCTCATCAAACTAGGATGGAAACTCGTTTACGAAATTATTATAATGATATATAGTACATTAACAATTCCAGCTGCCTACATTAAATATGCGTGTGTAGCTCCATTTTAGTTTTACTCTCTGCCGTGGATTACAGCCTTGCTGCAGCTCTGTGTGGGGTAGATGACACTTTTCCACTACATTCAGTAACAGTGTGATCCAGTGCAGAGTGTTCCACATATTTAGCAGGGGAGCAATCATCTCGGCTTTTCTAAGATACTATTTAAGTGAAGGAAATATGTTCTGTATCTGATAGTAAAAAGTGGTGATTTTAAGATGCTCTGCTGATCTGTATGGTAAGTAAGCTTAATTTGTACACCCCCTTTAAAAAAATACAATTTGCAGGGCATATTAATAGCTTGCAATTGGGCATGCAAATTCTCATTTGCATGGAGCTTTCAGGTTTTTGAGATTCTTCTTTTCATCTGGCCTAGGAAACTCTCAGTAGAAGAGTCTCTGGCATGTTCATGCGTAAGTGTTACTGAATTTGTTTATAATGTGTAGTAAAACTTAGTTCTGGAAATGTGAGAACATATCACTTTTAGAGCATTTTGCCTTTTTTCCTTAAACTAAATTTCAGTAAGCATTAGAGATTGTGATAGAACTGGACTTTTAAATGCTGCTTCTGACTTTGACCTGCCCAAGGAATGAGGTGTATAGATTTCCCACTTCACAGCTAAGGATGGTATTCATCTTCCATCCAGTGATGTGTCAGAAAAAAGCAAAATCAGTTTGAAGTTGTGGAAAAAGTCTTTCCTGGATTAGACAAAAAACTGCAAACTGAAATTAGCAAAAGTAAGATACATAATGCTGAAAACTCCACCTGATACTTTGGATGTATTGCCTTTTCTGAAGGCTAGAAATATGTAGGTAGGACAAGAGGTAATTCACTGCTTTTACCCAAATCATTGTGAGTCCACTTCTGTAGTGCCTAATTCCTAATGACAATACAATGTCTCCTGTATTTTTCCAGGACAAATTTAGTTGCTAAGATTATTAGCCAAAAATAACTGCACAAAATGCTGATTCACTGTTTGGTTTCTTAGGCAAGTGAGAAAATGAAAGATTGGTTTTAAAGTGACCTGATGGGCAGGAGGGATCTCTGTTCCTGCCAGTGTGTGTGACACAGGAACTGCTGCATGGTGGCTCGTCATGGGGCCCAACCTGATGCATTCAGATGCCCCATTGCTGCTGTTCTGATGAGGATTTCCAATTTTTTGACATCTATACCTTTATGATTCTGTTTCTAGAGGTGGTCAGCCACTGGCAGCAAGCATCTCCTGCAAGCCTGTATGACATTAGACAGCACCTTTGTAGACGTCAAACATGTTGAACAAAATACTAGCCAGCTTGAAATCTTAACATTTACTGAAAAGGTGCAGAAAGGGATCATTTACTCAGAAGGTGGCATTTCTGAATTAACAAGAAGCACTCCAGTAGACATCAGGAATCGAGTATGTTGCCAGACTTCAGACATCAATAGTGTAGAAATCCCCGACTGGAGACTGATGCATTGATTCACTGAATTTTTAATATCTACAAAGAGAAACTCTTTCCTGCAGTTCATTGTTTCCCCAGGTAGACCTTTAAATTAGTGAAATGACTTATGCTCTGGTGTGCCTGCTCTAATAACACCATTGATTGGGAAGTTGAGCTAGGAAGCTTGGATGTAGGTTTGTGTCACTGGTGTTTTGAAGCCAGACTTGAAGCCTCTGCTCTGAAAGGTACTTGATGCAAAATATTTTGGCGAGTGGAAGATTGCCCAGGTGGACCACAGTGTTTGTTCCTGCTCATGAGCTTTAGGAGACCTGTAACACCTGCATCAGCAGATAAAAGGTGGAATCCCTCTGCGGGATGACTACTTGTGCACCTGCTGATGTACATGAGAGTCTGAGGCTGTGAATCATTGCTAATGGTCTGGAGGACACAGAATTTTTAGCACATACTGAAGTGTTATCAGTAAATATAGGCTATTAAAATAATCAGCAGTTGGTACCGTGTGTTTGTGTGGATGGGTAAGATCAAACAATTGCAGGTCTTAAATTGATGCTGAAATATAAACCTGCTTTCCTGTGATCCTCTTAATTACCATATGTAACTTCTATTACTGAAGAGTGTATAAATGTACATGTGCTATGTAGACATTCCCACATTTCTGAATATTTTCTTAACTGATCAACAAAGTGTGTTTAGATAAGATACAGTAAGTTTGACCCTTGAAGGGTAATATTTTTTAAAATTAATTGGATGGTCCACTAGGCAGTTGCTCAGAGGAAGGTAATTACATTTCTTTTTCAGTAAATTAAGTGCTTTACTAGTTTAAGGGGTTTTTTTTCCTTTTTTCTAGGGAAATATGTGGTAGAATATAGTGTTCTTTAACTCTTTCAAAGAGCAGAAGCTTTCTCCTTCTGTTGAGTTTGATGCTTCAGAATTTCTAGAAGACACTTTCTTCCATGAACATTTAGACATTAATTTAAGATGGTTTTAATGTGTCTGGACAGCTTCAAAAAGTATGTTAATGTTAGCTGCTTTTCCCTCTTTTACGTCTGCACCTGACCTCCTTAGTCTTACTCTTTAGACTAAATTATCAGCTGTTTTTTCCTAACCAATTTTTGAGACCTCACATCACTCCCTTTGGATTCTCTCCAGCTATGTTTTGCAGCAGTATCATGTTGCTGACTCACACTGCATCTATCACCCAGGATAACTGCCAGATGCCTTCCTGCACGCTGCTGCATGAGCAGTTGTCTCCCATCCTGTGTTTGTCCACCAGGAGGTTATTCCAGCCCTTTTCCTGTTGACTGCTGGGGGGGAGGGGAGGGTGTGCAGGGTGGCAGCCTCGGATCCAGAAAAGGCCTTGATGCTGTGCAAATCCTGCTTGGTAAGAGCCTGAAGCACCTGTGTTACCAACACTGTTTTGGAACAAATCTGGCACATGGCTCCATTTAGTTTCATGGTGTTAATTATCTATATTTTAAAAATCCATAGGGAATAGTGAGCAAGATCTACAACTGTACAGTCCTTTCTATGGCTTGGATAGAGAGTGAAAGTTATCGTGTTAATCATTGCTAACACATTGAATTTGGGAGCTACCATTCTGCATCTCCTGATAATGACATGAATTCAGTTACCTCTGAGGTCTGATGTTCCCAGATACCCTGCTTGTACCCCGCAAGATGTGACCTCCTGCCTTGTCCTTGTGAATTGGTCTCCTCAAACGGGGGGTGAGAGTTCTGTTCCCAAAATAGCTGTGGCTGAACAATAGTAACTGGCTTCAATCTTAAACCTCAAAAGCAAAGAAACACTAGGCAGGATATCCTCTGTATTCAGCATTTATATGCTCACAAAAAAAATAGCTTTCAAGGCTGAGCTTTTAGCTGTGGACCTATCAGCAGTACTGTCATACAGATATGTCAAAGACTAAAACTAGATAATGCCAGTATTATCTCAGCACAGGCAAAATACCTGAAGGCACAGATACTTAACAGATTTGTTTTCCATATGAAGTCCTCTGTGTTCATATGTACACAGCTGACAACACTTCAGAGGACCTGCTTGGGTGGGCAAGCCAGAGTTGCTCTGGTAAGCGCAGAGCAGTTGCAGACTATGATTTGGCTTCGATAGGTCTAGGGTGGGGTTTTGTAGCAGCTCAACACTTGTCTGCTTTCTAGGATGCAGTTAGCAGGAGAACCAGCAAAATCTTTGACTGTCACTGGGTAACCTAGCAACAGGGTAACACTTCAGAATAATTCTTTTCCTCTTTAGCATCACACCTGTGTAATAAGCCATTCTGGAGCTGCCACTTCATGCTTTTTTGTATTACCTCTGTGTAAAGTTTCTTTGAACCCTGGGTGCTTTGACTCCTTAGCTCCAGCACAAACACCTTCATGTGGGTCTGCTGTAGACGGCACTGATGTGGAGAATGATGCCTTGTAATGGAACGCATGCTGTGCATGGCACCATGCAGCCAGCAGCACCCCACTGTGCTCCCCAGCATTAGAGGCATGGTGGGGTTTCCAGGGCTCCATCACCTCTGAGTGCTGGTGGAAGTGGGTGCTTGTCTGGGAGGAACTGGGATAATCCAAAAGTCCCCAAACACACATAAGAGCTCATCCTGCACAATACTCTGATCCAGAAGGCAGCAGTGTCTGTAAGAAAGTAAACAAAGCATCTTTGTGTGGAAGAAATCATGACCCTAAACCTCTCCAGGCTTATGTTTCCATCCTTGTTCTTGACATGGTATCCAAAAAGGAGAAATATGGAAAAAAAGTTGTAAAATGGCTAGTAAAAAGGCTACAATTTGCAGCCATTTTGTGCTGGGAAGGATGTAATTGGGGTAAGCGTTTAAAGATCAGTCTGAGCTAGTCTTACAAAGTGTTCTGTGATTTACCTCCACACAAAGGGAAGCCACCTGGAGTTGTGAGTGCAGGGGGCAGAGATGTTGTACCAGGGTACCTGAGCCGGACCTGGGGAGTAAGGTGACAGGGAAGAGATGGACTTGTAGAGTGCAAATTATGTGATTGTGCACTTAATGATGGGTGCAATGAATGAGGGGCTTGAGGAACAGAAAGAATGTTGAAAGTCCTGAGTGCATGAATCACAGAAGAATCTGTGAAACCAGAATATTCTGGTCCTGGAACAGTCAAATGTGGGCCAACAGGGCAGTTGAGTGCCACAGCAAAGCCTGGTTTGAGCCCATCCTACTGCAGGTGGCACAGTGCTGAGGGCAATTTCCACATTACAAATGAAAGTTGCAGTCTCTGGTATGAGCAAACTAGACAAACTTCTCTTCTGCTCCTTATCCGGTGTAACTGATACTCAGTTTTGATCCACCAGTACGTAGACAAACCCTCTCATTGTGATGCAGAGTTCATTATTACAAATCTCCCCAAGCTTGCAAAGCACAATAACGTAGGCCCAGGATGTATTTCCTGCATATAGCATAATGCATATCAATGAAGCAGTTCAGAAAAAATAAATTAATGGAGCATAATGCACTTCTGACATCTGGGTTATTGCTGTTTTGCCGTGTTTGATGGCAGTAAGCAATCTGACTGTGCTACTGTGCGTACGTTTATTTGGCGGAGTCGGGGGCAGCAAAACACTACTTCTCATCATGGCATCCTATGACAACTTTTATGAAGGCAGAAACTGAGGTTTGTGATCTGCCTTTTAGGAAGCAGCCGTGATGGAACCTCCCTCGCCCAGTGAGTCTCTGTTAGGAGCTGGCAAACTTTCCTTTTTGGCCCTGTAAGAAAATTCACCATTAACAGCCCTTGATGACAGGGTTTCTTGGCCAGCAAAGTCAGCTGCAGTCAGCGCTTGCTCTATGGTAGTCAAATTGCTTCCTTGGATAAATTATAAGCCCTCCAGCAATATATTAATATTGACTACATAAAGTTGAATGTCTGAATGAAAATAAAGCAATTGAATGTAGGAGTCTCAAAAGGTACAGATATCAGGTTCCTCGTTGAAAAAGATACTCCATTTTAATCTATGGCTTAGGCCTCAGTCAATCACAAAGTGAATTGGACATTGAACACTGTTAGTTTTGCCTATTTTATTATGCACAGATGCCTAGTTCCATTTCATACCCTATTATGAGCCAGGTGCTAAATTGCCTCTGGCTGCCTTCATAGGCCTAAGAAGTTCTTGTGGCTATCCCTAATGTAATTAAACATTTACACTCAATTAAATGATAATTGTGTAGCCACATCATGCTAAGAGCTGCTGCTACTTCCACCAAAATTCTGCTTCTGTATCATTTACACAGGTCTTAAAACAGACATTTCACAATATTCAGGCATTTAGGTAGCAAGCAAAGCTGTTAAAATATTTACAAACTGAGGGAGGGAATATAAGCACACCATTGCTCTGTCATCTGGTACTTTCAGTGTAACCGAGCTGAGGGAAGACCTTGAGCCAAGGAGGGGAAGGCAGAGCTCCCCTTCCCAAGCAGCCAGCTGAGCTCCATGTATCCTTGCCCTCTGGACTTCACAATTCTATGGTTTCTTATAGTGAAGACATGTCTTTTCTCTGTGGGGGTGTTGAGGCTTTTCTGGCAGCCAGGACTGTGGTGCCTCCTTGGCCATGCCGGTGAGGGTAAGGGTCCTTGGCTGTGGGGCTCAGCCCTGGTCCCAGCCTGTCTGTGCTGTGTGTCTGCTCTGGCTGTGGAGAGAAATGCTTCCAGCTGAACTGGCCCATTCCCTCCTCTTGAAACCAAACATCCAGCCAGGTAATAAGCATCTAAGAGGAGCTCAGGCTTTTTAACAAATGGCATGAGAAAACTGTGACCAGGACATTAAATCAGGAAAACAAATCTGTTTTCTGGCACTTGGTCTTCTAAAGCTGCTTGGAAGTAAGCCTTGTGGGGTTTTTCCTGTGTCCTGAAATATTTCATGTTGCCCTTGATGCTGAGCTTAGAGAGCGCTGCCACTTACTTCCCCAGAGGCAGAAAGACAAAGAGTATGCAATTAAACTCGTTCTCTACAGGAGGCTTTACGGAGATTTGCATGGGAAAAGAGCTAGAAATGAAAAGTGAATGAAAGGAAACAATTGTATCTGGAAAACAAGCTGGGCAGAGCCATGTGAAAGGCTAAGAGGATATTAAGAGAGCAGATGTCTTGGATGCAGATCTTCATGCTGGAATGGTGGCCTGGGTTTAACAATTTGCCTGTTGATGGGGCTGCTGCACCTGCGGCACCGCAGGGCACAGGGACCCTGACAGGGCAGAGACATGGGGATGATGGGTGGATGGCTGGGGCTCGCTGTGTGGGGAGGGAGAGCAGGGAACCTGCCACCAGCCTGGCTGTCCCCACCGAGGTGGTAAAGGTGGTGAGGCCGATACATGCATCAGTCTGCATACAGTTTGGGGGGGGGGGGGGGGTGAAAGGGGGCAAAAAGTCAGCTCCATGAGGGATTTTGAACTGTCCCAGCACGTGGAAGGCATTCACTTAGGTAAGAAGATCCTTAAGGGAGATTTTGTTGTTGTTGTTTATTTACACTTCTGTTTGACAGAACCTTTGTCCATCTTGGAGTCCGTCAATACTATGACAGAAACAGTGGTAGTTAATCCATGTGCAAAGAGGAGGATTAGGAGTAATTTTTCAGAAAATGCAATCAAGTAATTCACATCAGAATCATAAATGAAGCTGAGTTAAGAGATGGGCTAACTAAGCTGTCCAATTCCAAGGCAGGAGCCCAACTTTCTAAAACACCTGATATTTCTTCCTACTTGTGGAAGGATGATTGTAGAGTCCCTGCTGCTGGGATATACAGCTGCAGAATTTGGCTTGTGTCTATCTGAAGGTTTGTTTTTAAACTTGACTCCCTTCAGCTAGGAATGCTTCTGTGGCTCTGCTACACACTGTGTCTATCCTGAAGGTGTGGGAACATACAGGCTATAGACTTCACTTGTTTCTACTATCTAGACTGAGGTCTCCAACACGGGCACCTGAGCATCTAGATAACACCCTCATATCTCTAAATTAGTTACTGGCACAAAATGTTTGTCTGGGCACCTCTGGCTTGTGCTGGACAGTCTCTAAATCAACAGGTTATACATCTGTTGTATCATACAGATTTTCCAATATCCACTGGTATTTTTATGCTGAGTGTTAGCTACAGCTTACACGACTTTTTGTGGTGTGTGCTGCTGCCTTCGGTTGTGACACTGGAGAGGCTGAGCCTGAGAAGCTGGTGCTGAGCAGAGAGCATTGCTGCTGGGGGCTAACTATGCAAGTTACCTCCCCAGAAGGCAGGAGGAGTAAATTCTTAGCCATTTGCTGGCTTCTGCAGTTAAGACACTCAGCAGTGAGGAGACAGCTGGTTATTATCTTGTCTTCTGTGGGTAAAGGCTTTTATATAGCATTAAATTGTGTTCCACAGCCAGTCTCACACAGTTGCTGTGTTAATGAATTGGCAGGTAAGCGGCACTATGAATAAAAATCTCCCTGGTAGGTGATAGCTGACCAGCGAAGCTGTTTCTTTGACAGCAATAACTTTAACTAAAAGGGTCCCAGAGCGCAGGGGCCAGGAGAGGCAGCTGGCAAGTGTTGGTCACACAGCAGTAAGAAAAGCAGAAGGCAATGTGGAGCTGAACACAGCAGGCTGAAGTAATGGCAGGGTGTCTGAAATGGTTTTATCAACAGGTTTTAGAGAATGATGTGTCCAGCCCCACCCTCAACAGTACTGGGACCAGGGTAATGTGTCTGTGCACCACTGCTTTGGGTTGTCTTGGCAAGAAGGAACTTGCTGAAAGTAGATGAAATGCAATGAAATGGCGAAGAAATGAGAAGAGCTGTGCAAAGAGGTGAGACGATGTGCCTGAACATCAACATGCTCTCACACACATGAGAGCATGTTGGCACTATCGTTGCACACAACCGGCTCTCCTCAGATCACTCACAGGTTGCACTCCAACAGGGTCTGAGCTGTGCATGCTGAGACAGGCTTTGCTGCTCAAATGGCAGAGGTTTGTTTTTATAAATCTGTTAGCTTCACTGTTGCTGTCAGGGCAGCAATTATATCTAACATGAACTGCCATGTTCTACCGTGCACTTTAGCCCAGGCTATATATTTTTCTATTTTTTTTTTTCACACTAATGCTGTATTAGTGTGTGTTGAATAATTTCTCTGGGCCTCACAGACCTAAGAGACATACTTCTATAGCTACCTACAGTTTTGTGTACTAAACCACATTTATCTCCAGAGTATAATTCAATTGCTCTTTAAATTCCCACACAAACATTGCTCAGATGTTAGCTGTGAAGGAATAGCTGCCAGTAAGTATGTGAGCTTTCATTAAAATGTTTAATATACTGCATTATGGTTCATTTACCAATTAAGTGTGAGAGGCTTAGTAGTGTTTCCCCTGAATACACCTCAAGTAATTAAACAGTACTATACATCAGCTGATAGGAACTAAACAGATCAAGTAGTGCACAGAGGTAATTGAATCACTTTTATTTTGACCAATGCACATTTTGGGATCTTCTGAATAGCACTTCTGAGTGCTGTATTGGTTTAGAATTGATTTCAAGTTTAGCTTTCTAGCCAGGGGGAATTGGTTTGGGTTTGTTAGACATTTGGCTGTCCTATGTGACTCTCTCCCATGAGACAAGTATCTAAGCATAGTATAAAGAAATCTTTCTCTAGGAAAAGTAAGTTTGCTCATTTTGTTAGCAGAACAAAGCACAAGTAAGGCTTCTGTTTCTTCATAGTCATTACCTGTGGTGGTATTTATGCTGCCCTGGTAGAAGAAATGCCCTTATGCTTTGCTGCCCACAGTTATGTTCCAAACCTGTGATCCTGTGAGTGGAGGAACTGTAACACAACCTGCTAAAAGCATCCTATGTGACACCATAGCCACTATGTGTCCTGAGAAGCAGCATGTAATCTTGGCCACCTGTGAAAAGACTAAGGGCCTCTCCAAAATCTGTATCATTAGTACCATATCCGAGTCCTCAAACCTGTTAATATAACCCACTCAACTTCCATGCTTTTATCTCATGAGGCAAGAAGAGTGTGGTGTCCTGTTTTTGCTGAAGGGTTCTGAGGTATGGGGTGGGAGAAGAGGACAGAGGATACAGGACAGCATGTGGGGTGCGGGGTTTCACAGGACTGGCAGGAAAGGGGGAGGGATGGAGGGGAGCTTGGCTTGGTGCTGTGAATAAGAGTCAGTTCGGACTGCATGAACCCTCTGCCTTTGTCTCAGCAAGTAGTCATTGGTGCTGCTGGCCCCGGGACAATTCCTAGATGAGCTATGACTTTATGCAAGATTATGATGATTTAGCTATGCCATCTGTACTTGCAAGCATGTGGCACCGAGCCCCCGGCATCCTGTGCCCTCTCGTTTGTAAGCAGGATTGGAGATGGGGTGATGCAGAGGTAACTGCAGTGATAGTGAGAGGAGGCTGGGGAGTGTAGAATGACCCTGTGGCTGAGATGTGCTGTGATCTGCTGAAATGGGATGTTCTGCCTTGAAACAGCTCTTCCTGTAAATCGGCTCCATGTGGAGAGAGGGGAGTGTCTGATGCTTTGGACTTGGTACTGGGAATCTGGAAGAGTATCTGAAGTAGCTGTTGATGTGTGAGAAGATGGCAAGTGGGTTTCAGCAGTGAGAAATAAGGGCCTGTTGTGTTTTCCACTGCTGTTAAGCACCACCGTTGTCCTCTTCATGGTGCTTGATCAGAATGCATTTCAGTACATCTGTAAAGGTGCTGGAGATGCCAAACTGAAACTTATCCAAGCTGCTACTTTAAAATGCTGTTCCAGCTATGTTGTAGCACACAGAAAAGAAAAGGCTATGCAGTAATACTGCCTCTTGCTGACATAAAAATGCTGTTTGCAGGTCAAGGAAATGTAATATGGCAGCTTCCTTGCTTTTAATAATCTAGTGTGACAGGTACTTCATTCTCTCCCCAATATGGCAAAGAGCTTTACATAATAAAACCTTGCAACCAAATGGCGCCACTATTTCATCATGTCATCATTGGTTGGGTGACAATACTCTTGGAGCTGTCTCAGCTCGACTTCTTTCAGGTTTTTTGGCAACTGAGCCTACACAGGATAAGCAAGTTTAAGGCTGCTGAATAAGCACCATACAGCTGCAGTTACTGGTGACTTAGGGGTGCCCAGGGCGTGAAGTCCATTGAAGGAGGAGGTTTCTCAAAGTTGTTGGATCATACTCAAATAAGAGGTTTCATTCTTGATGCTCTTGATTCTAATATTACCCTTATAATGTTTCTTTTGCCTTGTCAGGTGTCAGCTGAGGGTATTGCCACTTTCTTCCTCCCACCAAGGACTCTGTTCTACTGTGCTAGACATGGACCATTGCACTTTAAGTGGGTGTGTGAATGTCATATCTGGGTGTCTGAAACAGCAATTCAGGCGACATTCTTGTAGATTTCCCAGTGTGGGTATGAAGAGGCAAGGTTTTCTGGCTGCTTCTCTTGTTCTTGGCTTTGTTCTGGAAAGGCTCAGTAGGCTGGGGAAGGCTCTTTGTTTTTCCATGATTTTCTTCCTGCCTGTGGAAAGGGGAGAATAGGAGCAAATGGTGTAGCATTCAGCAGTATCTAGGGAGGCTGTTGATCCCCAATTTTCTGCACATTATATGGGGAGTAATCAGGAACTCTGACAGCAACTGAAATTTTACATTTAGCATAGATGGATACAGACCAGAGATGCCTGTCCACACAAGTTGCACTCTATCATGGACTCGGTGCAATAAATCCATAGTTCAGGTATAAGATGGCTCCCAGTGTCATCTCGGTATTGATTCAGCTGCTAATTTTACTGCCAAAGGAGTGACATTATAGAGAACCTTTGGGCTGGAGTTTTCTAAGGCTTAAAGGGTATGGGGGCACATCTGCAAACTACACATGGCTTAAGGGGCGGATGGCTGACTAGGGGGAATTCCCAGCCCACCTAATGAGTTAGACACGGATTGCTGGGAGCTAGGAAAGTGATAGGTTTGTTGTGAATTTTAAAAACTTTTGGACACTAACACCAGTTCAAAACTGATTTAGGGCACCTGCTTACCACTGACTTCTGAAGGAATTTAGACCCTGTATTGCAGTTTCTTATTGCATGTCTTCTGGTTTAACTTTACCATTATGGTTTTATTTGAGCAGGACAACCTAGGGACTCCAGAGAAGGAGGCAGCCATGTTGTGTTAGCGTGCACAGCAACCAAGGGATGAACCCTGGCCCGAAGGAGCTTCCTACCTCTCTTACCAAACTATTAAGTGGCATTTTGTATTTCCAAGTATTAGTGTTATTAATTTAACAAATTTAGAAGAAACATAATCTGGTTCAAAAGGACTTGTTGTCAGACATGTTAAATGACTTTAGATGGTACTCTTCCTGTGTTGGGTCTGGGATTTGAAACTTTGCGTGTGGCTCGTGTGAAACATGACCAATAATGACATAATTGCTCTGGGTGTGCAGTCGTGTGGGTGGGTGGGAAGAGCTATTTGTGCAGCAGGAATACACTGATTCAGAACAGCTGGCACAGCTGGACTCTGCACAGCAGGCTGCAGTCTATGCCAGTCCTGTGAGCACTCACAGCAGCAGGTCTGCTATTGGGGAATGCAGAAACAAATGTGCTAATTCCTGGAAATGTCCAGATCTTGGGCAAATAGGGTTTTTTGGTGCTGCTTAGTCCCGTTTATTTTGGTTTATAACATGCCGTACCATAAACCTTATAGTGCCCTGGAATCCAGCATTTCATCAGAGCTGGAGGGAGCCTGGACATAGGCTGACTGTTCATTAGTGATATTACTGGTGTGATGGTGCTGTGGGAGAAAATGGTGCTTCTCCCAGGAGAAGCTGAGGGAGTTTTCAAGATATCTTGCAGGAAATTGGTCCTAGAGAACTGCAAAAACAACATCCAGCCTATGGCTAGAAAAGCTGGTCCAAGGAATGATTTAAGAGTAAGTAGATAAAGTGCCCAACTGCGCTTCTGTTAAAGGTTCATCCCTGAAAGAAATACAGTCCTTAGGAAGCTTAATAACAATAGCTAAACCAAGTGACAGTGACTCTAGCAGATCAAATAGTGGATCTCGTATTTCAGTATCTTTAATTCTATAATTAAAAATGTCAGTCAGGTCTAATTCCACAAATTGAGAACTGTGGATGAATAACAAGCTGATATTAGTGGATCCAGAATTCTGGATGGGTGGTGTTATGAGTAACTATTTTACCCTTAAGGCCACTTCCTCCAAAAACTGTACTCTAAGTATGCTAAACTCATCAGTAACAGCTTGGTTGGCACAATGGGTTGGAGTATGGTCTTAAACATATGCATTTCCTCACTCTTTGGACACTACTTTGCTATTGGGCAGTCTCCTGTGCTCTTTATTGACAACGTTATTTCAGTCCAGGTAATATTACCTCACCTCAAACACTTTATCTTGTGAGAAAGTGTTAAGACTAAAAAAGAAAAATTCCTGTTTTGAGACCCATCCATTCTAGGTTGAGTCTCTTAAAGCACAGTTATCGCAGGTCCAACAGAGGAGCTGGCTCCACAAACTGGAGGTGGTAACTAAAGATAATTCAGCTGTCAATTCCCAATGCTAATCTTGTGTGGTTTGTGTAAAGATGGTGCACCACTGGAACTCTTTTCCCCAGGATAAAATGAGATTACTGTTTTTCACTTCTGTTTGCTTTCCATGTTTTCTTGATGCTCATCCTCTGCCAGTCTTCCCAGGATAAGGTTCAGCAGCTACAGCGTACAAATTTAATTGATCATTAGAATGTCCCTGAGGATAAGTCAGTTGCTGTCATTTAACAAAATGTCAGCTGTGGAACAGGCAGTCATTAGAAAGGATATAGTGAGTCATTCATCTTGGTCAGCAAAACTGCCTGAAAAGGTGGAGAAAGGGGGAGGAGAGAATGTCTCATTTGCCTGTGGCTCCTTCCACTCCTGAGTGCTGAAGCCCTGTTCTCTTTTCATGAATGGGAAGTCAGCTGGAGGATGGGAGTCTGTGTGTGCAAGCGTGTTTATCAGCAGGGGGCATGGAATTAACTATGCTCGGGGTGTCAGGTTGTAGCCTGGAACCTCAATCAGTTCCCAGGCAGGAATCTGTGTCCTTTCTCTCTGTACTTCACATTCCTGCCTACCATGGCAAGTTAAGAAAGCAGCCCTGCTCATGGACTCTCAGATATATAACTTAGTAGTAGTAACAAGAATCTGGTCCCCAAAATGACACTTGCTGCTCTGGAGATGAGCTGTCTTTCTGCCAATTGACAGCACCTAACAAAATGGCATGTGTGAGGATTCCTGTCCAGCACCCACCATTTGGAAAGGTGTTTGGGTCAAACAGTTGCTTTAGGTAGATGTTACACAATGGTACTCTAGGTAAACATTCCACTAATAACAAAGCATTTTCCAAAGTATGAAGTAGAGGGCTAGTAAAAGGAGACACATTAAAAGTTCAGACTCAGTTTCAGAGAGCCTAGTTTTCACTGAGATGTTTTAATAAGGACAGTTTTTAAAGAAGTGCTCAGTGCCCTCCTGCTGTGTTAATTGACTTGAAAATTTGATGGCTTGACTTTGTGCTCAGCTGGGCATTGAGTGGTTCTGAAATCCCAATTTTCCTTTTACTCTTTGAAGCCATGGGGAACAAAATCATGAAAAGCCCTGTGAATCTTAACATCCTCCTTCCTGGTCTAACAGCCCTCGAGCCACTGTGTGCAGCTGTAGCACAGACAACTCCTGCCAGTCCTGACACCCCTTGTTTTCTGATGCTGCCACTGACTGAGATGCAGTGTCTGGCTGTGAGAGCAAAGATAATTTTCAGCTTGCATGTCTATGTAAGCAGGAGATGCTGGTGTCTGTGCTGGCATTTAGACCATTTAAAGCACATCAACAGCAGCAGGCTGCAGTGTGCTTAATGAAATGAGGGGAGATGGCAGGGATGCTGAGGTGCCTCCATTCTCTCCGTGACTTTCTTTTCAGGCCACTAACTGGCTATTTGAGGCTGCTATCAGAATAAGCAGAGAATATCTGCATCTGTCTCAGACACTAATATTTGTGGTTAACTGCAATATTTGTAGAACTGGCTGCTCTTACTCAGTTCAGGTCACCAGTCCCTCTTCTTGCCCAAGGCAGGTCAGAGTCTCTGGGATGGGGCTGTGCCTACACAAACCTGATACTCAGAAGCTGTATGGAGTGAGCTACATGGAACTGGCCATTTTTTGCAAAGTCCAGTGAGGTCCTTGCACTTCATTTGATTTCACTGGTCTTTGATTCAGACTTTGAAATCCCAAGGACTAAAGGTTGCTTCTGTCTCCCATGGGACTTCTTGGCTGGTCTTAGGTCTGATCCTCACTTGTATGAACTAATCTGTAGCTCTCAGTCAGTGGAGCCTGTTAGATGATCTGAAGTCTGTCTGAACAATCACATCAAGGCACATGGCATTTTCTTCTAAGAGACTGTTTGGTATTGCAGGGAATTTTTGCTAGGTTTCTTTTGTCAGTGACAGTTCAATAGTGCTATTGAAATTTGCTCAAGGGAATGACTGGCTTTTTCTACTAGTAGCCATCTATGCTTAGTGTCCTTATCCATTAGAAATCTTCCTTTCTTTTCTTTTTCCAGCACTGGAATCATCTATGAAACACTGCAAATCATTAGGTGAATTGAGTAGGGAATAGTCCCTGCAACTGTTTTCCAGAAAGGCCTTTCAAAGACAGGAGATGTGTTAGTACATGTTCCAAGCAATGTATGCCTTCTCCAACCATAGCATGGGTTAGAAACAGGCAGAGCAATAAATCCTGCACTCTGAGAAGCCAGTTATTGGAGGTATATCCATACCCATTTGGTTTCACAAACTGAAAATCCTACAGAGAGAAGAATAAAGCTTATACCTGCTAATTTGGACAATGTCCTTTTTATTATTGGGAGCAAGCTCCACAATGTAGGCATTATCATTAGTGCTCTGTGTGTGTCTTTATGAGATTTAAATGGCCACTGTGGGACAATAATTCACACCTTGCTGGGACTGGAAGTTGAAGTCTAATGAGCAAGTTTCTTTGAGATTTGGAGATTGCCACATGGAGATCTTGTGCTTACTGAAGGTGGTGGGAGAGACAGGGGCTGTCTCTGGATGACTGTTCTCCAGATCAGTGCCTGACTGTTAGCAAGATGCCTCACTCCTGGGAGCCCATCCTTCAGTTCCTGTGTTTGTGGAATGTGGGATAAGAGGCAGGATGGTCCCCTTTTGCTGTGCTGCTGTCTAGGGCATGGATTATCTCCGACACCACAATTAGGAGAGTGGGACCTTAATATAGCTTAAAGTCTGTGTGCTGCCTGACTTCTAAGAACTGTGAGAGGGTGATCTTAGCAAAAGATAGGGCATTGCAAGTTACAGCTTCTGAGCTACGTAGGGAAATATCATCACTTAATACAAATATTTGTTTTAGCAAGGCAGTAGGAAAAAGGCTGTCTGTACTGGGAATGATTCTTTCCTTGCATGTTGTGTTTTCGGCCTGGAGCTCTGAGCTTTCTCGGGTGCCTGGGGCAGAGTGTGTTACTGAACGCAGCTGGCCCTCCATGTGTACCAAGCACTGTATTGTAGGCTCTGTAATCAGCAGTAATATATTTAATTGGCTTTGCACTTGGCAACAGGTGCATTGTGATGAAAAAGATGGAAGAATTGGGCCATGACTTGGAGTGCCCCTAGACTGTGATAAACAGCAAGTTCAAAGCTGGTAGCCAGATAAATTGCTGGAGTGAAATCTCTGGTCTGAAGTGAATGGATATGAAGTAAGAAATGCTATTGATATTCTCCCAATGATATAATTAACCAGAGTGCAATGCTAAAGTCTGACCCACAAAGGTTATTTACCAAAAGGGTTTCCAGTGTGACACTCTGCACTTTGAGCAGCAGAGAATGTGATAGTTCCCAGGAGGCTGTTCATGACAGGCTAAATTCAGATGGAAAGTGTTTTTGACTTGCTCAATTTCTTCTACTCTCACCTCCAGATTATTTGTGAGTGGTATCAGCTCTAACAATATTGTGATTTTAGTGAGCAAACAGACTTGGATGTTAAGGTAGTGTTTCCTGCAAATTGACATTTTCCAGATGTAAGGTTAGGAGAGAGTTTGTAAGTGCCTTATGCCTCTTGTATTGAATGAGCAATCAAAATTGGGATGACTTGCTTTCTTGATGTCAGGCTGAAGATTTAGGGTTTTGCTATGTATTGCCTCAAAAGTGGTAGGTAGGCTTAGACACTGTCTGCTCCATGTTACTTTATAGCACTGGAATAATGTATATTCAACTATTATCAGGTAAATCTTGAACTTGCTTCAAGTAAACATGACTGACAGTTAATCTGTACCTTAATAACAAAGGATTTTGTTTGCAGAAGCAATTCTAATTGTCCTCTTGCAATTTCCTATCCCAGAGATCATCAGTACCATTGATTGTAGTGTTAGATTAAATTATTTTGGAAAATTCATTAGCATGGTAATTTTTGACTGCTATATATCACTCAATTTTCTGTTCCATCGAAGTGTGGGCTTGAGTTTTAGTAGTTGCTGATGACTGGGGAAGCTGAAAGGCAAATTACAGGAGAGCTACCTGTTCTTCTGAAAGGTAGTAAGGAGGAACATGTTTTCATGAACTCATGTTCAAGGCTAGAAGAGAAAAAAAAACCCCAAAAAGCTTTATTTCAGCAGGACTGTTGGCACTGAAAAAGGTTGACAGAGGGAAAGGCAGCAAATACACACAGCTGTTGTGCAAAGCTCATGGGCTCAGGAGCAGTGATGTAAGACCAGAGTGATCGGGGAAGTGAGGGCTAAAGTGAAATCACACAGCCAGATTCTTATGCCTTCATTTGAGCTGAATCTAATACAGCTTGATAGTAGACCACAATGAAGCAGTGATGTGCCTGAGAAGGCAGAGTGGGATTTATTGTGAGGTGCCTGAGAAGCTCCTTGGCCATGAGGTTTAGCACATGGAGGAACTTATTAAACATTGATGTTCTCATCTTGACTTTTTTTTTTTTAATCAAACTTGAAGCTTTCTTTAGATGCATGGATGTCTGTGCCTAGAGAGTTTCATGAAGCTTTCAGAGAAAGTGAGAAAAGTTCCTCTTTCCATGATTGATGCCATTCTTACTCGTTTCTCTACTGTGGACTCTGACACCAGTGAAGAGCCGTTAGCGCTCTGTCTTTTGTTTGATACAGTCTCCTTTTGAAGATTCAAAGAGGAAGAAGCCTTTGAGTATTATCTCCGCAAACAGCGGGTAGATGATAGGGCAGTACAGAATCAAGGAATACTCCCCGGTCCTTATGAGGATCATTTGGGGTTAATTTTGAGGGTAGATTTTTTTTGGTCACATCAGGGGATACTGAAGAGGTTTATAATAATGGTCCATGCTGGTATCAACAATGGCTCCCAACAAAACGTAGACAAGCTCAAGCAGAGATGGGGCATCAGCAGTTACTTCTAGGAGTTCTTAGACATCTATCATTTTTTCTTGACATAAATGAAGAGGTTGAAGCAACACACTTAAAACAGGTGGTTTCCACCAGTTCTGTGGATTTAATAGTAGCATTTTCTTGCTCCAGTTTAATCTTTGCTAGTTACGATTTTTTTTGTGTGTGGAGTTGTGTATTTGACTTTCCACCACCAGTTCTAGTCATTGTGAGGACTTCTGGGTGTTTTTCTGGTGCTTTTTTTTTTTCCTGGAGGAACCCCCCATACTTGCCCAGCCACACGGTCTGACTGGTTTGCAGGTCACCTACTTCACCCAGGAATAATCACTGGGATGGTTTCAGAAGTCCTATCTCCAGAAGATAATGCAGACATAGCCAATGTTTTTGTAAGATGGCAACTGGTGCTATCTTTAAAGCCATTTCCCTTTTTGCTCTAGTTGAATGAATTCTCCACATGAAAACTGCCTGGGAGCAGTGGGTGATACCTGAGTAATGGCTGAAACACCATCCTCCTTTTCATCGATTTGTGGTTGCAGCACCTTGTAAATATGTTTGGCAAGAAAGACTAAAGATTATTTTAAACACTGTAGATGTTATAAATAAGGCCTGGCTGAATATCTGCTGAGCCATGGATATACAATACAGAGCTCCAAGCTAAGAGTCAAGCAAATTACTACCTGCATTTTATGTATGTTTGAATACCCCTTGTATTTGTACTTTGACCAAGAATAAAAGAAAACAATTATGTAGCATCCATGTAGCTGAAATGCTTCTACCAGAGGAGTGTGTCATTTGACTGAAGGGTAAGCATCATCCTGAAAGGAACAAAAGACTTAAGATGCAGTATATTTAAACATTGGGCAGTAGACAGTCATCTAAAAAGAGAAAAGATGTCGCTTACAGGCAGGTACTTTATGAGTCACTGTAATATCTTCAGGGCTATTTCTATATTTAGTAGCTCTTTGGAGCTCTGTTCCTTTCCATGAATCACCGTATATGCCTTGAAAATGGTGAAAGTGTTTGAACCAAGGATACTGTAGGACTTTCATTAACATTACCAGCAACATCTCTTCAACTGTAGATGCTGGTATTGTAAGTTCAAAAACAGATTTTTAGGATTTATTTTTTTTATCATGCAGCTGGTAGTTGTTGGATCAATACAAGAGTATGTATCTCTAAATGAATTTAAATCAAATCATCTATCATTCATATCCAAAACAGGTTTCTTCTTGCAAATTATGGTGAACAAGCGTGTTGCTCTGTCTGTGGCTTGGACCTTTAGGTGGTGAGATGCTAGTGTCCTTGTCTGTCTGGGATGTCTGAACCCTGAGGGATGGAATCCTGGCCTTGCTGACTGGTGAGATGAGGAATCATAGAATCATATAGGTTGGAAGAGACCCTTGGGATCATCAAGTCCAACCATCATCCCTACTCTACAAGTTCTCCCCTACACCACATGCCCCAACACCACATCTCATCTACTCTTGAGCACAGTTAAGGATGGGGACTCTACCACCTCCCTGGGCAGCCCATTCCAGTGACTGACTACTCTTTCTGGGAAAAATTCTTTCCTAATGTCAAGCCTAACCCTACCCTGCTGCAGCTTGCAGCCATTCCCTCTTCTTCTATCACTAATTGCCCGTGAGAAGAGACCAGCACCAACCTCTCTACAATGCCCTTTCAAGCAGTTGTAGAGAGTGATGAGGTCTCCCCTCAGCCTCCTCTTCCTNAAGGAAGCGTGGGATGATCCAAGCTTTAGATGAGGAAAAACTTCAGTAGAGCCATCCAGTATTATTTGATGTCAGTACTCTGACAGAAACCAGGCTGTTAGAACAGTTTCACTCTGGTAGCTTGTCCCTTGCTGGAGTTCATAGCTGTGGCACAAGATCCTAATGCAGTGGTATTGTTAAGAATAAGACCAGGAATCACTCTTTTTGCTTTGTCTCCTGATCTGTGTACAGGAAGTGTTAAGTGTTAGAACTTTGAGTTGAATTTGAAATTCAGGTTGAATAGTCCTTGATTCAAAACTAAGAATGAATTCCAGGTTATTATAGAGTCAAACTAGGTGTAACCCACACTATGACATTGATTTTAGGTGCAGGCTCAGAGGACTAGAAGTTGGTTTTCTGTCCAGCTATGAAGGCAGGGTTTTGAGGACACACACACACACACACCCCCCATATCCAGGATACAGGCAAGAGAGATTATTTAAGGCAGGAACAACACAGGCTGACAGCAGCTGACTTAAGTGTATCTCATGTACCTCCTGATGCCAGCAGCCTGGAGGTGATGGCACTGGGTGACATATGGCATATTGCACTATCCTGATGCTGCTGGGGTTCAGGCTCAGACTGGTTCTTGTCACCTGCTGCTTTTACATCCCATCCCCTGTCACATAAATAACTGCAGGTGCATTCTGCTCATGCGGAGCTAACTAGCATCAAACATGTTACCAGACTTTTGTCCTCTAGCTCCTTGTGCTAACAAATACCTTCTACTTTTCCACTGCAGTTGACTGTCTGCATATTGGGTAAACCAGATCCCCTGCATCAGCTCATCCTTGTTCACAATCTGGTCTGATTTCTAAGATAGTTCAGGTAGTTATAGAAGATTATTTTTTTCCCCTCCAGGGAAACCTTGCTTTGTGGCTTGGTGTCTGTTTCAAGGTCAGGGTCTGAGACATTACAGTGAATACACCTGAGGCCATGCTGTAGCCAGAGGAGAAATGCCATTTGTAGCACTGGCTATTAATGTGCTGCTTTCCTGGTGTGACCGATGATGGCTACAGGTGTGAAGGAGAGGATGAGGATGGTGATGGAGTCAAGTGCTCCTCTGATGGACCTCGGCTTCTTATGCAGAACAGTGTCCACGGTAGGGTGGGAATCAAAGCAGAGGTGAGGTCCCTGCTCACAGGTCTAGCCTTTGCTCCAGACAGAAAGTATTGGTATGTTTTTCCTTTGTGTTTTTTGATGCTATGCTATCTGCTAATTCAGCTTTGCCTGCTACTTCCAGGCTGTTTGTTTTCTTGGCTTCTCTCTGATTTCATAGACCCTTGTCTTACAGAATGGGGAACTAGTGACAGATAAGTTATGCCAAACCCCTCTTTAATGCTCAATTATCTCAATTATGCTCTCTGTCCATTAGAGGTGCAAGCCTGGCAACTGTACCCTGAATGTGACTTTGCTTTCTGTGGTGAGATGTCTTGGTATCTGTGAGGCAGAGCTGCTGCTGTGGACGACGTTTGACCCCATGGGGAAGGTGCTTCAGGGAGAGATGGTGGTGAGACCTGACACAAAACAGACTTATCACAAAGGAGCACCAGCTCAGGAGAGGGTACAGCAACTGGCCCAGACAACAGCTCCTCAGATGAAAAGCAACGTGAGCTGTGGGGATCTGCACCATGCTGCCTTGTGTCACCAGTGGCAGGTGTCTCTTCTGAACTGAATTGTTAGAGGTAGGCTGTAAGTAGTCATTGCCAAGACAACTTATCTGTTATACAGGAAGCGAAGTATGGTGAAGAGAGATTTAACTTCTGGGAAGTGTGGTCTGTAGGAAAGAACAGGAAACCATGTTGTGGTGTGGGTTTCCAGGACACTGCCCTCAGAGGAGTGTGGAAAGTGATAACACAGTGGTCTGCTCTGTTATAGGAATTTTACAGATGCTGAACAGTAAATGGATAAACTAATCTGAGAGAATTTAGGGCTGAGTAAAATTGTTTAGAGAATTGTTTAATATAAAGAGTCTGGCATTTAGGTAGGTTAAATATATTTAAGCAATTGTGTGTGTCTCCCTGAGCTACACCAGAAAATGTATTTTTCACCTGGTGTTGCTATTTGTTTTTTAAGTTGCAACATACAGAAACCATTTTTTTTTAAACTGTTCCTTTAAAGGGCAGGTAGCTTGCTAGACTTTTGTTTTACGTATAAGGTGAAAAGTCTGAGACCCTTTTACCAAATGGAGTGGCAAATTGTAAGGATAGTATTTTACTTGGTAATTAAGCCACCAGCCTTGGATTTCATCCTAAATTTGAGTTGAACCTTAAGGGATAAATTGATGTTTCAGGAAGTTCCTCAAATTGCATTCTGATACAATCTCTTTAACGCACCAGATTTTCACTGAGTACTTAATCTCAAGGCTGAAATGTTTGCGAAGTGCTGACTGGAGGTATTCTGTGTTGCTGAAGGTACAAGGCAAATACTGCCAGGCTAATTGCCTTCAGCAGCTGGAGCAGGGAGGGGGAGAAATTTCCCTTTACTGCTCTATGCATTTGTCTTGTGGCTCTGAAGTGCCATTGTTGGCAGTGACAACAGGCGGTTGAGGCTGTTTGGGAATGCACTATCGCTTGTACATCTGCAGCTCTGGCCTGTTAAGGTTCATTATCTGAGCACCTTGTGCATGTGACGCATGAAAAAAGGCAGGCTGTCCCCATGGGTTTGCAGCCATCAGTCTCATTTGGGCGTTATAATGGCTCCTTTTCACTGAAAAAGGTGAGCTCTGCAGAGTTGACTCCGAGTTCCTTAAGGGGCCCTAGGGCATGGTCTGTTTTTCTTATCGCCCACGCTGTCTCGTACAGGCTGGTGTCCTCACTGCGCTGGACCTGCTGAGTGCTGATGGGTGTTAAGCTGTAATTCTTGGATGTAATGGGTGTTTGTGTATGGAAAAAGTCTGGATGGGTTTCCTGATAGAAAAGCAAATTGATGCATTAATGCATGTGAGGGCAGCATTCATCTTCACAGTGAGATGGTTCTGTTTATGCGAATGGCTCTCATGGTGAATGTTTCTTTAACCAGAGAATAAAAAGGGACTTGACATTTCACTTGAAAGATATGGTTCTCGCTCACCTGCAGCAGCAGCTTGAAAGAATTTGAAGCTTCATTTTGGCTTAACTTTTCTGTTAGCACCAGGACTCCCATTGATTCCAAGGAGAGCTGGACTAAGCCAGTGCTGAATGATTTTAAAAATCTCACTGTTGCAGAAGTTCTTTTCATGAGCTTTCTGCTGGGTTCAAGAGAACAGAAAAAGGATGCTGACTGCTTTTTTTTTTTTTTAACTGAAGGTGATGCAAAAAGCACCCTGGCAGTATCAGGGGTGGGGAAGCAGGAATAGTTAGCTTCGCTTGAAAAACTTTCCACCTTTCAGCTCTCCAGGTTGATAGCTGCAAAGGCTTTTTATTTTTTATATTTTCCATAGCAAGGGCAAGTCTCTGAGTATTTTTCCTGTAATTAGCACTTGTTATGCATTGCTCAGTGCTCTGGTTCTGCTTCTTTCCCAAAAGCAAATCTCCATTTGTTTATTATCTTGCAATAGATAATTATTCTAAAATATTCACAGGAGACTATTCAGAGAAGGTTTATTTTTCACCAAAATAATAGCAACCAGCTTCTTGCAGCCAGACAAATCTAGGGCAATTCTTGTGCTCTTATATATCAGAAACAAAGCTGTTGTCTCCAAATACTTGGTAAATGCCTTTCAGCAGTGGATGGGCAGTAACAGCATACCCTCATAATTTGTTTACTCATGTAGTTTTAATTTCTCTTTGTTCTGTTAGCATTGTGTGAATAGATTGTTTCTATGGGTGGGGAGCTTGTTATTAATATCAGGTGAACCAATTCCTGACAGGAACCAGTTGAGCTGCTTGAGTGTGGGGAGATAAGCTCGGCATTTCAAACCTGGTGACCTCATCTATCAAGGAAATGCATGTCACCTTAAACAGCATTTTAAGAAATGCATCATTCTCCTGTGCTCCATCACGGCTTCTCATATCTCATCAAGAGGCTGGAGACAAAGGCAAATCTATGCTGTTAGTTGTGGATAAAATCACCACCACCTGCTGAGGTGAAATGAAACTGCGTGATGCAGTAGAGAGCATATTAAAATTTCATTGCTGCTTTAAACGAGAAATCATCAGGAATTTTTCAAATTTGCTCCTTCCCCTGCCAAAAAATGGGTATCTGAATATCTCTTTGCAGAATGGGAAGAAAAGGGGAAGGACTTTTCTGCATATTCCAATGCTGTTGGCCATGGTAAAGCTGGTTTTGCTGGTATAACCACACCTGACTTGGTGTGACTTCAGTACATTTTCCCATGATAAGTGTGAGGAAATAAGTAGCAAGTTTAAAGGCCAAATTTCTGGGCTAGAAGTGAGCATTCCCCTGTACTTGTGCATGAGGAGGTCTGACCCCTGAAAGGATGAGGGGTGTGTGCTGGGAACCTGGGGCTCACCTATTTCCCTGCTGCCCACTGTCTCCCTGTCAGCCCTCTGCAAAACACAGGCTCCCAAGGGGTTTGTGTTCCTCTGCACCGTACTTACAGACAGCAGGAGCTTGTAGGAACTGCAGTGCTCCAAAGGACTTGGAATTAATGTTTTTTGCAGAACTCTATCATAGAATCATAGAATCATTCAGGTTGGAAGAGACCCTTGGGATCATCAAGTCCAACCATCAGCCCTACTCTACAAGTTCTCCCCTACACGATATCCCTCAACACCACATCTAAACTACTCTTAAACAGTCAGAAATCCTAATATCTTTTGAAGATTTTAAAATTTAATTGTACAGATTGCTATAAATACTTGTATGCAACAGGTTGCTGCTTTGTTTTGACCAGAAGTGAATATACTAAACTTTTATAATAGGAGGGGAAATTCTCAGGGAGGGAAATTAACCAGGAGCAAATACAGGGGCTGTGCTGTTCAAAAATTGAAAAAATTTTTAAAAAGCTTCTCTTCCCTGGATACTTAAAGTTATGGTGGATCATAGTCATCTTCTACATCATTGCATTTTAATAGTCTTGTGACTTTTTCTTAAAAGCCAATCCTGGAACCAGGTTATTGAGAGAGAACTGTGGAGTTTATTTAAAACATTAGTGTTGTCATGGAGTTTGGCCAAACCTCCACCTAACCCTGTGGTGACAGCATGCTGTGGGTTTCTGCTGAATAGGTTTCTGGTGCTGCTGTGGCAAAGCCCGAGTGTGACTTGGTTGTAATCATAAGGAACCACAGCCAGAAGAGAAGTGAAAATAACTTCCAAACTCTGGCCAAAATCCCATGTTTCTTCAGTGATGGATCATTATTTTTCTTCCTGATGTATCAGAAAGTAAAATGTAATTAGCAAGTTTATCTTGAGCTGGGTTTGTTCTCGGTGCCTGCTGCTGTTGCTGCTGCCCCTCGTGTGTCAGAGGGTAAAGCGCATCCCCTGCAGCTTAGGCATCTGATGGTACTGGTGTGTGATGCCAGGCATCACCTGAAAGCTGCTGAGGGGGCGTCGCTGCCCGGGAGGGCTGGAGCTCCTTGGCCTTGAGCATTGCCAGGACGAAGCCTTGATGCTGTGGGAACCTGGTGGCAGTTGCGGGGGGGCTGTGACAGGGGGCCCAGCCTTACCCCTTCCTTTGTCTTCTCTCTGTTTGTAGCTCGTTTGTCCAAGGTCATCATGGAAATAAGTCAAAACCCTGTGTGAGCTGCAGGCAGGAGCCTGACCCCACTGCAGGCAGGGGCTGCTGGGGAAATGAACCCGAAGCAGCCACGCAGCTGGAGCTGCTCCCCTGGGATGTGGCTCCGAAAGGTCCTCTGTTGTGAGGAATCGCCTCCTGCAGCATTAGAGGGATTTATGGCTGCTCAGGAATGATGGTATGGACCACAAAACATGGAAATGACTTGAGAAAACCACTTTATAAACTGGAACCCCAAATATGATGATCAGATTTTCAAATGATTGTAATTCACCCCAGTATAACTTGGGGATGGATTTCTTGTAAGTTTTGTATATGTACAATTTTCTCTTTAAATTCCAGTGTGTTCAGGCTGGCGTTTATCTTTACTAGCAGAATATTTTGCTTTCTGTCTCCAGTTTAGAGCCAAGCGGGCAAAATAGAACTTTACTCTGTCGGTTAGTAGAAATGTGATAGTACTTCTTTTTCTGGCTGTTAAAATGAAATTTACCTCTGTCTGCCCCTTGCCCTCCCCCTAAAAAAAAAAAAAAAAAACCCACCAAAAAAAAACCCCAAACACCAAAACATTTCAGTGCATTTAGTGTTTTTGTTTTTTACCCAAATATGACAATAGAAATAAGCTGCCTTGTGTGAATGTTTTCCTGTATTCAGCCACATAGCTTATTAACTTCCCTGGGACTAATCACATTAAATTTTAAATATATGGTTAGAAACCTTGTTAAGACTACATACTTAATGACAGCGGGTGATACAAATAGTATTTTCAGTATTTTCACTTGACCAATTCATGGACAAATTTAAAACAGGACTTGACACTGGGTATGTGTTATACAGGATGAACTTGAGTTTGATGAAAGAACTTTCCTGTGCTGTCACTGATCTATAGAGAAGTATACCCACTGCTGTCAGCATAGCTGAGATGTGAACCTTCCTTGGAGGCTGCATGTGTGTTTGACTGCCCAGCATCAGGAAAAAAATAGGAGCAAAATAGCAAGCATTCCAAGTAAACTTAGCAAATGGCCTAAATATTTCTACTTCGTGAAATAGGCTATATGAAAGAACAGAATGTATTTGCCAAATCATGACATCTGAAGTTATGGATGTTAAGGGTTTGAAAATATTTTGTGGTCTATATTTCAATAGCCTCAAGACAAGCTTTAAATACTCGGCAGAATCCATCCTACCTTGTTCTTTTTTAGTCCCTGGTAATAAGAATGAATTCTTTCAAGACCTGATTTTTGGTGCTGTAGGAAGGGCACAGTAAATGTTGCAATGTAATTGGTTTTAATTTCCATGTTGATTCTCATGTGAATTTCAGGCCCTTAATTATAGCCTGAAGGTTTTTAAAACCATTGACCTACAAATTCTTGATTAACACAAATATAATCCTGAATAGTATGTGTAGAGAATTTTGTGTGGAGGAGTGAGCTGCCTTTATGGACTGTGGAAAATTGCACCCTCCTTTGCCCTTGAAGCCGAGCTGAGGTTTGGCTCCAAGTCCCACTGGAGGTGGTGGGTGCTTTGCTCTGGGTGGGGGGTGTCTGTCAGGAGCCTCTCAGAGGTCAGTTCTCCACAGGCTGCTTTCTGATGGGTGAAATACCCTGAAACACCTGAGTATCTCTCTCCTGCTGCCTCTCCCCTGCTGAGGGGGTGTGTGCTCACAGGGCTGAGCAATTACCCAGATGTTTAAAACTCAGTGTAGATATTAGCATGTATCTAGAACATAATTATCTGACTTCCCTTTGCCTGCAGGCCATTGAAAGCACAGTAATACAATGGATAAAACATAAGCCAGAAAACAATTTAAAGGAGTAAAATACAGATAAGCGAAATTGTAATAAAAATCATTGCAAAATGGTAAGATGCATCCTGCTCTGCTCCCCACAAGCAAACTGGATAACAATATTACATGGTTCCTTTTAATTCCATTTTGTTGAAGGGCCATGGCATAATGATTAATCAATGAGGTGCTAAATAAATTTCCATTTCTGATTAAGTCTGCCACAGGGAAGCATCACTGACTATGTGGGTTAGAGCAAGTATTGTTCACCAGGGCTTAATTCATTTCTGTGTAAAGGTCCAACAGTTATTAAAATACATTCTAATTAGCTGTAGTTTAAAAAAAAAAAATCAGTGAAAACTATGTATTCACTTCTCTCCTAAAAAGTGTGTGTTTTATATGAAAATTCCTCCTACCTTGCCTTTTTTTTTTTTTCCTTTTCTTGGTAAACCCTGTGTTGTCACTCTTTTTCTGCACCACAAGGAATGTGGAAGATGTTAGTCTCCCTCTGAAAGCACTGTGATAGTCCTCAGATGAGACGTGGCTGAGGAGCAACAGTTGGCTGCCATGGAAAGCAGATTTGTTTAAGTCAGCCAGTGCCACAGCTGTGCCTGCGGGGATCAAGAGACACTGCAGGGCTGCGACACTGCCTTGCTTGTCTCTCTTAGGGGTTCCTTCTCATCCTCAGTCTGATCTTGATGCCTTGCTGACCACTTTGGTTAACTACTTTGATTTCACATTGACTGAATTGAAATGAATTTGAATCTCCTCTTCTTTAGGTTCCCCTTGTTGCTCTTTCTTCAATACCTGGTGGTGTTGTGCTCAGGAGCAGGCTTGTTGCCTGAGTGATGGGTAACCGCGCTTTACCAGTTTCAGCAGTGTGAGGGATGCACTCCTGTCCATACACAGGACACTCATGGTGATAAAAAGGAAGTCAAGCAGCATTGATGCTGGCTGACAATTTTTCCTTTTATTTCCCCTTTTTGTTTCCAAGCTGTAATCTCAATGAGGCTTTAAGCTGCCTACTGTTTTATTAAAACAGCTTCACTAAAAGCCAGTCATTGTCAAGTGCAAATGCATCCTCCTCGAAAGTCAGATGAAATATAAATACGGGCAACTCATAAACCTTCCAGGGTGTGAGGGCTGCAGGAGCCTCACAGCTGGAGAGGTTTGGAGCAAAGGGCTTGATGAGGACCCTGGTCTCACTAGGGAAGCAGAGTGAGCACAATTTTTCCAGCTCTGAGGCTGCTTCCTCAGGATCTGAGTGGGAGGAAAATGTTTTCAGTGTTCATTTTCTCCACCATCCAGGGCTGCCAGGGGGCTCCTGTCACAGGAATTGCAGCCTTGGTTGTCAGCCCTCTAATTTGTGGCTGCTTCCCCTTGCAGTCCTGCAGAAGATGCTGACGCAGATATTTGCTATTAGTGGTGATGCATTTGCTTGGATTTTTAGCTGATGGCTCAGCTGTTGTGCATGAGAAGTGCTAATAGGGCTGGCTAATTTTGCTCCTCAGTTGCATTAAATTCTCTATCAGTTACTTTCTTTTGTTCCAAAGTTTTATTTCATCTGATTTTTCTCCTCTTCCCTGATAGTGTGTTTTTCCTGACTGCTTTTAACAGCCTGTTCTGAGCATTTAGTGATCCTTGCTAAATGTCTGGTTTTGTAATATTTGCATGAATCATTAAAATGGATGTGAACTGGATGTAAAATTACATGGCAGTTGAATGTGGAGTCGTAAGCAATGTTTTCTGTGCATCTTTCTTCTATATGCTGTTACTTTTGAACTGGGAGATCTGTGGAAAGCAATGGATTGCAGCAATGTGAATTTTGAATGCAGGAGACGGAAATCCAAGCAGAGTTGGAGGAAATCTCCCTGGGTACCGGAGATTTCCCTTTTGGTTATACAGGCTCTGTATGTGGGCCTAGTGCACCGTTCCCTCTGCAGTGTGTGTATTGCAAACAAATCAAGTGCTTTCACTGTTTCTGGATCCAGTAAAGCAGATAAAACATCTTGTGAGATACTGAGTATGAGCAAGCTCAAATTTAACTTGTCCATCTGTGGGTGGTGTGAGACAGGGAGGAGTGTGGGGTGGCTGTGTGAGGACAAGCAGACTAGAGGTCACCTTGGAGAGCTCCAGAGTGAGCATATGGCAATGAATCTGTTGTGTGTGAAGATCTACAGTGGGTGGCTGAGCTGGGGCCATCAGTATGATAGTGAAACATTTCAGGTTGTACCCATGGCTACTGGAAGCTCACTGCATGTTGGTGGCTGAGAACCTGGTCTGACAACACATGGTGTCCTGTGCCCACAATCAGCTGCAGATCCCACCGCAAAGAGCAGGACAGGATCCCCACCCTTAACCTCAGGCTCTCATCTGTCCAAGGTCAGAGGCATCCAAGAGGTTGGGGGACACATGTTGAGCATATTAGTCCAAAATGTTTTGCAAGCAGAGACATGGTAGAGCATCACTGACTGTGGGAAGTAGCTTAAAATGTTTGTCGAAGAAAAGAGGATTTGTTTTCACTACACGGCTTCCAAATGGGAGAGATCAGGATTTCACCCATCCTTTGCCACTGAAAAACCTTACTTTGCCCCATTTGCCCTCAGGCCCTACTGCAAAGACCTTGGTTGTGGCTGTTTTTGAGCAGCCCAGTGGAACGGGTGGTTTGTGGTGGGCTGACTGTGACAAGGAGCTTACCTGTGTGTAATGTGTAAAACTGGAGAGAATTTTTACAATAGCATGCAAGTTGGCACAGATTTAAATAAGAAATCAGTCAAGTACAGTCTGTTTTGGTGCACTGGGTTTATACCTGGAAGGATCTGTCACCATCTCTTTGACTCTTATGGCTGTTTATCTCTGAAGATCCATTGAACATACTCCTGACCCTTCTGGCTCACTGATGTGGTGAATGTGCTCTTAGCTGTCCTGTGTTTACCTCCTTTTGGTTGTAATGACTTCCAAGGGTCCCTCAAGCAAAACTGGAGTGAAAATAACCAACTTTACCTTTGTTCATTAAATTGTAGTGACATAGTGGTACAGGACCACCATTCTGCCCTGTTTCACCTCATTTTATTTTGATTAAAAACAATATCTATGATAAACGGTTGCTAGGAACCTTTTCTTCTCCAGATTATAATTTTAGATTTCCTTTGTGCTTAGCTTTTCTTGAATGGAATGCTGACTTCAAGTGAAGTCTGATAAAAAAACCTGAATTCACTTAATCATCCTTTAATATCAGGCTGGGTGATTTGTAGAATAAAGCTTTTTGAAACTTTGCTCTGACGTATGTGATTACAGAAGAGTATGAAAGTTTGTGCCTGAAAGCATCTTGTTCACACATTGTGGAGGAACTTAAAGTTACAACCTCAGGCTCAGACTGTGGGACAAATAGAAACATAAATGCCTTTTTTTTTTTTTTTTTCTTTATAATCTTTTGGCTTGCTGTCCCCAAGCCTTCACCTGAGCTCTGAACCTGCAGAGCAGGGATGGTGTATCTCGGTTTCAACACAGGATCTGGGGTGTGGGACGGTCTTTCCTGCAACTTCTGTGGAAGCAGGAGTGGCGGTAGTCTTTCTGCTGCTAGATCTAGGAGATACCAGAAGGTTGGTTTTGTACACCCGGCAAAGAAAGAAACAGCCTAAATATTTTTGTCTTGTTTGGCATAGATATTTTTTCTCGCTGCCCTTTTCCAGAAGTCATCTACTGAGCAAGGGCAGCTGAGCAATTTGCATTTTCTCATTCTTATTCTATTTTTTCCCTACTTTTTTTTTAATGTAAGAAGAGTGCAAGTATATCTCCTGGCATATTTATGAAGTCTATCTTCTACTAAGACTTGTCTGTCAGCTTGCCGGACAACCCAGCTAGAGATACAAAAGCAAATTAAGGATGAATATTTCAGCTGAAGAGTAGTACCAAGGAAAAAGCGTGCCTGGTTCCCACTGTCCTGAAAAGGGCACTGGAGTCCTTTCACATCTGTGTGCATAGCAAGGCATGACTGAAGCCCAGGACCTCCGTTCAGAGGTTTGGATGGATAACCTCAGAGTCAATAGCTGAATTAAGGTATTCCAGAAAGACAGTTGAAGTGCTTCATCTACTGAAATACCTGCTGTGCCATTTGGCAGTCTGGCCTTCTAGTTCTTAAGCCTGTAGAGAGCTTTCTGATCTGACATTTTTCCTTTGGGAATTATTTCACTAATACTGAAAACAAAGAGTGTCTTCGTATCACAGAAATAGCCAGTGTGGGAAATTACCAGGCTTGTTGGTGCTGGAGTATAGAGTTTGTTTCAGAGTTGGAATATGCTTTTTCCCTTCTGACGTGTAGCTTGAAACTGAACAGTACCCTGAGAAATGGGAATTCTGATACCTGCATGGATTTATTTTTTTTTCACAGCTTTGATTCTATTTCCAGGGTTTTTCATTGTAATTGTTTCACCTACTGAATCCTGTTGTACCATTCTGTGAACTACTTGGATCATTTTTTTGTGCCAGGTATGTGCCCTCTTAGGTAGGCTTAACCCATGAACAAATTAGTTCCTCCCCACCCCATTAACAGCAGATGCTGGAAGCAATCCCCCTTCTTGCTTTTCTTTGTGTATATGTAATGCTGCTGATGTGATTAAAACTATTTTTCATTTAAGTTCCTTGTAGCCCTCATTTGCACAAAGCAAGAGGATCTCTGTTTTTATCAGGGGTGGGAACAGCAGGGCTCTGTGGTTGTGTGGGTGTTAGATGGCCATGCAGCCGGGGTGCACCCAGCTGTGCAATCCCCATAATTTAGATTGATTTGGAAAGTCAGAAAATGCATCTGTCTCGGCTCTAAGCCTGCTCCTCTTGATGCAATTGTGGATGTAGGAAGTGCCAGGGAAGCATGAAATGCATGCACAGACTATTATTAAAACACCCAACCGCTTAAATCCTCTCCTTTGCTTTACTGTAAGGAGCAGCCTCTCCATAATGTGCTCATTCGGGCATTCCCAACACAGAGTAAATACATGCTGAGATCATGATGCTTCTAGAAGGCTCTCAGGAAAGAATACAGACTCATAGGGAATGATTTTAGATAAGGATTTGCTTCATGTTTTGCTGTTACTTGCTTCTCTTACTTGTTTTGGTTCTGTCTGTAGTTGTCAAGCTTTCTTCTTGAATTTGTGAGTTGCAATCCAAGGGCTCAGTCCTGCATTTAACTCTCTGCCAGTGGCCCAGGCCAGCCTCCACAGCACATTAGGGACAGGAGGATGCTTGAGCATCAGGTTGAACTACAGCAAGAGGAAAGAGGATCTGGAGATACTGGGAGAGATCCAAGTTTAGTTCTACAACTGCTTGAAAGGGCACTGTAGAGATATTGGTGCTGGTCTCTTCTCACGGGCAATGAGCGACAGGACAAGAGGGAATGGCTGCAAGCTGCAGCAGGGGAGGGTTAGGCTGGCCATGAGGAAAAAATTTTTCACGGAGAGAGGGGTCAGCCAGTGGAATCAGCTGCCCAGGGAGGGGGTGGAGTCCCCATCCCTGACTGTGTTTAAGAGTAGATTAGATGTGGTGTTGAGGGATCTAGTGTAGGGGAGAATTTGTAGAGTAGGGCTGATGGTTGGACTTGATGATCCCAGGGGTCTCTTCCAACCTGAATGATTCTATGATTCTATGAAAGGGGAGCAGATTCCTGAATGTGACTTACGTTGGACTGAACAGTTTTATCAAAGCTGTTCAAATATTTAGATTGAGGGAGCAGGTGCTTCCTTAATCAAAAGAAAGGTATGATAAATACTTGTGGAGTGGTATTTGGGAAATTAAGTGAAAGATACCAACCTGGTAACCATCTCAATTTTGAGGGAGTTCGTGTGGTACCTGTAATTAAATGTTTCTTGTGCACTGAGCACTTCTATCAGCACACCGGGGTGATCAGTTCTGCATCCCACATTCATGCCTATGGCACAAGATACAAAAATGACTCCACTTGTAATTCTGTCTGCAGTCCCTCAGGTGATCAAGATACAAAGATCCTATTTAAACACTGCTGAGAGAATATTTGTGTAGCACTCATTGTGTCAAAGGGACCATTTTTCAAGCCACCAGACTCTTTTAACCTAAGAGTCCTCTCTCCTTCTCTGTTACTTGCAGGAGAAAGGAAAAAACAAAAACAAAACACTACCAACAAAAACCAAAACAACAAAAAAACCCTCCAAACAAGCCACTACTACTCTGAATTTCTGTTTTTATAGATTGAGCTTGGGGATAGGTAATTTTAACTTCGGTGTCAAAGGAATCCATAAGCTGTGCTGTTGCACCTCTTGTATACAATGTGTTCTCCAGTACTACCAGACTGAATTTCAAACCGTATTGAATTCCTAGCGTGGCAGGGGTATGAATTTGACAGTGAATTCCAATGGGTCCATTGTTTTTGCCATGAATCTACAGTGGAGCTGTGCTGCTAATGCTGATTTCAAGTTTTCTGGATTTTGCTGGAGGAAAATGAAGTCCTAGAAGCAAATTCTAACTATGATGAGATAATCCATAATTTTGCATTCCAGTCATAGCCCCACAGAAGTCACAGCTGTCAGAATTCATCACCACAATTCTAACATAATTATTATAAATGTAATCTATTTAGTGCCCCGGGACATTTGTCCTGATAGGCAGTGAAATGGTCCCATGGACATGCAAGAGACAGCATTTTTGTGCCACTCTTTTCCGGATATTGTTCTGCAAAATCAGGATGCCTGTCATTCAAAGCCATGCTTCTGGGAAGGTACGAAGGGTATAATTTCTCTAAATTAAACTGCAGCTTTTGTACCTATTAATGAGAAAAAACAATCTCTCTTTGCATATTCCAAATGCCTAATTGAACTGATCATCTCACCTGGATGTTCGCTACATGGAGACGCTGCAGTGTAAGGCTGTGATCATGATGGTATGTTTTGTAGGAGGTTTTTATGAACATGCTGTGATCAGTTTTCAGACAGCACATGATAGTGTTTTTAATTATAGCAAAAAAATGAAGTGCCTGAGATATTGGAGAAAGCATCACACAGATGATACAGTACAACTTTGAGCTGTAGACCTTATTTAGTTAAAGTATTATTGGTGCCATTGATTTCTATAATAATGGTCAATACTGAATATTAATTGAAAGACGGCAAGACACCAGCAATTTGTGGGTTTTTCTGCATTGATTTTTCTTTGTACTATGTAGCTGTTGCTATTAAGGCACACATAGAAATATTTAAGAATTTGTTCCCAGTTCAAGCAGACTGTGTGAGAATCTGTTTTCTCTGGAGGGGTCCTCTGCAATGCAAGGCTGTTTGTCATCTCGTCATCCTGGGGCAGCTGATGGGCTCTCCGACTGCTGGGGATGTCTGTTGAGTGAAAATTTGGGCTTCCTTTTGGCCACTGTTACTCTTGTAGTCCTGAGATTTCCTCTGCCTGGAGTAAATACTCATTATTAATATGGGAAATTAACAAAAGGTATGTTGTCAGATCAATCTATAGTTGGCGGATTCACCTAATTTGAAGTAAGGAAATTTCACATGCTGCTCAAAGAAGAAATGGCTCCTGAGAAAGTCATGTAACTTTTGCATTGTAAAAGAAAACAGAAAACTGAGATATGAGTATCCACAAATGCTTTTAATCCAACAGTAATAACAAACAAAAAACCTCAGCCCAAACAATAACTGCAATATCAATTAGAAGCTTCATATGGGGTCTGGAAGAAGGTATCTTTGATTCCTGGCTCAGAACTATATGCTTTGATCAGTATGTTGAAGTGAAGTTGTACAGCTGACTTTTTTGGATGCTTTTATTCTGTGGAAGGCAGAGCTTCTTTCTACAGGACTGAGTTAACCCACCACAGGAAGGATCCAGGACTGCGATGCTGAAAAAGAAAAGCAGTGTCAGATGTCGTGACCTGGTACAGTCAGGTCAAGTTCTTAAATCCATAATTAACCACTAGGAGCATTCTGTTTCCATGGGTCCTGAGCGGCTGCACACTCTTAAGTTTCCAGTTGTGAAGGAAAAACACTTTCTAGAGAACCCATAAAATTGCAGTCTGCTTGTTTTTCTCTTAAGACTAGGATTTATTCTACTGGTCTATGTGGTTAGTAGGTATTTGTCAATCCATTTTCAACTGCTGACAAGCTAGATGAAAGTGGAGTAACCCTATATGCATGTATCTGCCAATAGTCCCTTTTAAATATGGATAGAGCTGTCGGGACACATCAGCTGTCCCTCCTGAACAGAACAAAGCTAACCATGCGAGCTAATAACAAGCATTGATCTGAAAAATGAATAGATGTCAAAGAGGCTTAGTCAGGACGGTCTGCAACAGGCAGAAATCGGGCCCTAAGTCTTAATTGCATTTCAAGGAACTGGGTTATACCATCCTTTACTTTCCACTCATCAGCCTCAGCTATCCCTGTTGTGCCAGTGCTGTGGTGGGTGGGAGCTTCTCCTTCCCTTGCCAGCTCACAGTGCTGCCCACCTGGTCCAAGTATGTGTGATGTGGAGATGGTGGAAGGGGCTCCATGTTCAGCTCTTCTACCTCCCACAGCAGCAACACCAGCTGCGGGTGCCTTGTGTGCCAGTGCCCAGCTTTGCTGCGTGCCCTGGTGCGGGGAGTTCATCTTACCCAGGGCTGCTAACAGGGAAAGATCTTATTTTTCCCTCCAGAATGGGGAAGCTGGGAAGAATCAGTAGGTGACCAAGGACATCTTGTAGTGCCATTCTCTGAATACTCATAGGATACCTGCAAGGTGAACAAGTGAGCAAATGTTGAGGTGGTTCTCAGTGTTATGCTGCTGACAGGGTAAGAAGCCAGCTAGGTTTCTTTTGACTGCAATCATGCAAATTAATGTGTAGTGAAGAAAAGCCTGTATTGAATACAGTACTTCAAATGTTATTACAGGAACAGCTCTGCCAATGGCAAATCAGCACTTCCACTTTATTACTAAATGCTGTAGGTCTTGCAGTGCTATGTTATAAAGATAATATTGTATTAGATGTATTATAGCATGTGGCTTTTAACAAAGCCCAAGAGTAATGCTTGAAAGACTCGTTCTCTCCCTGTAGAGATCACAATTTATGGTACCAGAGCTGTAGTGAGGGGGAATAACCACGCTGTTTATCTCCCTCATTTTTGGTCATTCTATAGCCTTCAGGCTGAGGAAAGCAACGGAGTAAGAAATCTGCAATGTAAATTTATAGACATTCCTGTACTACTCATTATAGATCGACTGGGTTATTGCAACTCCTGCACCTGGGTCATGGCAGCAAGAAGCTCAGAGGGCTCTTGCTCAGGTACAGGCTGTCCCAAGGCCTGAAATATTTTTATCTCCTGCAAGATTGTGCTTTCTTTGCTCAGCAGTGACTAGTTCTTTACTGCTGCACTTCCCCACTCTTGAAAGTGGCTTGTGGGAATGAATTGTCAGTGGTAGAGCATGTACTCTATTATGTAGAGCATGTACTTTACATGATGTCACTCCACTGATGTCAGTAGATTTGCTTGGATTTACTCCAGCTTGGGGTCTGGTTTGGTTTTGTTTCTCTCCTAAAGGCATTAGGGTTTAGGTTCATTTCAATCACCACTGTCCTAGCAAATACTCCAGCCGAATTGTAAAAAGGCTGAAATTTGTCACTGTTTGTCCTGGTTTGAGGTAAAACAAACCAATTTTCTGTTCAGTAATTTTACTTTTTTAGCTGGGCCTCTTCTAACTAACTAAAGTCTGAAATGAACAGCACATTGTTCAGAAAACTGTTCTGTCTTAGCACTGTAAGACCTGATTATACCAAGGAACGGTATGCAGAGAGGCCCTGGCTTATACTTACTGCTAGAACAACCAAGGGCAGGGAATTTTGTCATTTGCCCTGTGGGAGGGTGGGAAGCGGAAAAGCATCGAGGGGTCACACCTGTAGGGAGGAACAGCCAGGACAGGTGACCCAAAACTGACCAACTGGGGTATTCCACCCCATCCACATCATGCCCAGTATAAAAGCTGGGGGATCAAAGGGTCATTAGCTTCCTCCTTCAATGGCTGAGGTCTAAGGAGGACCCTGTCTGTTCCTCTGCCTTTGATCCTGATCTGGAATCTGGCTCCTGTAGGTCACAGAGTCCAGCCTGGGACGTTCACTGGTGCTGCTGGGAACGTGATCGTCGTCCTGGGAGCCTGATACGGTTTTGTATGGACTGTATACTTTTTTCCTTTCTTTTATACTTCTTAATTTTTCTTTTTATTGTTATATTATTTCTATTTTCATTAAAGTAGTTTAGAAAGAAAACTAAACTCCTGAATCTCTTTAATCCTTTCCTCTCTTTTCCTTACTGGGGGGAGGGGAGGAGGGGTCATCTGTCCAATTGGTCAAAACCATGACACTGTTTTATATAGGTTTTTACAGTAATTTTTATGTCCATTGACTTCATGTCCTCAGAGTTAGAACTTTAACATATCTTTGATCTGGAAAATGTCTTGCTCAAAACACTAGCTGATTCTGTGCAGATGGCTAACAGAAACCAAGCAAATGGATGTGGATATAAAGAAAAATCTGTCTGGTTTGTATGTCTTTCCCCATATGATGCACTTGCTTTGTTTAATCCCTGTCACATCATGGATGTACCTTTTCAGTTGACACCTGGATTAGTTGTTTAATTGCATAAATGAACCTTTCTGGTTTGGTTTTTTTTTTTGCCTCTCCATCTTACTGAGTGTTTCTGTGACTGGCAGGTATGATCTGCCTGGTGGGGCGCTCAGTGTGACAGTTCCATCCAGCTAAATCATTGCATTAGTTTTGCCTCAATGCAGAAGTTCCAGACTGAGCTCATTTTCTGTTTTCTCTTTCTCTGGCATCAAAGAGTGGGGGTTTGCTCTCTAGTACCCAGAGTGGTGTATGACTTGCACAGCACCCAGATGACAACTTCCCCTGTATTCAGCACTGATGAGGCCACACCTTGAGTATGATGCCCAGTTCTGGGCACCTCAAAATGAGAGAGATCGAGGTGCTGGTGTGAGTGCAGAGGAGGACAACAAAGCTGGGGAAGGGTCTGGGGCATAAATCTTATGAGGAGTGATTGAGGGAGTTGGGGTTGTTTAGTTTGAGGAAGAGGAGGCTGAGGGGAGACCTCATCCCTCTCTACAACTGCTTGAAAGGGCATTGCAGAGAGGTTGGTGCTGGTTTCTTCTCACAGGCAATGAGCGATAGAAGGAGAGGGAATGGCTGCAAGCTGCAGCAGGGTAGGGTTAGGGTGCGGTGGGTGACCAGTGTCTTCTCTGAGTGACTCCTCACTCTGCTGTGAAGGCAACTCACAAGATGACACAGAAAAGTTCATTTATTTTCCCTATGAAAAGTACATGGGAAGGCTTAGACCATATTTGTGTTCTTTAATGGATTCCCAGCACGGAACAGTGGATTGAAATGTTTTTGTGCACTCCCTTCTGAAAAAGCAGATCAAACTCTAAAGCTGTCGATGGTAATGGGCCAGGAATGATCTACACGGCCTGTGCTGTGAGCTGACAGGCTAATGGCTGTGTTCCCGGGCTGCCTCGGCACTACTGCCTTAAGTGCCTGTACTTGTATTAAAAGAAGTGGTGTTATTACAGGAGAAATAAATTTGCCACCATTTCATTTCCTTTTGGAAATACAGTACTTCATTTGGCTCTGGAGCCTTTTGCCCTATTCTGCTGACCTTTAGAACTACTTTGCAGAAGTCTCCTTTTCCATAATCTTAAGGATGGGTCACAGCGGTTCAGCGGCGGTGCGAGGTGTCAGCAGGGTGTGCTGGCAGAGCTCAGCCCTCACGGGGGTCAGCACAGCCGAAGGCTCGATCCTACTCTCCCAAAGCCCCTCACCCCAGGGAAGGAGTGATTCCTAGGGGCAGAACTGTGCCTTTGGAATTCAGCAGGTGCCTATTAATGAGACTGCATTTCAGGTTCTTCTCTGATATGAGGCTGTTAATATATTAAGAGATTCCTTATTGTTGTTGCAGTAGGTGATAAGATATATCACATTACCACAGCGTTAACTGTTTCTAAAATGCTGGGAGTAATTTTTAAAAAGTTTTTGTTAACTAAAATACAGGAAGTGCCTCAACAGAGTGAGTGTTGCTGCTGTGCATTGTATTCATTTAACTGTTTATTGAGATGAAAAGATGCCAAGTTAAATGCTGAAGAGTAATTTCTCTTTTGTAGATGGCAGTAATTCTAAAGTCTTCCAGGTATCTGAACGTGGGCTGCTGGTGCCTTTATAGTTTTGGTGATTTACTAAACTGGGGCCAACAAAGAAACCAAGGTGAAAAAACCCTCCCAGCATATTGTACTACATTAGCTTTATTTTAGCCCTTCAGCCCTGAAAGCCTGCATGCCCTGCATAAGCAATTCAGTGTCAGGGTCATAAAACACTGGTGACAAATGGAAATGTTTGACATTGGGGTAGAAACTCGTACAGACAAGGGAAGCCTGAGACTGTAGAAAAGGACTTCTTCCATTTACAGCCTTGCTTTTGCATGGGAAAAGCTCTCTAAAGCATCTTTCTGTACACACAGGACTGATGATTCTGTTGTGAAATGCATCTTTGAGTTTAGGGGACTTGCAGTGTGACAGTCTCTGCTGGTTAGCAGACCCACCTGGGAGAAGGGGAGCTCAGGGATCCCATCAAAGCCCCAGAACTCATCCTGAGGAGGCTGCAGGAAGGATGCAGATGGTCACAGTGAGTTTTGGAATAGGGGATGCTAGGTTTTTGTAGTATATAAGCAACAGGAAAAAGTAGATCCTAGGGATAACTAAACACACACACAAATATTGCTTAAATAGGGAAGTCAGAGAAAGTCTGAGCAGCTCAAAGCTGTTGAAAATGGAGTGAGACTACAATTAACAACTGTAAGGGAAGTTCTTGCGTGCTCATCACCAGAAGGAGGATGATCCTGTCCCGCTCTCTGGCTGGGGCCCCTTGGGATGCTCTCATCCTCCAAACAAAACCACTTGGTTGGCTCACATAATCTGCCTGTGTAATGCTTCCATTAGTCAAACCAATATAACCAATATGCTCAAAACCTGATAAAAGGCACTTCTAGTTTGGACTGTGATTTGGGAAACATTCAAGCTTTTTTTCTTCTGAAATGATAAAATTGAGGCAGAAATACAATGTGCTCTATCATGTTTAAATTTAGCAAGCAATAATGACAGAAAAAACCCAATTCTATTGTCTCTAACTACATTGCCCAACTCTTTGTGATTCTTATTGCCTGCATGCAGCAGGACCCTGGGCTCTGGTGAAAGGCACCTGCAGCTTCTCTGTGGTCTCCAAAGGCTGCGAGCAGGAGGTGGTGCCTTTGTCCCAGGGCAGGGAAGTCCAGTCGAGCTGTTTGGCCTTACCCTGGCTCTGGGGAGTGTCGTAGCCCCTCTACTTTCCCTCTCCTCCCTCACCCCACAGGAGGCACTGCCAAGCTCTCCAGCATGTGCTTAATGAGCTGGACACAGCACCGCGGGGCTTGGGAACAACTGCTGGGAGAGGATAAAAGCTGGGGATGCTGGAAAAAGAATTCTGTGGTTTGAGGGCACCTGTGTGAAAGCTTTTTATTTTCCCCTTTCTGTGGATGGAAAAAGACCCTTTATGAACAGACATTTCTGCTTTACTTATGGTTAACAGTAATTTAATAAAAACCCTTTCCTTCTCATTGAGAACAGGAAGATTTTTTTGGGCTGTGCCTGTTGTTCCTGAAGTTTGCCCCACACCAAACACCACTGAACCCTCAGGATGCCTCAGTCCAAGCTTCCCACTGGAAGTAGAAGCTAGGAGCATGTTCCCAGTGTGCTGAAACCTCTCCCTCCTGCCCCCTGGACTGGGTGGTCTTAAGCAAGAGGGAAGAGTAGGCAGAGCAGTTCTGGGAGGGAGGGCCACAACATCTTGGCTCTGTTTTGCAGTTCCATGCTGGCACCAGCCCAGGCAGCAACCAGGGGGCTGGTGGCTCTCCAGTGACTTTTGCAAAACCAAAGGGCTAGTTTATAGGCATGGCTTTTCTGTTCTTACCTCATATTCTTCATCTTTCAGAGCAAGCCTTATTATCAGCAACCATGCTGCAATGTCAACATGAGAAATAATGATGTCCAAGGTGCCTCTTCCCTTGCAGGCTTAGCTCTGGATTGCAGGCAAAATGGCAGGATGATGTGGTGAAGAAGCTTTGTTAACACTCTGCACAGGTTGTTCTCAGGCATATTAATCCTGGGCCTGTCAAAAGCACATAGCTCATTGGGGGGAAAAAAATAGTCATCACAATGAAGGAAGCACAAGCTACTTTTATTTTAAAAGATTACTGTTATTAGGATATTTTTGGTACCAGAGTAGGTGTGGTGTTTGAGGGTCAAAGTCTCCCACTGTCATTTCTGTGGAGCAGCAGCTCAAAGCCAGCTCTTGCCTTTGGTGAATCAGTTGTTAATCACAGCATTAGGACCTTGCCTGTGTGTCACCAGTTTGCAGGTTGAAGCATATCTCATCTCCGGAGGGACCTCAGCAGTCCTGCAGCTCTCACAAGTTTGGCACTTGATGTTATGAATTACATGGTGTTTGTCCCTCTCACAATCACATTTGATTTCTTTGTTATTTGATAGCTCTGCACTATGATGATAGTGTTGTTCTCTTCCCCCTTGATGATGATTATATCTCCTGTTCCCTCAGCCCTCGCACATACAGTGTTTGACCTCAGATTGAGTTGGCATCTTCCAGGCGATGTGTGTTTGTGTCAGTCGGGAGGGTGCAGGACGCAGCTCACACATTTATGCTCCATTACTCACCCCTGCATTGTAGGGAGGAATGTTGCTTCCTTCTGTGCTTTTCTCTGCAATTGTAATTCTACAGCTCAATAGCTTTGAATTTATTCAGCCTAGCTGGATATTATCAGTTTATTTTTATGTGTGTGGAGAGACAGAGCCAAGGAGAGAAAGGAAGGAGGAAAAAACCTGTCACTCTTGTAGGGCTTACAGTGGGATTTACACTGAAGCATGAAATTCTTCATATAAATATTTTAGGGCCCTTATCTCTGCAGAGATTAATCTTGGAAATGCTCCCAGGAGAACATGAGCAGCTTGTTCTCAGCCTCCTCCCTCATCTTTCTGCACTGAGGGCTGCAGGGGGTTCCCATGGCTCTGGCTGCATATCTGGATGCTTTTGTCCCCCGACAGAGAGGGGTCTGAGCAGGGACGGAGGCCAAACGCCTGTTGATGACCGGTGCCCGTGAGACCCCCATCCTGTGGCTCATCTCAGCCCTTTCTGGAGTGAGTCTGCAGAGAGGCAGTGGCTGGAGGTGAGCTCCTGTGTCCTGTCCTTGCTGGGAAAGGAGCTGGATATCACTTGTAAGTGTCCTCTCATCCTTTATGGGTTGAAGAGGTGTGGGACAGCCAAGGCACAGACTGAAAAGCCTGTGCTGGATCTGTGGGTGGCATCACTGGTGTGAAAGCTGCCTCAGTCATCTGGCATGATGGGGAGGCCCATCAGCTGGTTAACAGAGGACCTGTGAAGCTTTCTAAGGTGTGAGATGTTTGGTGTCTCTTCCACCTGTTAGGAAGGGGTTGTTTTGTCTGAGGAAGAGGAGGCTGAGGGGAGACCTCATCACTCTCTACAACTGCTTGAAAGGGCACTGTAGAGATATTGGTGCTGGTCTCTTCTCACGGGCAATGAGCGACAGGACAAGAGGGAATGGCTGCAAGCTGCAGCAGGGTAGGGTTAGGCTAGACATTAGGAAAAAATTTTTCACGGAGAGAGTGGTCAGTCAGTGGAATCAGCTGCCCAGGGAGGTGGTGGAGTCACCCTCCCTGACTGTGTTTAAGAGCAGATTAGATGTGGTGTTGAGAGATCTAGTGTAGGGGGGAACTTGTAGAGTAGGGCTGATGGTTGGACTTGATGATCCCAGGGGTCTCTTCCAACCTAAATGATTCTATGATTCTATGAAGGAAAGCTCGGAGCAGCACTGGTTTGCTAGTGGGGCTCTCCCCCATTGCTGTTGATGATTCATCCCAGAGACTGGGGTTTGGGTGTCTCTCACAACCGTGTGGGCTTCTCAGGCATGACTGTGGCACTGCTGCTGTCTAAATGGATGTGTTACCTCCAGGGCTTGAAATTTGGGCACTGGAATTTGTAAGAAAGGTTTAGTGTTTAAACAGGGCCTTGCAAAAGCACCTTTGCATGGAAATTCCACCTCAGGGTTATTGATGGGCTCAGATTTATTAATGAGATTAATAATGTTGTCTGGGTCATGCAATCTGTGCAGCCACAGCTCCAAGGATTCATGGTTTGTGGTCGTCTTCCTTCTCGCTTTGTAAGAGGAGAAAAATGAGCTGACAGAGAAATCGGAAATAATATTAGAAATTTTTCAAGGATTTAGTGAGCATTCGGAGTTCAAGCCCATCTTGTTCTATAGTAAACTTTTGAGAGAGAAATAGAAAATGCATTTTTTGTACCCTTGCTGCAGAACAAAGCAATCTGGCAACCAGGTGCTGCTTTGTCTTTGTTGCTTTCTGTAAGAATTCTATTTGCAAACAAAAGGAAAAAAAATAAGACTAAAAGGAAACACAAAGCAAAGACCAATTTAGAAGATAACTGTAGCATGAAGATTAGAGGCTTTTGCAGGATTGCAGCATAGCAAGTAGTTTGGTTGGAAATGATTCCACTCACAGGGGTGCATTGCAGATATGGTTAAATTTACAGCATCTGAACCATGGCATTCAATGTGATTTGATCTACTTTTTCTCACACTTCACACGCACGATGAGGAGAGAAACATAAAGGTCAGTGCAGAGATGTGTAGTGATACTGGTGCAGGAAAGATTCGACAATGTCATTCCATGGTATGGCTGGAAAAATGTTACAGCAGGTGCCAAGAAAAATCAGATGTACGTCTGTTTGGGGTGGAAATTCAACTCTACTGTGCTGCTGTTGTACCTCAGGTCTTCAAAATCCTACCTACTACATGTTGCCTCCTGATCCAGGAGGTGATAAAAAGACACTTTCTGGGTGATCCCCCTGCAGCTGGCTCTGTCACAGGTGGAACAGCAGTGTCCAGGACAGTACAGCCACTCTGTGAGACCAGTGGAGTCTTCATTCGTGCACCTTGAACTCACCACAGGAGGGCAGACACTTTGTGTTTAGATCTATAATAGAAAAATGCAAGTTTTTTCAGAAGCAAGGGGGCATTTTGAAGCTGTTACTCCTGGGAAAAGCTAATCTGTGCCTTGTGCAAGCTGGATGCACCCAACATCCTGGGCAGCTTGGTCCTCAGCAGCCTGTGGAGCTGGGTTGTGTCATTGTGTACAACGCACAAGGAAGCAGTGGAGGTGCCAGGGCAGTGGTGTTAGTGAAATGCTAACCACCCACCGTGGCTTTTCCAGTGCTGAAGTGTTCCTCTGGTCATGCTCATGACTTTCTGCTGGCTGCAAATCAGGCTGGCTGAGGGAAGTCAGTTCACCGCACTGTTTGCTGAACAGCAGGAAAAGAAAAAGGCCAACAAACAACAAGAAACAAGTGTTTAATAAATATGATGTCATTTCTGTGCACCAGTTCCTAAGACTGGTAAGCATTGTGAAGTAGGTGTTGAGGATGAGCAGGGTTTAAGGGCATGTTTAGAAAATGCTTACAAATGTTGGGAGAAGTTAAGGGCTGTTTAAGGCAAAAGTTTACCTTGCCTCTTTTCCCTGGTGTTCCTCAAAACCACCCTTCTAATCTGTAAAACACCTTCACCACTGGCCTGACTCCTGCATTTGCAATAGTTTATCTTCACTTAACTCACAAATAGCAGAGTGAACTTGTTTTAAAGAGCCATTTTTGCAAAACATGAATATCACATAAGAACAAAATTGATTGCTGAAATAAAGGATGATAGCTGCAATATTTTATATTTATACACTACTTCCAAGAGATCTGGAGAAGAAGTCACAAAACCTGAAAAGCATGTGCAGCTTACTGAAAGATGGATAGTCTTTCAGTGTTTGCAGCGGTATTAGTTATTTATAATGTTTTTCGTCCGTTACATTAAGAGTTTGCTTGTTGAAAAGCAGCTTGCCTTCTGGAGAGCAGAGCCATTTGCGAGATGGAATGACGCTCAGGCTACAGCAAAGAAAGAGAAAGAAGGGAGAAATGCTTGATTGGAAAGAAACAATCTTAACCTTCCTGGTACAAAACTACTGGAAAAACTATTTTCTCACTGGGAAGTATACTATGAAGGGAAATGTCAATGAACAGTTTACTGGATTTTAAATGAAGCTATGTCTTTTTTCCTCTTTTAAATCCAAATAAACTTTGAGAAACACATTTGAAGTAAGATGCTCATTCTTTTTACTTCAAACTTAAGTCTAATTTGTTCTAATATTTGAAAATGGTAGATCATATTCCTAGGACTACTGTAGCTGTGAGACTGGAAGAATTGTGTAAAGTGCAAGAGAGCCATAAACATCTGCAGAAACCTGATGGCACAATGTAAAGAGGGAAGAACCAAGTACAAACCACTACAGCATTTACTGACCTTGCGTGCTGAAGATGATGTGTGTTTTGAGTGTTTGCCCTCCCTCAGCTGGACTGTTGTCTGAATTTAACAAGGGAAGTTGTGTTAAGGAACAAGTGAGCCGTGAGCTTGTGAGAAGTACAGCTGCCCTTCAACGCTCAGGTTGAAGCTAGGTTGGAAAAAAGAGCAAAAGCCTTGTGTTGCAGTTAATGAGCCAACATTTCCAGGCCTTGAGAACAAATACTGCTGTGGGACTGGCTTGGGGAGGTGGTGAGATGTCCCCAGTGTGCATGTGTGCTGTGGAGATTGGTGATGGTCGTCAGGCATGCTGAGCCAGAGTCACCCGGCTGTCCCCTGTCACTGAGAGTGGTGGGAGAGCAGGGTGCCCTGTCTCCCAGCACCCACCGCCTGCTTAGCAGACAGCTCTGTAAACAGGGAGATTCAATGGAATGGCTTAAAGCTCATTTTGTATTTTAATTAAGTGTGTATTAATTTGACTTAGTTACTGAGCACTGACTACTTTATGCATTCCTAATTTAATGAGCTAATGGTGTGGGGATAAATAATACATGATGAAGTGTATCTTTGTAGTGTTAAATTTTTCTGTTTTACAACAATTTTAATACATCTGTGTACAAGTTAATTAAATCAACAGTTTATTGCTGATTACAGTGATTATTGGGTTTCTGCACATCATGACACCCAACAGAAAAGCCACTGTGGTAAACAGCAGGCTGGTGAAAGCCGGCTTAGGTGAAGGTACACCCTTAGCGGTATCTCGGATGGCTTGAAGCTCTGTCTTACTGAAAGCACTGGTTTGGTAAATCGAAGTTTCAAAGCTAAGCTCTTAGTTTTTTTGCCTCCGCACTTAAGAAACCTGTAAAGCTCAGCCTGGCGATGGCAGTTCTGTCTGCTCATGTGTTAACAGGAGGAGAGATACTGTGATCTTTCTGCAGTTTTCAACTCCAACTACCCACAGCCAACTCTTGTTTTACTGAGGTGAAAGCACAGCCTGTGAAGAGTAGGGGAGGTTCTACATTGGGACAAACTTCTCTGGGTAACCCTCTTAGTTAATTTAAAACTCAGAGTTTGTGGTAATGCCACCATCACGATGGCTAATTTCCATCACAAACCTCTCTCTCCTGAAGAGGATATGATGTTTTCTCTCCAGGTAAAACCCCATGGGTTTCAGTAGGTGTCCCAAGAGTTTGGTGCTGCTGTGTGCCTGGCGCTTTGCCTGACCTGTGACTTGGGCTCTGAGCCTGCGTAGGCTGAAACTGGGTGGTGACAGAAGTAGCAGGGGTTAGTTGTGGAAAGAAGAGGCTCTTTCTCTGCTGGCTTATCCAGGGCAGTGCCCATATCTCAGTGAAGCACCGCTGGATGGCACCAGCCCAGGATGCCAGAATAGATTTCATTTGTGCTATTAACATGTTGTCTTTAAAAATGTACCTTATATTCAGGTCTAAGCTCTTCACAAAGTGCTGCAGCACGTGACAGGTGATCCTATACATCAACTTGTCAAGATGGCATCTTTTTAGTAGCATTAAGCTATTTGTTCAGAAAGGCAGGTATTTCTTCCCCTGGGGCATATCAGCACACAGCACAACCTGTTGTTATTAACTGTGTGGGTAACAGGGGCAGACATGGGTTGGGGAGACCGGGGTGGTGACAGCATCCCCTGGCAGTCTGTGCTCAGGTGGGAAACCCACATGTGTGGGGGACATGTCTGTCCCACCATGGTCTGACTGCTCACCCTGTTCTCTCTGGGTGTAATCACTGTCCCATTAGCCGCAACTGGTGAATGAGAGAAGAGAAGAAAGAGTAAAAGGAGATAAACGAATATGTGGGAAAATAGAGACATTGGAGGGAGGAAGTATTTAATTCCACTCTGAACAGATGGTGAGTTGCTGAGGTTTAAAGACTGCTACAAGATAAATATCCTATTGGCAAACATCATTCAATCTTGTTGTCGTGTTTTGGGAAGAGCTTCATGCATTTTCACATTTGTACTGATAATTTGAAGACATTCATTAACATTTTGAGTGAAATGAAAAATGGATGTTTCTTTCCCAAGCTACTAACCATGCTCAGGCGATTGCCTGGCCCTTGCTCTCTAGGAGGCTGGAAGGCACCACTCCCTGCAAAACTGCAAGCAGTTCTGTGCAATGATCCAGCAACTCCTATTTGCTGACAGGAGAGAGAATGCAGAGGAATGTTGGAAATACTGAAACCAACTCTTGCCCTGAGGCTGGAATCATCTCTTTCCAGCTTGCCTCTGGAAAAGCTTTGTCTTTTACCCCGGATTCACAGCAGATTGCAAGCCAGCTTTGTGTGTCCCCCTGAGATGCTGCGGCGATGGTGGGAGCACTGATGTTTGGTTGATGGCCTGGGAGATGGGAATGACCATGTTTTGATGCATAATTTCTCATAGCAGCACTGATAATGTTGGATTTGTTTCTATGCTTCAATAAGCAATTAGGCTTTGACAGCTGATGGAAAATGTATTTACAATTTTTCTTATTGAACTGGATATTTATTTTATTCAGATTATCAATGCTGTAATAATAAACTAAAAACCCTCCTGTGCCAGAACGGCCAAAGGAATGGCTACAGTTCCTCAAAATTTAATGAGGTTCCTCACCCGGGAAGTAGTCATTTCACCTCTTCGGTGGACCATGGGAGTGCATAAGCTCCTTCAGTTTTAGATGGCCATGGAAAATACTCAACCTGGTGTTTCTTTAGTATTTGTAGTTTCAGCAAGATGACTGGATGGGTTTTGTCTCTGTATGTGAGATCCTAACACTTCAATATTTATGAAAAAACATGGGAAATGGGAAATGTTTCATTTTGAAACATTGCTTTCTTGCATAATTGTGGATGTTTTTAAAAAAATAACATAGTCCGAATGAAATGGGAATCTGTTTTCTAGGTAGCTAGAGAAGATAAACAGGGAGGCTGGAAGCTCTAAAGCTCTTTGTGAAGGAAAAAGACATTGCTGTATCAGGGATTAATCAGCAAAAGATAAAAGAACTGTAGTGGTTGTCCTATTAATATTTTTCATAAGATAGAGTGATCAACCGAATTTACGTTTGTGTATTAGGCTTGTGTGGTAAGGTTTTGCTGGCAGGATGGCTATGGTGTCAGTGACAAAGAGGAATAGGATCTTGCTCAGTGGTGTACAACAGATCTTGGCCCATCTGATGGAGAGTGTTTTAAATTTGAGTTCATAATGCAGCACAGCAACAGAGGATCAAATGCTGGATGGTTTTGCTGGAGTTAAGTCAACACCATAAATCAAACTGCAGGAGGACCATGATTTAATTCATTAACAGTTAGAAGATTAATTAGAGTGCTATTAAATATTTGATTAAAACTAAAGTATTTAAACATTGTTTTTCAAATACTGTTTGCTCATTAATTAGAATGGCTAAATGTTCAAATTAATTAGAAGTGTGGGTTGTTGGCAAGAAATAAACCCACACGCAATTTCCCGTCCTGGAGTGTTCTCAGACTTTTCCTACCATGCTATGTGAGGTGAGTGATCGTGGCTGTCACCTCCCATGGGCAGAGCTGTGTTTTTCTGTACCTCTGTGCTCAGCTGGGCTTGGAGTCTCAGACCAAGTGAGCCCGGGGTCTTCATTCCCAGGTCTGTTCACTCACTAGTGAAATTAAACACCTTCCAGAATTAATGGGCTGTGCTCATCACTGTAGGAATCCTGTAATGCACTTATGAGGGGTGATGTCCCAACAGCTGGTGACAGGTACCGTGCGAGGACGACATGGGAGGAGGGCGAGGAGGAGAAGCAGCAGTAGGTGCCAAGAGCCAGGCACAGTCCCAAAGTACTCACTGCCCCCCTCGCTTTTGTATGAGCTGCTCTGAGACCCCTCCACATGTCGGCCTCTTCAAGCACCCTGAGAGCACCTTGGGTGCTTTGACTTCTGAAAGCACTTAAAACCAGGGAAGTTCATTATCTCCTGGCTGTCTTCATCTCAACAGAGGGGCGGGTCTGCTTTTGGGGATGCAAAGACTTCTCAGCGCTCTAAAGGAGCATAAAAATGAGATTAAATGCCACTTACATCCATTATTACCCACAGGATAAATGAGAGTTCTGTGCATAAGGTCAAGTGCTGGTAAAGTTATGCTAGTAGACATTTTGCTCCATAATTTTTTTTTAGGAAGGGAGACATCCATCTTTCTCTAGAGATGTGGAATTCCCAGTTGCCTGAAATGCCCTGTGGCACCAACCACTCATAATGACTGTGGCTGGTAAGCACTGCAGGTGACACAAATAAATGTCAAGCAGAAAGCTTGAATTAAGACAAAAATTCTTAAGCATCTCATGTGTATTGTTATATGAAGCTAATAGGATTATTTCAGACTCGGCACCAGGCTCTTAAAATGTAATTTTCTATGTAAGAAGGTAAGTGTGGAAATCTTACAGTGATGGATGCCTTCACAACAACCCAGAGGATGAGCCATTTTCCCCTGCAGAAGCCAAATGCAGGAGGTGGAAAATATTTCTCTGCTTTCATTGCACCATTTATCATTATTACAATACCCTGCCTCAAGAGTTAATTAAGTCTTGTATCTGTTCTGTCTGAGTAGGTCATCAAGAGCCAACCATGTGCTTGCAGGGCTTGGGCTGGGATGGCTTTTGCTGCCAGTAGTGCCCTCGCCTGTTAAAGAGATGAAAGGGATAAATCCTCTTTAACAAATTCTTTCCACTTTTCTGTTTATTGCATCCTTCTGCCTCCATCTCCCCTGTGACTTGCCGTCACTGCAGTAACAGTAGCCATGGCAGCCCTTGCCCTGTGACTGCCTGCACGGCCTGTCTGGGGTCCTCTTCCCTGTGCCACCACCCGACGGACACCTTCAGGCAAAGGTGCTACCAGACAAGTAACAGATGTCTGGAATTTCTTCCCACATAGTGAAGTCCTGCAGAACAACTCTCAAGAGTTAGTGCAATTCAGAGTAAATGAAACTTAAAATATACTCTATGTTCTAAATTTCAATTCAGAATTTATTTTATGACCTGCCAAATGTAACTGGAAGCACCAGCTTCACTGAAGCTCCTTCCAACCCTCTGCGCTCACTGGGTGCTGTGGGTTCACCAGTGTCCTTCCTCTCACTACTGCTGGTTTGAATCCAGTACCAGGAGGAGGGGCAGCACCTCAGGTGCATGGCCAGGTCTCACCCCACCTAGGGCTGGCTTCCTTGGGGAGCTCCTCTATTCCTGAGCACTAGGTTGGACGTGAGGACAGAGCTGAAACAGCAACACACACATATTCTGAAATGCTCGGGGAATCTTCTGGTCACTGGGGGTTTCCTCATTTAAGCTCCCCTGTGTCGGTCCAGACTAGCCTGGTGATGACAGGTCTGCTCCTAAAGATTACATGTCTTGAGTTACCCACCTCCTGCTGCTGTGGAAGAGGAATCCCCAGCCTTTTGTCATCTGAAACGTTTTCTTTCCCGGTGTTTTATCTGATACCCTCTACTGGCATGACACCATGTGGTTGCTGCTGTAACCATGGGAAGAAATCATGAAATAGTGACAGGCTGGTGATTTAGAGGTTTCATTGAGGATGATGAAGAAATGCCTCTGTGCTCAGATTCCCAATCACCTTCTTATCTAGCCTGGAATCACTGATCCCTTAACCACTCCCCTGCAAAAGGAGCAGCTGCTTGATCTCTCCTCCCGTCGGTCGATAACCCATGGTCATGGAAACGCAGTGACTCTTCATGTGCTCTGTGGAGGAAAGGCAGGAAAAATTAATAAATAGGAGCTGGGTCTGCGTAATGGTGTTGAAAGCCATAACATAAACTTTTTTTTTTTTTCCTAGAGAATAGCTTTTACTGTCTAAATTTGGTTAAGGATGCTGTTTTTCATGTGTTGTATGACCTGACTTCCTGCAGCACAATACTATAAAAATAATAAAAAACCAAAGAAGTTGTTTTAAAAGCAAAAGGAAGAAAGGCAAGAGCATGTTTTGCCATGACATGTGTTTCTTTCCTTTGACCCATTGTTCCTTCCTTGCTACCACGAAGTGGTGACATTAGCTATATTGAATTATACCACGTGTCAACAGGCATTTGATTTTAACAGAAGGAATTATTACCACATCATTTAGACTTTTCTGCTCTATTAATTTTGCTGCATCTTCTATTTTGGTCATTTGCCCCGCATTTTAAAAAGCAAATTAGAGTCCCACATTTTCTCCCTGTTGGGTGGAAAGGTTCTGTTCTCCACTGTTCTCCAGTGCTTCCACCGCAGGCGTTTTATCTTGCTCTGCTCTATTAAGCAGCTGGACTGAGGGTCAAACAGTAAACTACGTTGAGGCTAGAACTCAGTTCACTTTCACTTGCATTCGTTAATTATTTACATAGAGTAGTATTTCCAGGCATCTTGTGCTGAGTTCTGCCATCGCCCCCTGCACCTGGGGCCTGGCATCGTGCTCTGCAGCGGGTCCTCAGGCAATTTCATCCTCGGTCTCTGCTCAGCGGTTACTTCTCTTCAACACCTCTGGAAACACCAGCTGGTGACGTCTGTCTGGAAGAACAAGCCTTGCAGTGACAGCCAAGAGTCACTGTTATGTTTAATTATTTTACTGCTTAAATTTGGGCTTATGTCTATACTTTTACAAATCAGTGATGATATTCTACGTAAATTCTCTGTGACAGGAGATTGTATATTTCTTTCTTTCAGTGATGCTCAATGAGGGTCACAAGAATGAGGGGTTTGGAGTGTAGGAAGACGGGAGCCTGCTGTGCGCAGCCGGAATGTGTCCGATGAGATTGTATGGACATGCTCATCCATAAATGTCTGCCTCTGACAGCACATTGAAATGGAATCTATTTTTAGCATGCAGACAAAAGGCCCATGTAGTTTCTTCTGATAACCATTAAGATGCTTACTTGCTGCCTTTTTTTTTTTTTTTAAAGTCAAATAAAAAAGAGACTGTTTTTTCCAGAAAGGTCCGTTCATCCCGTGTCACTGAGCTTTTGGAGAACCTGCAACACCAAGATGGCAATGTTTTGGCCATGAGATGTCTCAGGAACTTTTCATTGTGTCCTTTTCCAGTAATTGTGGAGTTTTTTTGTCTTTAGTGTACTTGAATCTAAATCCAACATCTCATGAGGGACTGGGAATTGGCTTTTTCCTCACATGATTGTATCGCAGCATCATCATAGTTGGAAAGGACCTCTGAGATCACAGAGTCCAACTACACTGATTCATTTCTTTTTCCTTTTAATTCAGTATTTTCTCCCCCCAAAAAATCATACTTAGATTGATGGATTCAAACCTGTGTGGAGAACATTACAGTATTTTGACAGCAATCATCTGCAATTTTTGCAAAGTTGAAACATTTTTGTTTCCACGCTTTGTTTGACAAAACAAAACAAAACCTAGTCTCAAGGGAAAACACGTTTTTGGTTTCATTCAAAGAAAAATAAACACTCAAACATTAGTTGGTAAATGAGATGGTGCATTCAATTTCAACTTTGCATTTTTCTACTTTTTGTACCACCTGGAAAAAAATGTTGGTTGTTTCTCTTTGGTCAGTGAGCCAAAAAATCCATTATTCGTACGGCTCCACTCTGTCACTCTCGGGGGCAAATGCCAATCTCACAGAAATAACGGGATCGATTTAAACTGTGCCTTTTTGTGGCATGTGGTTATTTTTTGCCATCCTTACTCATCTGGGTTTCTACTAACCCAATTTGACTCCCAGCTTTTCCTCAGCCAAGGCCACACTGGTGTCGGGGTGCTTGGGGACACCCCGGATGGGTGTCCTGAGGGTCCAGCAGCCAGAGCTCAGAGGTCCTGAGATCTGTCCTGGTGCCACTGAGGGAGCCTTGCTTCCCCAGCACAAATTGGGCTCTTGTTGGTGTTCATCACTTTCTCATGCTTGTTATCCATCTATTGGGGCTTTAAAAAGTGTTACATACTATTTTAATGGTGTCTTTCTGAAAAATAATTACTTCACTGTGCCCATAATCCAGTTTGTATTTGATGTGTCACTTCTAATAACCTGCAGAATTCTTTTTCCTACAAGAGAGCTTATTTGTCACATTTCTAACACAGAGCTCGTCTCTTTTCATTAAAAACAGGCTTTTCAGCTCAGTGACTTAAAAATAGGAAAAATAGAGTCTGTGCTGCAAGGCTCTTTGGTAAAGGCAAACTGTGCATGAAGGGGAGGGAAAGCAGGGCCTGATTTCTCCCGGGATGAGTGAGATGCAGTGGAGCGTTCCTGGGACGCGGGGATGTACCTGGGCACCAGCGGGTGGATGGGACCCCCTGGAGAACTGGGAGAGTCTCCTCAGCATAGCCCCCCATGACAGCAGCCCTGGGTACTGTGCTCTAGGCAGTCCTGCTTTACCAGGGGACTTGAACTGGATGGTCTCTACAGGTCCCTTCCAACTCTGACAATTCCTGATTCCGTGGGCAGCTCTTCTCCTGCCCGGTCCAGGGGCAACCGGAGCACGTGTTTCCCAAATGCAAGGCAAAAACATCAGCAAGAGGCTGGCTTCTTGCTGCCTTCTACTTGAAGACGTCACGCTGACATGAGTCAGGCTGTTGATGTGAGGGAGAGTAGGAGGAGCGTGTATGACTAAGCCATTTTTCTTCTGTACTAGTGGATAATATACTTATATGCAAAGTAGGTTTCATGAAAGAGCATCCAGATCATTCTGTGCAGTCACGGCTTTCAGATTTGTTGTTCCTGCTGGGGATGGGAAGGAGGAAAGACTCGTGGATCCATTATGTAAAAATCGAGGGTGAATATTATGAGCAGAAGATCATTAGCATGAACACTGCAAGAGGGGAAGTAGGTTTGGGGTTGGTGCTTACTGTGGTGCTGTGGGTTTTGTTTTGCTTTCTTAATGGTAATTTGTGTCACAACATCTATGGCTTTTGAAGGACCTAACACTCAGGAGTGCTGCTCTCACACTGAGTCCTAGGGCTCCTCTCCCATGAGGGGGGTTGTACTGGGGCCGCTGGTGCTGTCCCAGTGCATGTGAACTCTCTGGCTTATAATGGGGGTGACAGACACTGAGCAAGCCCTCGTGTGTGATGGCGCACAGGGCTGTGACACTCGTTAGAGGTGAGGGGACTGTGGCACAGAGGGCAGGACCCCTCTGCAGCTGGTGTAAATGCAGCATAGCCATGCCCAGCTCTGCTTCCCTCTGTGCTGACCGACACTGGCCAGTATTTGGTCACTATTATTTCTGTGTTACTGGCTCATCCCGTCAGCTTTTGTGTGGAAATGGGAGCTCTGTGTAATTGCCTCTTATTCCATATATTCCTAGTGGAATAGCTAATCCTTTGGTTTTGACATCATAATTAGCAAGATAGAAATTATCATGTCCCCAAAACAAAGATAATTTCAGAAGGGGGGTGGAATCCTCACCTAGAACTGATAAACTTTGGATGGAGAAATTTAGCTTTTATGCAAATGCCTTAAAGAAAGAGCAAGACATGGCATTGCAGAGAATAAATCCTACACGAGCAGGGTTGCTTTCAGACTGAACAGTTTTTTCTGAGCTGTCCCGTGGTCCCAGTTGGTCAGGGGGTCCCTCAGGATGTGCAGCAGGCAGTGATGTATTGGTGATGGTAGTGGCACCGGCAGCGACACCGTAGCCAGTTGGAAACGTGTCCATCAAAGCGGCAAGGGCTTAAATAGAAAGGATGAGGAGTCTGTGTGTGGGATGCCAGCCTGGCTGCTGTCTGTGTTGGGTTTGTCTCTGATAAATATGCCAGTCCTTAGCTTCCATCAGCATCAAGGGACAAGTGCATCTGCTGTCTCCAATTTCTACCCGTTATCTCAGTGATTTGTTGTGCCTTTACTAGAGCCCTGGTGACATTAATCGTTATGTGTGGTTGCTGTGATGGTGACCACAGAGTTTAGAGGTGATGGTGGGGTGCTGGGGCCTTGTGACACAAAGCCTGGATAAAAGCACAGCCTGCCTGGGGTTGTCTGGACCCAGTTCCTGCCACGCCGGGACCCAAAGGCATCTGCTCTGGGCTGCAGCAGCCCCTGAGACTGCGGGGCTGCACGTGGGGAGAGGTTTATCTCACTGTAACCTAGGTGTCTGATGGTGAAGTGCTTATTCTGAACTACTTGTTGAGGGCTGTCTCCATCGTTAACAGGGAGACAACCCATTTGGAAGGAGATGGATATGTTTCTGGACAGGGTGAATATGCAGCACTTTCTCAGGAGAGGGGTCGTGAGCTCCAAAATAAGATTGGGCACAGGAGTGTGTGAAGGCTCCAAAGAGCCCTTAGGGTTGTCATACCTCAGATTTATTTTCGCACTTTCAAATCACTATTGTATGCTCATCCCTTTCCTCTCCCATTTCCAATGAAACTAAGGGTCTGATTTAAAATGGAAAAGGAATTGCTTTATACCTGCTATGCTGAAAAAGACCAAAGGTGCTGGTATTCAATTTTTGTCATCCTGACACCTTGGTAAGGGCTGCAGTGCAGAACAGCGAGAGGTTGGTTTGGGGCAGCGAATTCTCTTGCTGCGGGTGGTGGCAGCAGGGGATACACCAAATCCTCGCCTTCCTGCAGTCCCTGGAGGTACCTGAGGCTCTCACCCAGCTCTGCCACCTTGGCCACCACTTCAGTTGTCTGCTGCCCACCTATGGCACCCCTGCTGGTTCGGGGGCAGCGGGAGGTGGGGAGCAGCTGGTGGAGGAGCTCCAGCCCTGTCCCTGCTAGGCTCGCTCTGCGTTGGAGGGAGGCAGCACATGCTGAGGGGCTCTGGGCAGAAGGGGGACGAAGTGCTGTGCTTGCCCTCTCCCAGGGTGACACAGACACCTTGGTCAAGGCACTTGTGCAGAGCCTGTGTGGTCTAGGAGTCGGGGAGGCTTTAGCTGCGTATTGTGTCCTGGGGTGGGCTGTGTTTGATTGCTGTCTGTGGCGATTTCTCCCTGGCATCTGGGGCCAGCTTCTCCCTGTGCAAACGAGCACACCACCAATTTCCCTTCAGAGTGACAGTAACTGGCAGCATTTCAGAATATGACTTGCATTTACAGGGCCCTGCTGACCCTCTTTTGAGTGTGTATATATTTATTTAAATGATTTGTCTACTGATATATGGCAGCTTGGTGAAATGAGTTGTTACCACATTAACCTTTCACCCACTTAAGTCTAGTTTAAGTGATTATTAGATCAACTTTGACAGAATATTGGCTATTATCACAGCTTATCTCTCATCTACTGTGATACAGCATTTCGGGTTTTTCCTGGAGCACCACCAACATCCCAGCATTTCAATAGAGACGTTAGTTTTCTCACTCTGGTTTTAGAAATTCCACTTCTCCAAACAGTGCTGTTCCCAGTCTGATGCCTAAACATGTGTTTGGAAGCTTCCTGGCTGTAGGGGACTAGAGGTGCTGCCCCACCGACACCAGCCCGGGTCTCCTCCTCCAAGCTGCCAAACCCACACGCAGTCCCCTGCCTTTTTCTCCCTCTGAACACAATCAAATCACCTTTGGCTCTCTTTTTAATAACAGATTGAGCTCTTTAATTGCTCGCTGTGTGATTCCTACACACCTCGGTATCCTACACTCCCTCCAGTTAGCAAGCCCCAGCCGTTAAAAATACCTGAGTATCATCTGTAAGTCTCAGTCACATTTCATGAACTATACCTGATGTTTAAGGGATGAAAAAATAAGAAAGAAAAAGAACTGAAACTCCACACTCACGCCTAGATAATATTAGCTGAGACATCTGGATGAATATCGTTGCTTGAAGCGATTTTCATACTCTTCCTTCTGGTATCTGAGGAGCAAATAGCCTCTCATTTAATTTATTCTGTAATAAAATCTCCTATTGATTTTAATAAAATTGAAGATGATCATTTTGAATGAAATCCCCAAGGCAGCTTCTCCACAAAAAACGACTCTTCATATTTTCTTTGCACAGGTACATTGCAATTCACGGCTGGTAACGGTGAGCTGGGACTTTCTGAAAAGCTGGGGAATATTTTCGAGTAAAGAGTGTGAAGAAACTCTTCATTAGAAAATAGGTGTTTGGAGAGTTCAGCACGGTGCCAGCCCCGCTGTTCTGTTCCAGCTCTGTACAGCTGACAGTGACACACTGCTCTTCCATTCCTATCTTGTCCTGCTTCCTAGCTGGCTTTTTTCTTTCTCAGTTTGTTTGTTAATTGTGAAAAAAATACCTAATAGAGAAACTGAGGCTATGATCCAATAGGGTATTTAAACACAGGCCTAACTTAGGGCATGGAATTAGGTCAGCTGGCTTCCCTGGAATTGTATTTATGGGAAACCATCTTTTTGCTGCACAAGGTTCAATTTGAGAAAACCCTTAATTATTATTTGGATATACAGAAATGAAGACTATCAAAAGATGACGGAAGATGGATCAGAGTAACCACTCTGTGTGTTTGTTGGCTCAGAATGTAATAGGAAGCCAGGATTGTACCTTAAAATGAAATTCACCTGTTGAGAAACGTTAAGATGGATTTATGTCTAATCCCTATTTTGAAGATTTATGCAGGTGTCACCGCAGACCCCGCGGGGCAGCGCCATGCCAGCATCATGGATCTGGAGGGAAACGTGGTCCTGGTGGAGGTGCAGAGGGAGGATGTGTGGGGCATATGGGGGTGGCAGGAGAGGGCAAAAAAAAAGGTGCCGGTGCTCTTCACTGCAAAGAGCCCGTTCCCTCTCCTGGGAGAAACCAAGGTCTCCTGCCAACGCAATCAAATTAGGTTGGTTTTTCTGCCCGTTATCTTCACTCACAGCATGTTTTTTGAAGCAGGACTTATTTTGGGCAGATGAAGAGTAGTTCGCTCTGCGGGTGACGTGAAAACAAGCACTCCCCTTGATTGGATTGCTCCTTTACAGCAGGTCCCGTGGGTAGAGCTGCTGTTTCTGCATTGCAATCTGAGTGCACATCAGGCACTCCAAAATTCATCTTCCAGGTTTGCCACTGGAATGGGTTGTAAATGGAAATGGAGGTATGTAGGAAATGCAGGAAATTATATTTAACATTAAAATTTCTTCACTGTGAGGATGGTGAGACCCTGGAACAGGCTGTCCAGGGAGGTTATATGATCTCCAGCCTGGAGACAGTCAAAAGCTGACTGGTGGTGGTCTTGGGCAGCCTTCTCCAGGTGACCTGTTTGAGCAGGGGCTGGAGGCTTTTCATTGGAAATGATGTATTTGACAGCCCTCTTTTCCTTCCCACCTCCAAAACTGCCTCAGTTACTTCTGAAAACAGAATTTTGCATTTAGAGTTGCAGGTAATGGGGGGGCATTCTGGAGAAAGGACTGAACCTCAGGCTTGTCAAGAAATGGTTTGGAAGGATGATAGAGACGAGATATTCAATGTTGATTTGGAGGAAAAAGCCACAGGATGTGTCCTCTGACTGTGATACCCTACTCAAATGCTGTAGAAGCAAAAGGCCCCATGCTCCTGAAAGGAGATATTAACACCTCTGAGAAAAGTGGGATGAGATTCCTTGTGATGCAAGAGCTGGGCAACAGCATCCCACAAGGTACAGATGCTGCTAAGGCTTCATCAACTTGACTTAAAACACTAAAAAGGCAAGAAACAAGATGTCCTTGAGCTGCCATAGGAGCAGCTTGATATACTACTTTAAGCAAGAAAGAAAATAAAAAGGAAGATAAAGGAGCAGAGAACCAAACAGTGGTGCTGGTCCGAAAGTGACACAGGCCAGGGCTGAAGCATGACCTGCCCGTCCTGGTGCTCCCACTGCGCGGCTCCAGCTCATCCCGGGGGGCCTGTGTCCTTCTGGAAATGCACCATCTTGGGGAGCCTGAGACCACTGCAGGCTTCAAAGGGAGGGATGCAGGGAAGCTTTCTATTCAAATACATTTCTGTCTTTGGAAAATATAACTTTCCAAGAAAATTACGAGATCAGCCATGCTGGGCCTGCTCAAATGCTCTCTAATTAGGCTGCTCTGGCTTTATGCTTCCCAGCAGGGGTATTTCCATAATATGGATGGTAAGCAGTTACTGATGCAATCAAGCTATTCCTACTCTGGGGAGCATCCTCACAATGGGTTTCAAGGGCTGTTATGTATCACGGCAGTGGGGAACCTGCCGGGGGTCCCTGCTCAGTCTCTGTCCCTGGCTCTGCTTCCCTGTGGACATCCCTGACCCCTTGGTGTGGTTTCTGGCTGGGTGAGTGGTGGTACCTGATCACTGCAGAGAACTGCTGTGGTTCCAGGTGCCCTGTGCTGTGTCCTGCTGGTGTGAACAGCCCAACACTGGCTGTGCCCGCATTCTGCCCCACGCTGGGCTCACTGGAGTCGCCCCTCTGCTCCCCACAAAGCACGTCCTGCCTGGAAGGAGGTGGCGGAGCAAAACACCACTCGGGAAGAGATCAGCGCTGCAGGAAAGCACATCCCTCAGCAGCAGCTCCAGAGAGGATGGTTCCCTTCGAGCCAGGACTGCAGGTCAGCCCAGTCGGCAACAAACAGCGTGATTTGGGGTGAAACTTGTTAGAACTCTGGCAACTCAGAGGCCCTGGAGTTCCTGCCAAATTCATTGGAAAATGAGCAACTGGATAAAACATATTAAAAGGACAAGGGTTTGTGATGGAGGATGAGGCTCCAAGGTGACTCACCAGCCAGTGCAGTTAAAAGAATCATTTCCTTGGGAACTCAGGCTGCGCTGACACATGCCCACACAGCACTGCACCCTGTGTCCCTTCCCACCAAACCCACTTCGGCTGCTGATGGGGATGGACACCCTTCTCTGGGCAGCAGGTAAACAGCTACCGATAAAGAAGCTTGGGTTTTCCAAGCTTGGGAATTAATTCCTTGAAGATGTTCTATGGGGTTGATTGTCAGCCTGATGAACAGTGGATGGGCAAGGTGATCATGTCCCTGTTCCCTGGCCTGTCATGTAAATCAGGGAGGTGACATGTTTTCAGTCTCCGGGGGGTAGTTTGTGGAAGAGATGGAAATTGTAGAGTGCAGGTGACATTGAATGACTCATTTGAAAATGTACCCCATATTCAGTTGGATGTGGGCCCAGAGATTGGCTGATTGTGCAGTGGTGGGTGTCCCAGTGACTGAAGATCTTAAATCACAATTTAAACCCACAGGCATGGAGAATGCTTCTTCACTGAGGCTCCTTAGGGACATGTCTACAGAGGTCTGGAGTCACTAGACAGCACAGTCAGATATTTTAAAGGCTTCATTCACTACCTGAATCATTGTACATCGATGGAGGTAGGGTCACAGATTAGAAATATAGAAAGAAAGACTAGAAAATACAGTCTAAGATCCACAGTGACTTAGATGGTCCTAAGTGGGTTTCAGCAGTGAGACCCCTGCACCTCTGTTTATGTGCCTCTACCTCTATTGCTCCTGGGGCAGACCCACTCTCCTGGGACCCCCAGGCTGGGGGCTGGCTGTGTCCCCCTCCCCAGCTCTGCCTGCCCCTCGGCGCAGATCACACGCTGCAGTGCTCGAGTGTTAACAGGGCCTTCGCATCCGCCTCTGCTGAACAGTGAGTGTCATCCTGTGCTGGAGCTGGAGCTCTCCCACCTCCATGAGCTGCTGCCCAAGGTGCCTCCCCGACCCTGCAGACTAGCCCTCCCCTCACCTGGCCTCTGTCACTGCTCTACATGTCTCATGTCCCATCCAGGCATGACAAACCCTGCATCCCACCGACCCAGAGGGGCAAGGACCTGCTCAGAGCCACAGAGACACTGCAGGGTATTATCAGCAGCACAGGCTCAGGGTGATGCATGGAACAGGGTTTGGAATCCCACCTTGAGGGACCTGGAGAAGGCATGGACATACCTGAATACTCCCAACGCAGCACCACCTTCCTCTCTGTGGGCAAAGATGGGGCAGGAACAGAAACAGGAATCGACAGCTTAACCACAGATGTGGTTGGAGGGAGAAAGGAAGTGTGAAATTCTGGCCCCCAGAAGGGGTGTTTCAGCCAATTAATTGCAGCAGGCAGCTCTGCTCTGCAGCCATGGAAACAGCCTGACATCTTGCCGGTGTTTGTTTTTCACTGGGATTTGTAAGTGTGTGACCGTGTTGTCATCAAATGCTGTGTAATCAGGGTTAATGTTCACTGCTCATAACACACGCTCTTCCTCTGGAGACTCCTGTGTGATCAGCAGGGGCAGGGGTTGGTAGCAGGGGACCCAGGGACCAGGGATGGGTCAGGAGGTGCCAGGGCCAAGGGACCACCCGTCTGCCTGCAGGCCGCCTGGTCGCCTTTGGGGACCCAGTGCAGAGCCCTTTAGAGGGCACAGGGACCTGGCAGGGGCACAGTGTCTTCTGGCAGGAACCTTCTTCCCCTGTTGAATCAGTGACGTTCTTCCAGTCAAAGCCCCAGATAATGCCCCAAACACTGGAACACTCTGGGGAAACAGAAGGAGCAGTGCCCTTTCTGGATTTTGGATGACTCTTCATTTAAAATATCCTTTATTTTATATTTTTCAAAAATAAAGCTGAAGCTGTGAATAAGAAATCTTTCTTTTGAAGTGCGCTGAGGAGATACAGGAGAGCTGAAGAGGTGCCCCTCTGAGGTCTCCGGGAATGGAGGGACCACCAAGATTTCCTGGAGGAATTACCTGAAAACTCCTTTTTAACAGAACTTGCTGTTGCTACTTGTGATTTCCCTGAAATGTGTTGGTTTATGTTTCTGTAGTTATATTATAAAGCGACCTTGTTATGGAGACAGCTGAAAAAATGTGGGTTTTTGACAGGTATTAGTTAGGCTTGTTTTTTTCCCTTTGGAAACCAGTTCCCTGGGACTGGCGGATGCAGGGAATGCAACTGGGAAGGAGCAGCAGCACCGGGGGACAGGGCTGGGCACCCCATCCCCAGTGGCCCTGCCTGTGCCAGGCACAGCGGGAAAGAGAGCTTCCATCTCACGGGAAAGGGCATTTATGAGGGAGAAATAACATATATATATGGAGAGAGAGAGAGAGACAGGGAGGTGTGATTGGGAATGATGAACTGGAATCACATGTAGGGCTGATGATTAAAAGGAGACAATTCTGCTCCAGAGTGTGATGGATGGTGCAATGCCCTGGCCCTGCTGCCTCGGGCTCCCAGGTGCCAGGGCTGTTGGAAGGGAAGGAGGCTCATGGGAAAACAAGACAGAATTTAACAAAATTGTTGCCAGAAAACGCTCTGGAGTTGAGAGGCTGGCATTTCCTGGTGGAGAAGTGGTCTGTTGGAGGATTTTCACCCCGGGCTGTGCGGGGCTGCTAAGTCCTGCTCAGTGAGCAGCAGCAGGGCTGTTGCTGGCTGTGAGTGGCCGAGGTAGAGGAGGTGTCTCTGTGCCGGTGGTGGCATGGGGACAGCATGGGACATGGGGACAGCATCTGCCCTGGGTCTCTGCGGGTGGCTCCAGGAATCACCCGTCCTCTGGAGGAGACACAGGCAGAGACCGCCTCTCTAAAAAAGATTATTCATGAAGACTATCTCTTTTAATCGGATCCAATACTATGGGTTGTTCAATTTATTTATGTATCTATGTATTTATTGGAGTGACTTAGTTTCTGAGGAGAATGAGCAGCTGTTTTGAACGTGCCTTCCTGGCGCAGTGACCCTGGTGGGATGCAGGGATCCTGTAAGGACACCAGAGACACCCAGGCTCCTTTCCATCTGTCTCACTCGTGAAGGCCAATTTTCTTCCCTTGCTTTATGTAATTGTCTTCTCCTCAATCTAATAATCCAGGTTTATGAGGAACAACAAATCAATACCCTCTTTTTTGAAAACTGCTGATTAATTAATTGCTGGTGTCTGCCTGTATGCTACAATTGTATTAGATGTCAGCTGTAATTAATTTTTAAAGGAAATTGTTCTTCCTGATTTTTGACCAGCAGCTCAGATCCTGTCTTTACCTCACATCCATATGAAGGAACATCATCCTGCTCCCTGCTCGGCATCTTCCTGACTGGTGGGGGGGAGGAGCAGGTCCAGCCCCTGGGCAAAGGAGAAGGTGATGCATCTGCACTATAGCCCTGGGGAGACTCTCACAGCATTTTCAAATTAATTATGTCACTTTGGCCTCTGAGAAAGTGAAAACGCATGCAGAAAACTGAGACAAAGATATATATCCCTTTGGAAAAAGAATAACCATCTTTACCAGTATAGGAAAAAAAATCTGCAAGGTCCCCTTCTGCTGCTTCACAGACACATTTGCTGTTGTGTCATATATACTTTGAAGGAAAATCAAACCTCAGCTTTTTCTCTCTGGCATACAAATTGCTTCTTGTTAAAAACCAAACTCAAGCGATTTCTCATTATGTTTTTAGAGAGACTACAGGATAAACAGGAAGGAAACAACCAGTCCTCTCCTTGTTTTTATAACATGAACATAACATATAACATAACATAACCATAACCTTGTATCAAAGTTTTACTCATGAGGGGTTCTGTTCTTTGAAGGTCAAGCGAGAAAGATCAGTCGTGACCCACTGCCTCCTACAAGCCAGGCAGCTCCAAAAGCTTCTGTCCCTTCGACACCAAGGAGCACTCGAGGCCCGGTTCACGTTGCCTCTCCGTAACGCGACTGCTCTGTGTGCATGACGGATGTACAAAGTGATTCACCCATTTAGGTCAGATTCCTCTCAAAGTGTGCTCTTAAGGAAACGCCAGCAGTGGGTACGGGAATGACATGTGGCCATGCCTCCCTTGGGACCGCTGCTGCTGCTGCTCCACAGCACAGAGCGAGACTGGGGCAGGTCTCGGGGCTGGAGGGGGTTCTCCTCCCAGCCAACAGCACAGGGCTTTGAGAGCACGGGGGTGTCATTAAACAAACTGGAATTGAGCCAGGACACCAGTGTTAACATGGCATCAAAAACTCTACTATTGCAGGAGGTCCCAATTCACTGCAATTCTGCCAGCTTTACAGCTTAATAAATGACACTGACAGCCCGGGTGCGTGGGTACACCACCATGTGAGCCACCAGCCAAACGCTTGTCAGTGGTATCATTACAAGCATGTGCTGAAGTCCCATGGACTTTAAACAGTGGGGGAAGAGAAGAATACCTTTTGTGATTCACTGTTATGCTTTAAAAATGTTCCTAAAACTTCTAGTGGCACCTCAGCTCCCCGATGTTCGGGGCAGGAGCGTGGTGTGACTCCGACAGCGCTGCCCGTGTGTGGTAGCGTCAGCTGAGGTCTGTCTGATCACCAGAACCCTTCGGGACAGGGGAGGAGGAGGATAGAGCTGTGCTAGCGCTTCTGACCTCTTGTTTAAAAACACTTGGAACCGTGACATTCAAACAGTCTGGCAGAATATTTTTCAATAAATCTTGAATGTGGCAGTTACATTTTCTATACGGTGCTGGAAAAAGGATTACAGTATTTACTGCAGAGACAGGAAGATTGATTCTCACTTGGAAAATCTGCCAGATTTCTTGATTTAGAGAGCTGATGATTGGTGGAGTGCTTAGACTTGATTTATATCAAGTTTTCTTTCTTGCTTGCTTTCTCTGCTTCTTTTTCCCCCCTGCATGTTCTTCTTATGTTAACAAGAGTGAGGCATTCTGAACGTTTCTTGGTTTAACAAGCACTGTTTTCTTTGGATGTCAAAACTCTTTTCTCTAATACCTGTTTGCTTGGAGTAATGAGACTGATTTCCCTTGCACAGGGTCCCAACAAAGTCGCTGTGCCTTACAGAGAGATCGCCTTCTATTACCTGTGCTGGGGGCAGAGACACTATTTCAGGAACATTAGTCCTGGAGTCTTCAAAATTATGTAAGCAATCTAAGTGTTCTTCTGAAACACTTCAAACCTCTTCTCACGTTAGCAAATAATTTGACTCATGGGGACACAATTCAGCTGGTGCAGGGGGGCTCAGGGGGTGCCTGCAACAGAGCCCGGGGGGGCTGCTGTACCTGCACCCTCTGACATGGACCCTGAGGATGCCCTGCCGAGGCGAGGGGAGGCAGTGGGGAGGGCTCCTGGGTGGGTTTGTGACTTCAAAACAGCGTCTGTCAGCTCCCTGGGGCTCTTTATCCCACTTGGGATAATTTAAAAAGGAGGCAAGCAAGCAAAGAAAATGAGCCCATCACAGGCAAAGAAACTTACATCTTGTATCACAACAGTAATACACCACGTTCCAACGTTACAGCCAGATCTGTATCACTAATTATGCCACGAGAAGCTGGCTTTCCTGCGCTGTACGCTCTGGCCTGGCCAGCCAGGCCCTTGGCGCCTGTTCACAGCTCGACCCAATGCCTGTCTCTGCTCCCATTGACTGGGCACCCTGTGTGGTCTTTTGTCTCAAATGATCGTTAAAAAAAAGCCCGGCAAGAAGTGGCAGCTATTCTGAATAGTGTTTACGAGGGGGTGCTCACGGGGAGTAGCACTGTTGCAGTTGTATCAATCCAAACTGAGACAGAGTGATATAATTAATTATGAAAGAGGAGGGAGAGAAGGATTAAAATCATTGAACACCTGCAGTATCAATTTTTGGTTTTTTAATCTTTCCTTTTATTCCTCTTCCTGTCCTGCAGAGGGATGCCCTGTGAATGACAAGATGAACTGCTCTGGGTAAACAACTCCGTCCCGAGCCAGGCGGTGCAGCCCTGCCCCAATCCCCACGCTCTGCTCCACTGCACCATGGCACTTCCACAAACCCCGGACACCTCAACCCAAGCTTCTAGAATACATCATGGACAGATGTGTCTTCCCCTTGTGGAAAAGTCTTCCTGGCATAGAGTGCTCTGCAAGAGGTTCTCTAGACCTTTAAAAGTCAAGGTAAATACTATTTTCTTGGCCTGGCCGCGGGGAGGAGGAGAGATCGCAGATCTGTGACTCCTCCAGTTCCTGGTCTTGTTTTCAGGACTGAGCAGAGTCTGTCTCTCACCTAACAGTGTCTGATGAGCCTGACTGCAAATGAGCCCATGCACGTAAAATGTTTAAAAAGGGTCCTCCGCAAAATACCCATCAGAATCTAACATTTACATTCATACTGTGAAGGGAAGTTTTATTTTATTTTCTTCTGCCCAAATCTCATGTGGCTGAGCAGTAGCAGCCAAAGTGAGTAATAGTTGAATGTGCATAATCTTGATCTAATTACATTGGTATTGAATCACAGGTGAAGCATTAAATTGATTTGAAAAAAAATCTCTTTGCAAGTATCTAGTATTGATGAAAAGGTCATTATGCATTTGCAGTGAAGTCTGCTCCTGTGTGACGAGGTCAGACCAGGACCTGGGCAGCACTTGTGCCTCCAGGCTTTGGGTGAAGTCACTTCTGCATTGGGCTCACGCCCACCAACTCGGGCATGAGTTGCACCCTTCCCACTTTCAGCTAATAAAAAGGCATCTGGATTTATCTCTTATTAAATCTTTAGTGCTCTTTTAACAATAAATGGATATATAATTAACATAGGTAATCTTATTAAATCTGTATTAGGGAGCCTATTTGAGACAACTGAGGCTGTTAATTGGGGTGTTGCCGAGTGCCTCTCCTCCTCACAGCAGCCATCGCCATCCCAAGTGCCTCAGGCCCGAGGCAGATCGCACCCATCAGGCTGGTGCAGGAGCTGTGAAACACAAATCATTCAAGAATCATTGTGTTTCAGTGGCTGAGGGTGGTTTGTCTGCGGATGCAGATGTTTTTCTGCAGGGCTGGCCCAGGGCAGGCAGTGGGCTCTGTGTGTGCACCTCCCGCTGGTGACATCCAGCCAAGCTCCTCGTGGCTGCGTCAGTCTTGTCTCCGCTGCTAATGAGGAAAGACTTGCTCCTCCTGCAGCTGTAGAGGCTCCTCTCACTTCTCCAGATTCAGACCTTCACCAGAGCCCCGACACCAGAAATCTTGGCGTCATCATCGCTCTGAGCAGTTTGCTTCTACCCTTCTCTCTTCTATCTCTATCTGCCTCGCTCCATCTTCATTACACTGACAGGGGCTCTGTCTTGGCTGACCTTGTGCTGGCTGAGATCCTCCTTTCCTTTTCTTGTATGTTATTAAGCTCTGGGGCAGCTCCTGCTGAGAGCAGCCTGGGCCCTAGCCCGCCCAGTTGAACAGCTTGGGCTGCGAGGGGGTGGGTGCTCGTATGCCATGAAGGGGAGCAGGGACGTGGGTGACAGCAGCAGGTCCTGAGCTGGGGTTACCTGTGCAGGTGGGTGTCCAGGAGTACTGAAATACAGATGCTAGTAAATTAACATGTTAATTAATATTTCCAGATGCAACCTGTGGTTTGTGGTACCCCCTCTTTGTGTGGAAATCAGCGTGCCTAGGGTACCTTATGGGAAAGGTTGGAATATGGTGGGCACAAACTTTCCTCAGCAGCAATTTCTCTCCTGCTGTGGCCTAAGATGTTGGCAGGGCAGGGGCAGGACAGAGGGGACAGGGTGGCTGCTGGGATGGGACAGGGCTCCTCTGCATCCCCTGGCCACTGAGTCCCCTGGTCACAGCTCGGAGGCCTCCCAGCAACTTGCTTGTCTTGGAAATCATCCCCCAACAGATCCCCAATAGGATCAGGACAGGGTCCCAAACTGGGGACTGATACCCTGTGGTCCCCAAGCCCTGCCTGGGGCTCAGAGCCTTTATCAGCCAGAGCAGGCCCCCAGCTTAGTGGAGTGTCCTGGGATGCTCTGAACGCACAGAGGAAATAGGAAGTTGGGAGAAAACAGGAAATGCTGAAATAAAGCAAATAAATGCAAAAGCAGGTGGAAGGAGCTCAAGGTCATTTCTTTTTTCCTCTGTATTCATTACTCAGACAAGCAAAAAAAACATTTTTTCTTGGTACAGCTGCTGTCACTGCTGCTGTCCTTTTCCCCCATCGTCTTCTCCTTGATGAATATGTTCAGATTATGTGCTAGAAATAAAAATCAGCCATCACGTTCCTGGAAGTAGAGGTCAAGACAACATCTGCCTTCCCTACTGTGTGCCGCACTTATCGGTGCAATAACCACGCACAGGAAACACCTGCTTAGGAAATAACTTCAGCGGCGAAGGAGCTCCGGTGAGTCAGAGCATGCTGAGCTAACGGCTCGTTATGGCCGTTTGTTCTCCTTTTGCAGCAGGAGCTGTGCTGCCCTTTGCATGTCCCTCTTCCAACAGTTCCCTTTCCTGCAAGAGCATGAGGAGCTCCTGGCCCAACCTACCAAGCCTGGGACCAGAGACAGGGTGTGACAGGGTTGTGGAGGGCCATGGCAGGAGGTGACAGTGGCAGGAGCCCTTGTCCTCGCACCCGTCAGTATGCCCAGCTGTGGAGGTGACAGTTTGCAGCTGACAACCAGGGTGTCCCCATCCCAGGGCCCATGGAAAGGAGCTGGGAACATGGTGGGAATGGCTACTGGGGCAGGGGGCCGGATCGATGCCCCTTTGCTCTGCAGGGGCACCAGAGCTATGCACTGGCATTAGGTGGCAAATAGCTGTGGAAAACTGTCGAGAGGAAAGTCATGACCCTGCTGGTGGGCAGCTTGTAGGGTGGATTGGAGGCTGTGATTGCTAATGAGGTATTAGCTGTGAATTATTCATCCCCCAGCAGGCTGAGTCCTGCTGACTGTCCCACAGCCAAGGGGCTGAGTGGGACAGGGGGCCCCGGGCATGGCTCAGAAGACCCCCAGCAAGCCTTCTCCTTTCTTTCCTTTTATGTGTTACTTCAGCTTCTGGAGAAGAACAGGGGACTTGGTCTCCTCCCACCAAACCTGTCTCACAAGGTGCAGTCACATCCAGTCAGACCAGCAGCACTGTCCCAGCTCAAGCAGCTGATGTTGGGGTGGATGTAACCTGGGGGGTAAATGCAACCCAGGGGGTGATGCCAAGCGTGGCTGCAGCTTCTTCCCTGCTGATCACCCCAGTGATCATCCTCTGTGAGGAGCCGCTCGTCAGCGGGACCCTCACAGGCATCTCCAGGGGAGGTTTGGTGGTCGGGGGGAGGAGATAGCCCACCCCTGGCCAGCGTGTGCCCGACTTAAAACTGCTGGAAATTACTTTGTAAATCTTGAAGCAGATAATTTAAATAATCTTCATCTTTTCACAGCCTTTGATTCCCAACTTCCTAGTGGGCGACTGCTGAGTCACTGGGGAAGGGATTCTGTGCTGGGATGGGGGCCAGGACCCTCCGGATTTTACTACGTTCTCTCTTTAACACCTGCATTTGTCATCCCGGGATGAGGGTCTCACCCCTGGGGTGACTGTGACCCACTGAAGAACTGCCCCACTGCTTCCTGGGGAGGGGATGGGCAAAGACAAGGGTTAAGTCCCCCAGACAGGCAGGCTTCCAGCTGTATTTTTCTGTTCCAATACTGTAGATCTTGCTGCATGATTATTGATTTATTTTTTTTTAAGCTACTAAACTGCTACATTTACTGACTCATTCAGTCTTTTATCATATCCAATAGCACCACACACATTTTAGAAGTAACATCTTTCCCATTCCTTCACAGCTTGTGCAAATTGAATTTATTTTTGTCACTGAAAATGTCAGAAGGTTCCATCCAAAACAAAGGTTTCTCCTCATCTATGGCAAGAGCAAGCACAGGCCATGGTTTTCAAAACGTTAGAAGTCAGGCTTCCCAGCCCACTGCTAGAAACTAAGCATCTTGGTGTTGGAAAACACCCGGAGAGCCCGGCAGCTCCCCGCTGTCTAAGGCTGTCTGGGAACACACTCTGGGGACTTACTTTCTGCCATAAACGTGTGGCTGGATGGAGGAGCAAACCCCGACATTCTCAGCTGTGGGTGGCTCCAAGGGCCTCTTAGAGCCGTCAGAGATTGGTACACGTGGAAGGACAGATGCACAGAGAGGGAAAATAACTTTGCTCAAAGTCAACCACCGGATGGATGGCAGAAGGAGGAACAGACCCATCGATGCTGTGGGTAAGGGGGTGCATCCTCCGGCCTCACCAGTGCCTGGAGAAGCTCCTCTGCTCCCTCGGTGGAGCCCAGCTGGGGCAGCCAGGACCTCTCTGCCCAAAGTGGTGCTGGTCCTCTCCTCTGGAGGCACAGCCCTGGGGGCAGCCCTCGAGCATCCCCTGCCCACGGGGGCTCCACCACCTCCCTCCCGGGGCATGGCAGGGAGGGCACCCTCTGCCGCCGTCTCCCGCTGTGCCCTTTGCCGGGCAGATGCTTTTCTTTTGTGAACTTGGAAATCACAGAAGCCTGTCTGGGACGTTGAGTGTTTATTCCAGAAGAAGGTTCCACAATGATTTTTTTTATTCTTTACAGCCACGACTGAAATATTTCACCACCTATTTTTGTTGCTGTTATGGTTGTAATTAATGTAATTTATTCTGTAAAATATCAGAGTTATTTAGTAAACATGTCTATAGAGATTTGTCCTGAATAACAGTGTTTTATTAGAGATAATCCTTAGCTTCTCAGCTCAAACAACTTTTCAGAGCTGGAAATCTCTCACAGAGAAGGATTTGGAGGAGGAGGCAAAAATTACATTTTCAAATATTCCACTGAGTTGAAGATTTAACCTAGCAACATCGCTGAATCCCTGCAAGGGCTCACAACCTCATTTTGTTTTGTATTAAAAGGCTCTTGGCTGCATTTTAATTGTGTACATAATATTATTGATATTTAGCAATTGTTTCTGTCACCTTCCACCTCAATCAGCATTGCAAAACACAGCTTGAACTAACTGGAAAGTAATTTCCTGGCTAATATTCCTTCTCATCTCCTGAGAGGAGCTGATAGAACAGCTAGCAAAGCAGGGATCAAACAGCCCCCGTTTCACAGATCTGCTCTTTCTCTGGGCTCCATGTCAGCTCCCGTTGAAGTGAGAGTTATTTTATCTTGCATAATGAGCGGATGGGCTTGGCATTTTCCGAGCTAAGCAGCTCTTCTCAGTAGTTCAAGCGGGATGTGCGATGTGACTCGTAATGAAGCAGCAGCAACACATCGGAAGTGTCGGGGCGCTGATCCAGCTGCGGGAGGACCCGCTTTTCCCCACATCGCTGTTCGGCCACAGCAGCGATACAGCCCTGCTCCTCTCCTGGGTGGTGTGTTTGGTGCCTGTAGCTGTAGGTGCTGTCTGTCCCACTGAGCTGCTCTCGTGCTGCAGGGCATGGGAGGGCTCCAGCGGAGACGCTTCACGGTGTGACCTTGTCCACCTCCCAAAGGCTTTGTTCATTGCTCTGGCTGACAGTGCCATTCCCATGCCACGAATGGTACCCACAACCTGTAACTGGATGTGCCTGTCAGGGCTTTGACCTCTCTCCTGATCATGGGGCATTAACCAGCATTAACCAGCTGCCGGGGACGAGCACTGTGGGGCCATCTGAGCCCATGTTCTGATATGAAAAGCACCTTTTCTTCAGTGAGCTTTGAATCAAGCTCTAACGGTTTTGGTCAGAAAAGAAGGCCATTTGGAGCGGGAAGAAGGTCTATGCATTATATCTTCATGTTATATATATATATATAAAATGTGCTTTGCTGTTCTAATTTAAGCGTGCACAGCATGATAACACGGAGACTGTGCCTGGCCATCCCCTGATTATGCTGCAGTAGGGAAGTTTTAATTTAACCTTTTGCTATTCTGAATGTCTCAGAAGGACCATTTCTGCTGGATGCTGTAATAGTTTTCATATCACTAAATTTTCCTAACAAGTCCACACTCTAATAAGGAGTGAAGAGCTTCGGTCCCCCCTGATTTTTAATGAAGTGTATCACTGCAAAGCAATAACCCATCAAGTGCTGCTCAGCTGCCACAGCCGCTGGAGCCTGTGCTGATGGTCAGGGGCTGAGCGGAGGGGTCCCAGCCCCATCCTGCATAGGGGGTTCAGCGTGTGGAGGGGAGTGGATGCTGCTGGCCCTGATGGGGCTCCTGGGGACACCCTGCAGGCCCTGCTTGCCAGCCAGGGTGGCCGAGTCAGGAGAATCCCCTTCTTTGTGAACTCTGTGCCTGTGCTGCTGGTGCAAGAGGAAGAGGGACATAACAGGCAGGAGAAGAGAGCCACCCAGTTGAGGATACCTGCCAGCCTGAGAGGAGATACTGCCTGGCAAAAAGAATCCAATTCAATCTGAAATTCACCACTGTCGGTGTAGCCGGGCGCTCATCATGGGACATAACTGGAGATAACTGTAACCAAATAAGCAGCGTTTCTCTTGGAGAGCAGTTATCTCTCACAATTCCTACGCCCTGATCCCAGCAGGTTTGGCAGACACGGGGGATGCCGCAGAGGGGAGATACTCTGTACGGGGTGGCAGAGGGACAGTCTGTGTCAGACAGTGCTGAGTCTCCTGCCAGGGACTGGGCCAGTGCCGTGTCCCAGGGCAGTGCTCTCCCATGTGCTGGTCCAGATCCACCTCAGGCAAGGAATGGTCCCTCATGGCCCCTGTGTGTCACCCTGTCTGGACGGAAAGGCAGCAGAGAGCCCCACGGCCCACGAGAGAAGGGCGGCAGAGTGTCTGACTGATGTTGCAGAGCACCAAAACCTTCTCTCTCCTCTTCCAGTGTCTTTCAAACCATTGAGAGCAACAAGTGATTCTGCTCAGCCACTCCTGGCCCGCTGAGCTAGGACCCTCTGCCTGGGGCTGGCTGGCCCTGGTAAACACAACAGGCTGCCAGGTCAAATGCTCTCTGCCTTCTGATAGGGTTTTTTTTAGCTGAAATTAAAGCCTCTCTGAAATCACAGTTTCAGTGCCCCTTGAAAGGTTCTGCCTTTAATGTTTCTGACATGCAGCTTTTCAGCATTCCTAATTCTGGAGAGATTTTTCCAAAATGTTAACTTTTTGTTCCAGTGGAAGTTGAAACCTCTGAATTTCCTCAGGAACTCAAAGGAGCCCAAAATTAAAGAGATTGCCCTGACACTATGGTACCGACTCTGAACAGAGAGGTTTGATGTAAAAGCATACAGGTCTGTCTAAAACTACCCTTTTCCCCCCTTTCTAATTAAAAGGTGTGAGAGGAGATTCCTTTCCTATTATCACTCCAGGCTTTCAAAACAACCTCTGGAGCTGGCTGCTTGAAAGGGGGTTGTGAGTCAAATTCCCTTAAAGCAGTAGTACGAGGCACAGGACAAGGCTGCAGGTCATGTACTGTTACCAACAAACCAATACACCTGGTATTTATTAGCCTGAGGAATGTTTCTGTGTTAATGATGTGGTGATTGTCTGCATCTGCAGTTCCAGCCACTTTCACTCATCCCAGTTCCTCTTCCAGAAAGATGCGAGGCAAGGGGGGCAGCAGACAGACAGACAGACAGACTGCCCCATGTCAGGGAGCTTCTGAGCCTCTGGTTTAGCAGCAGGATTGTGCAGGGGGTCTAATTATAAATCCTTTGGTAATTAAAACAACAGCTGTTGTAATTAAAAGACTCCTTGTTAAATCATCTGACACAAGGTGGGCTCTCAGAGAAAGGGGAGTAGTGCAAGAGGCAAGAAAGGTGTTGGGAAAAGAGGTGAAGGCTCTTCAGTAGGAGATGAAATTTATTTAAAATGTCCTTTTTCTCAGCAGAAATTTTTACAAATGCTTCCTTGGAGAAATGAGAGCAGCAACATCAGAGAAAGAGCCTTTGCCCGGGACCGATAATGTCTTGTGGAACCAGAACAGTTCAGCCTCTCCCTGTGGGCACCGACCCTGGGAAAATGGCATGAGGGTCTCCTTGGCCCGGCCACCACCAGCAGAGCGACACGATGGCTGGATGTCACCTCTGAGACCCACTCAGCCACAAGCACCCCAGAGGCGGCAGCAGGGGACAGGATCCCGCCTCCCCAGGCTCCTTCTAAGGCTGGGCAGCCATGGGTACCTCAGACCACCCCAGAACCCCAAGCAGAGAGAGGGGCAGCGTGACCACCACAGGTCAGAACACGTCCCTGCAGCAGCCACAGCGACGGCCTGAGCCATCTCACCGGGTTTTTAAAGCTCGTTCTCCACTTACAGGTATTTGGCTCTTTTGCTGCCGATTAAACATTTTGCAGGAAGACACATGACAGAAGGGATTTTGCACTGGTATCCATGGAAACAATAGAGTGTTTTCATCCAACATACATATTAATTTTTCCAAGCTGTTATTAGCTGTTCCTGCCAAAGGGGTTTAGAGCAGCATTAAGAAAGCAAAATAATGTAGCAAAAGATGTGAAACAGAATTGCTGTTACAAGGATTACAAGGACAGGATTTTTTTCAGATATTTTTTCAAACTATATTCCTAAAACAAATTTTAGGCCATGTGCTTTAAATTTATAGGAGTGAAGTAATTAGCAATAGTAATGAGTTGTCACACCTGGGCCTGCTAGAAGACCTTACTTACATTCTATGAAAGACAATCAATATCAGAGGAATTCTCTATGGTGAATTAGGAAAAAAAAAAGTCTACTTTGATTCCATCATTTACGTCTCCAGAGCATCAACTTTTGTATTTTGCTATTAAAAAAAATTAGATATTTTTACAAAAAACTTGCATTTCAGTTTCTAGTCTGCTCTGTGCCTTAGTCACTCTTTCAAATGAACTATCCTCTGTTATCCTTATGCTCAGGGGCTGGTCATCTTCTTCCTAATTTTGTCCACCTCACAAAGCCTGCTGCACAAGGCTTGAAGGGCCAGACCATCACTCTGCTGATGGCAACTCGGAGATCCACATATCCCGATGCAGGTAGAAGGAAGAGCTCTAAAACTGTAAACTTTAGCAAAGAGCAGGAGCTCCTTCTTTTGTGGCTCTTTCACCACACTCTGGAGCAGTCTAAGATGACACTTTCCCTGCAGGTGCTGGCTCTGTCCTGTTGGGTTGGATGGGTGTTGAGGAGCCCTGATGACCACAGCCGTGGAGGCTGCCAGGGGTGTTGGTGGCAGCTGCAGCTCACACCAGGCTGAGGATCCTGGAGACATGGTGAAGAATGGCAGGGCAGACTTTGGTCAGCATAGACAGGCCCCTTCTTCTCCCTTCTCCCTGCTCCCCAGGTCCATCTGCACCTCTTGCCAGTTCTGTTGGCACTTCTGGCAGATGGAAGGCCTCAGATGGGACAGGAGGACCATACCCGTGCGCTGGCTCAACCTGTGAGAGCTGCCAGCGACCCCCTGGGAGAAAGGGGAAAGAGCAAAACCAGCAAATGGAAAAGGACCACGGGTGATTTTTCAGCTATTTTGAATCCTGGAAAGACGCTAATTGGCAAAGACTTTTAAGCCAGAAAACCCATGAAGGTCTCACAAAAGCTAGACCAGAGTCAGGGTGGTAACAGGAGAACAATGTCACCTCGCCAGTGACAGTCACCAATTCTCTGCTTTTATACAAAACAGGAGAGAGACTGAGATTGCAGAGCCAGGATTATGGCACTGTTGTAATATCATGATCATTACTTATTCCTTTAGCATTCATTATTGTTAGATGAATCATAATGAACTCATCTGGCATTAATATAAATGTAAAATGCAAATCCATGCAAATTCCTGTGTAATTCAGCATCATTTAATGTATCGTTAAACTTCTTCATGAGCCTCCCCTGAACTGAGGTCTCTCTTTGAAAGAGGCCGGCTATTACTGAGGAATAAAGAAGTCATAATTTGGCCATTGGGCACCTTATGGGAGTAGCAGAAGGCAACAGTTAGTCGCTGTGAGTGACTATTAAGAAGACAGACTTCTTAATTTGGAAATTAAAATGGAGCAATGTAAGGACACTGAGCAATTCCAGCATCAATTAGAGGCCATTTATTTTCTTTCCCTGCTCAGTGATTGTGTCAGAGCTCAGCTGTTTTAATTGAAGTCCACTTTAGTGTTTCTCCCACTTCCTTGAGCTACTGGTATAACTTTGAGCTGCAACTTTTTTTAGGAGAAGGAGGCAGGAACTCTTTGGGAACTCCTCTAGTGCTGCAAAGCTCTTTCCTGATGCCTCTCCTCTTCCTGGGCATCCGGGACACGCTGGTGCCCAGAGCGAAGCAGGTTCTGACTTTCCTGCTTTTATTTCTGGCAATGAAAGACATAATCCTGGTCTGTGTTCTTTTTGCATTTTATCAACTCCCACAGCTTATCCAGCTCTGTCTGGCTGGGATCTCCAGCAGCTGTGCTGGCTTAGCCAAAATTCTCATGAAAGAAAACCCAAGAGGAGTGTCCTGGTGGCAGCAAGCCATGGGTGCCTGCGCTGGGAGGTGGCTGGAGAGAGGTTTTGCTCCTTTCCTTTCACAGATGTACACCGGGTATTTTAACAGAAGCCGGATGTGTGGTTGCCACTGCTCAGTAGGACTCAGCTGTTAGGAATGGCCTGAATTTGTCTAATTTAAATTCAAAGGAAAAGGTAATGTTTTGTTCTTAATTGGAAGCACCTGTCTTAAAATGGTGGAAATGCTTTTGAAATGGAAATTGCAGTTCCCACCCCCGAGGTAAAGGTGCACTGAGAACGGCTTGGCATTTCTCGCATGATTTAAGATCACTTTCCTGATGAAACCATTCCTGCTTCTTTCATCTCTCAGAGCAGAGCGCTGCCTGCCCCCGGGTTCCCAGAGCCTGTCCCGTTGGCAGGGCAGGGGCCAGAGGGAGAACCTGTCCTTCTCTAATTTACAGGACTGTAATACTGCTGCAATTAATTATTCACCGCTCTTTCAATCAGATGCAGCATAGAACAAAGGAATAAACTATTTCCTTTCAGGAGGCAACGTCTTGGAAACCAAAACCTCAATGTGCAGCACACATGAGACACATGCATGATTACCATAATTAATTTAATTACAAGTATCTGTACTTTTGAAAGATGAAGAGCATTAAATACTAGATGTCTCTTTCCTTAACAAAATATCACTAGACACATTAAAGCAAGACATTTTGAAAGCAGAGCAGCAGCCTTCATACAGAGTGTGATGAATTCACCCCCTGCAACTTCCACCACATCACTTCCAATTAATGTAATCAGCAGGACAAAGCCTGGACATGTGCAAGTGTCTCTGCCTCGGCGGCAGAAGGCTCCCATGACCAGCTGAACTGGGACAGTGCTCAATATGTCCAATGCCCGCGAGCCATGTTCAGCCACAAATACAATTTTCTATGTGCAACAGGAAAAATTGCAATTTGCAGGTGATGAGGCCAAAAAGAGATTTTTTTTCTGTGTTCTGACAAAAAAAAACCCAGTGATCTTTTGCATGACCAGGTCTGAAGTACTCCCGTGGCAGAAACCCACCCTCCGCTGCTTTCCGCAGCAGCAGAATTTGTGCTTCCCTCTCCTGGGGGGGCAGGGGCCAGGTTACTGCTCCACAACAGCCCCCCGGGCTGCAGATGGGGGTGTAACGCCTCTGTAATCAGGCTTTAATGGCCTTTTTTATTTATCTTATAGTCCTGCATTGTCCGAGAAAAAGCAAAGCTCCAAAGAAGTGAGCTAAGAAGGAAGTGAAGCAGATGTAAGAGAGGTGAGCACCCAGGGAAAGGCAGCAGCATGGCACAGCCAGCACGGAGCTTCTGCGTGGGGACACTGCTGTGACAGGGGTGGCTGCCTCGCCCTGCCGATAGCAGGGACGTCCCTTCCCAGAGGAAGGGCACGGATCACACCGAGGGGCTGGAGCACAGCGTGGGTCTGTGCCCTGCAGCTGATCAGGAGAGAAATGGGTCTGCGGTGGTTGGTGCCGCGGTATTGATCTCTCTGAGCAGAAATTAATGGGAGTGTTTCTCCTCTTTATTGCTTCAGGGCTGGCTGTCCAGAGGAAAAAAAGAGCCTGTTTGTGATTCTCCTTGCAGTTACTGGATGGGGCTTTGAGCAACCTGGTCTGGTGGGAGGTGTCCCTGCCCAGGGCAGGGCAGGGGGGTTGGAGCTTGATGATCTTTAAGGTCCCTTCCAACTCTAACCCTTCTATGGTTCTAGGATTCTACTTCTTACAGCAATGCCTACCCAGTGGTTTCCTGTCTTCCGCTCCTCCCATTTTTAAATGTAGATATTTAAAACATTTTGCACACTGGGTATGGTATGGAAAGGAATCTTCAGTCCTTAATACTGGGCAAGATAACCTCTGATGGTATAGGCAAAGAGTGAAAGAGTAAGGCTTAGTTTATCCCACTCTTCCTCCAGGAAAGGGCACACGTTTACAATGGTAAGTAATGAAGGAAAATTATTACTCTCAGTGCCCAGATATAGCTCTCACCTGGTCTGTCTTCTTCCAGACTGAAGACTGATAATATCCTTTTCTCAACAAGACAGGTTATGAAACTTAGAAGGTTTTGGTGGCTGTTTTCTAAATGGAGTGCAACTTTTCATATTTAAGTGCTATCTTTATAAGTGCACAGTAAACATCTGGGAATATATAGAGTGAGTGGCTTTCAGATCCGCCCCGCTTTGATATATCAGCAGTTTTCTTGTCCTTACTCTAGTTCTGGCTTTTGTTTAAATGTTCTCCCCTGATAATTGAATATGCAAAACTTCAACCTTGTGAGCAGCAAGGGATCAATGAGGGCTGGCAATGAGTACGGCAAATATATGGGCTAATGGCTCCACTTTTATTGAGCCCATTTAACACCTTGTGACAAGGGCCCTGTCCTCCCCTCCCTGGCACCCGATCAGTAAATCTGTCCCCATCCCCAGCAAGATGAGCCTGGCTTTAACTTCAGCTGTAAGGACCGTTTGTGCACGCGACTTACAGGGTTTGCTGAATCGGGGCCTCACCAAGACGTGTATCTAAGGGAACCCAGTATTTTGGGGAAAAGGGCAAGAAGACGAGCAGCAGAGCGGTATGGGCTGAACCCGCCCGACCCAGTGCCCCATGGTCACGCTGCCACGAGGAGGAGATTTGACCCAGCACCTCACAGTGAGTCCTCAGCTGCCCTAGCCATGGGGTCAGTGCGCTGGTGGCCACCCTGTTGGGCCAGAAGGTCTCCAAAGCCAACAACCGGAGCCCTCAAAGCCTGGGATTTCAGGAGTTGGGTGGCTCAGACACCTCACCCAGCCCAGCTTTTCCAGTGGGATGTGCACACTGTGGTAAACCCCTTCCCTGCATCCATCCATCTTCCTGAGGCAGCATTAAGTGGAGCTGTAATTTATTATTTAGGTTTGAGTTATGAGTTTCTTCTCTTTTCCACCACCTGCAAACGTACCATAGCTGAAGGCCTACCTTTCTCAGCCCACCTGGCACTGTGCATGCTGTGAAACTCTGGAAATGACTCTTCATTAATGGAATAAATCAAACCCTATCTTTCATTTCCTAACCACCAGCAGGGCATATTTGCTTCTAATGCTCCCCTGCCTTCCCGCAGTGGGGCTGCCTTGCTCCCCACTGGCACCTTCCCGTGCACTGGACTCGGGCTCTGGATCCTCTGCCACAGCGGGCGCTATGGAATGAGGACGCTCTGGCACGTCATGGGCACCAGCAAAAAAGAGACTTAATCCATGCTTGGTTGGAGTTTTGAAAGCCTTGGATATTGCGACTACTTTTTCTTCTCTAAAATTTATCTGCCTTTATTTGTAACCCTTTGTGGTTTTTTGCTTTTTATGTTCTCTTCTCCTTTTCCCCGGGCTTGCAAGAAGAACATGAATTTCTCACCCGCAGTTTTATTAGGGGTTTGAAATAAGGAAATATAAGTGCTCTCTTTCCATTCCTGTGCATATGTTCAAATTATGTTTCATATTTGCTCATTTTTCCCCTTCCCAGCTATTATGCGGCTGTCAGTGTCTATTTTCAGCGAAGCTGATCGCAGACTGTGCCCAAGACACCAGCATTCTCCTCAGCCCCCTGCCCGCCAGCCCAGCCCAGCCAGCGCTGAGGCTCTTCAAAGACAAGACCACCCTGTTTGTCGCAGCCACCCGCGTGTCTGCGTGTGCGAGCTGGGGGTGCCTGGCTCGTGCTCTCTCCACGCGCCGGGAGGCGTCTCTCATGGTGAGCCCAGTGATGTTTTTATTCCCAGCCCTGCAATTACTGGGGGGAGGCTGAGGGCTGGGCGTGGGGAGCGCACAGCCGGAATTGGCGTGCGGGGGGGCTGTGTGAGCACAGCGGGCTAATGGCAAAGATGTGGGGGACTGGGAAAGCCTGCCTCCCAGTCTTATGCACAAGAAGTGGGAAATTACATGCTTTCCGACTGCAGAAATTGTGAATGGCAAGTGGTTTCACCGGGAGGGGCAGAGGAAAGCTTTCCATCACTCACGTGTTTTCTCTCTGCAGCACTCACCAGGGCTGGGATTTCCAGAGGAGCCGCGGGCACCCTGCTCCCGTCAGATGGCCAGTGGCTCTCAGGGCCTCAGCGGGTGGCTGCAGACAGATCTGAGCTGGTGGGACCTGGCAGAGACCTCTCACTTTTGGGGACACTGCGCTGAGCCCTGAACTTGAAATGCTGGCCTTGCCCTGGTCACTCAGGTCCCTCATTGCACCCTTTTAAATTATATGTGTGGAAACAATCCCCCAGACTTCATCTGGTTTCTTCACGTATGCCTAGAAACCTAAAATTATAATCAGCAGTGAATTGTAACGGGGATTGTATTACACAATTGCTCAGATCCGTTTTGCTGCTCTTGAATTTTCATTTTCTACTTCCTTTTCATAGGATGTGATATGTAGTGTCAGATATATTCCTGTAGCTGTGGGGTGAATATCTCCTTCTTTAATATCGTTTAATGGGACTTTCTTTCCTTTTCTAATCCCATGGAAATAGGAGTTGTACTGGATAAGATCACACACGAATGTTACCATAATTTTGCTCTCTGTCAAAGATATGATCTCATCAGAGCTTGACTGTTATTGCTAATTTGAGAAAAGGGCAGGAGCATTAAAGCTGAGATATGCCACCTTTAGCAATCCTTCAGTTTGTGCAGAAGGTATCTGGAATGCAAATTGTTGGGCATTATGCTCTGAAACGTTCCAATAACTTTTGAACTGCAAAATTATGTGACTGTCAGAACTGAGGTCACTCCTACCCCTCCTCCTCCCCCTGTACCAGACTACGAATCTCAAACACTTGTACAGGGGAGAGGAAAGCTATTAGTATTCAAATGGATTTCCTTTTCCGTATGAAAAATGGAAGACTTCATTTCTAAAAGTAATTTTAATGTTAGGCTACCTATTTATGGGGGATCTGCACTCAGCTTGTATGCAGTTGATTTGTAAATATTCTTTCTAACCAAAGGCTAAATCTTGGCCCTGGCTCTAAGATGGTGCATGGGGAATAAGTCTGTGTGACTGGATATAATTCCAACAGAGGAATTGCTTCTCTGTTTTGCTGTGTCCAGGGGACACCTCCTGATGCCTTTGGGAAGGGAGAGGTGGAGAAATCCCTGGCCATGTCCCCCAGCAACACGCTGGATAAACCTGGATTTGCAGAGGGCCTGAAGGACTCGAGGTCCTGGATCCCTCTGAATTATGGGGGGTGGATTCCAGCGCTGGTGGAACTGTTGGCAGAAGTTTTCCTGGGCTCCCAACAGCCCTGGTCTTTGCCCGGAGGGAGGCAGGTACCCCATCACGGCCCAGACCTTCTGCCTCCCAGCCCTGTCCAAAGGGATGGGAAGGCTTTTTCTGCTCCTCCTGGGAAAACAGTGTGAAAAGGCTGTATAGAAATAATAATAGAGTTTATGGATGTGGCTAAACATGATCGAAATTATGCTGTAAACGTGGGAAGAACTTGTCAGCGGCTCTTTAAAAGTGAGTAATACCACTTTAATTGTTATCCCTACTACTATAGATCACAATAAGGTTATGCTGATGGAACCATCAAGCATAGTAAATGTTATAAGTATGATGTGTTAGTACTAATTATAGAGTAATTTAACAACAATGTATATAAAGAGCACAATTTTGCATGGCAATTCACCATAGTAAATATAATTGTATGGAAGAAAGGGAAGGCAAAATATTTTTGAAGAGCACAAGAATAGATACTGGGTGGCTTTTCTGGTGCCGTGGCATTCCCAGCTCCTGGCTCCTTCCAAAGGGGTTGCTGCCACTTGGCCTTACTGAGCGGTGTGTGCCTCTCCACAGGGCACAGGGGATTTCGGGCTGATTGCTGGACAACAGCTTGGACTCTTCTCTGCCAAAGCAAAACCATACCGTTTTTCATGGAGGGAGGCAAGCTGGGGGTTGTGGTGCTGTGAAACACTGCTGGAGAACACGCACGGGAATTACACCTCTGCAGGGCAATGCGAAAACGGGCCCCTGCTGGTTTATTCCTTTTATCAGGCTGCGAGAAGTCAGAAGCTGTTACTTACTGAAATAAATTGTCTAATAGCTTTGACCTTTCCCCCCCCCTTCCAATTATTGTAATTTACAAACCTGTGAAAGGACTGAATTTAAAAGGAGTTTCATTGTTTTAGGGAAAATAACTTCTCTTGCTCTTTAGCTCAAAGATTTTGTTCTTATTTATACTGCAGTTGCCTTTGGCTGTTCTGGAATCACAAAGGGGTGTTTGGGAAATTGTGAATGTCACTTCTGTGCTCTTCATGGCCCCTTCTCACAGCCACGGTGACCCAGGTTGCCTTAGAGCAGATGAGCAATATGGAGGGGTGAGCGTGTCCCCTGAGGCCGGCGGCTGGACCAGCCCTGGCTCCTCCCTAGGCATCCCTTCTGTGGACGCTCCAGATGACAAGAAAACCCATCAAAACCCATCAAAATCCTGCCTATTCTGCAGACTTGCCCCAATATGGCAAGTGAGACTTCTGGTCTGGCTCTGCAATTCTTCAGGTCCTCACAGCTAAACCTGAGGTTTATTTATAGATGTGTCCTAGCAATAATTTTAACGTCCAGGTCTTGTGCAAAGGGCCTGGAAATAACTGCACAAGACTGGAGACAGACACCCGAGGGGTGGCTCCTGCTGGGGAGGATGGAGACCTGCTAAAGCCATTCAAGGAACATCCAAGGAAACTTCCTCCCTGCTTTTGTCGCACTTCTGGAAAGGTGGGAATAGAAGCCAGTCCATAAGGAAGCCAGCTGGGTGTTCCCAGAGCTCCTCCTCAAAACCCTTTCATCCAGGAAACTTGGTTATTTATCTCACCAGTCAGTCTTGCCTCCTACTAGGAGCCCTTTGGAAAGAGATTTCCCCAGGGGCTATTAACTCTGCCCGAGATCCCTATTACGTTTGCTAATTCTTCTTTTGCCTTAGATTGATCTGATACAGGGATTACAGAGATAATGGGAATGGGGTGAGCCTGCTTGGCTGCAAGTATTCCATGGCCTGAAGGGGCACATGCTCTACCAGTGCATCAGCTGTTTAACGGATACTGTTTTTCCCCTGTTAAGAGTAATCTTATATGGTACCTATTCATTGTAAAGAATGATTACAGAAAGGATTGTCGCTGAATAATGCAGGAACTCTGGAGTCTTAGAAAATGGAAAACTCTTGATAAATCTGTTGTAGCTGAAACTACATTGAAACAAACTTAAAAATATGACTCTGGTCTTTTACTCAAGGTGAGTAAATAATTTTTAGTGGAGGCCAGCTCACGTCCTAACTGCATTTCCACTGAATGTCTGAGTTAATTTATGCAATGGCTACTGTGTGTGACTAATGGGTGAACTCTCATTGTTTATGCCAATGCTGTCATAGCTGCAAGGCTGGGCCAGTGCCTCTTGTTCCTCTTGCTTATTCCTCATAAATGGCTTGGGTTGAAGGGACTGTTAAAGACCCTGAGACTCCCCCCCTGCCCTGGGCAGGGATGCCTCCCACCAGCCCAGGTTGCTCCCAGCCCCCTCCAGCCTGGCCTTGAACCCCTCCAGGGATGGGGCAGCCACAGCGTCTCGGGGCAGCCTGGGCCAGGGTCTCGCCCCGCTGCAGGCACTAGTGTAAAGATGTTCCAGAGGTGCCGCGGTGTCCTCAGCACATCCCCGAGCAGAATGAAGGACCTGGTGAGCACGCTGTCCCTCAGACGCTGGCACGCTGCCCTCAGGCCTGTCTCGAGCCACCCTGCTTTCATCCCTTTCCTCCTTCAAATCCAGTTTAAAGCTTTTCTGCTGAGCTCTGCCAACTGCTGTCAAAGACCCCTTTCCCCCTTGGAAAAAGGTGCACCCCATCTGCCCCCAGCTGCTCTGCTGTGGTGCACACTGACTTGGGATCCAGGAACCCGAAGTTCTGCTGCTGAGGCCATGCTTGGAGCCGGGTATCCATCTGCGGGGCCCTCCTGGTGCTGCCCCGCAGAGAGGATCGGGGGACACACACGACTTGCGGTCCCGACCCCTTCATCAGCCGCCGCGAGGCTTCGCGTGCTCTCTTGGGCGCCTTGCAAGACCTCTTGCAGGTTCAGGGCCGCCCGCCTGGCGAACCCTCAAACCCTCGAGCCCAGCGATCCGGAGCCGGACCTGCCGAGCCGTGCCCCGCCGCGTGCTCCCTNGCGGTGCCGGGCGCGGGGTTGGCATCTGGGCCGGGGGCGGCCGCGATGGGGATAATGTGGTGTGTGCGGCTGGAGGGCGTGAGGGACGGGATGGGACGGGCTGGAGACCCAGCGGGACAGCCCTCTGCGCCGCGCAGGCAGCCGTTGTCTGGCCACAACGGGCTTGTTTGTGGCCCGGTGAGGGCGTTCTTGGCCTCCATGGCATCATCATGGCAGGGAGGTGCTGCCAGGCGCATGGCTGACGGGGATTGACTGGGAGCTTGGCCTTCAGCATTGCCCGCGGCTGAGTCCAGCAGCATGTGGCCACCTCGGGCTGGGCACATGGACATGGACCGAGCACATGGACACATGTCATTGCCATGGGCATGGGGTTTGTGTTCCTCCACAGTGTTACTGGGTATGACATCTGGCATACATAACACAGCCTTTTTAATTCTCATGTCTGTTTCACATAGCCAACACGTAGGTCCTCCTCTTCCTTCTCCTGGAAGGGGCAGTGACTGTACTGGCCTAATCTCATTTTCCTGAAAATCTTCTGGAATCTCTGCTACTTAAGTGCAGAGATTTCCCCTCTGTTTACCCTTTTGTGTATCCAAACCCAAGTTGCTTCCTGACTCCCTTGTCTGTTTTAGTACACAAATAGCAATATAAAAGATCATTGAGGTATCTCTTCAGACTTACAACGGGCACTTAAAATTCTTTTTTTAATGTTTCCTTGCATGGACTGTTTATCAGTTGTAATGGGTTTTTTAAACAACCTCTTTATTACCCTGAAATGGCTGAAGGAGATGATCCTCAGCAGTTGATAAACCAAAAAAAAAAAAGTTTGAAGTCTACAGAATGATGCTAACTTTTACCATCTAAAGAAATGGTCCTTGACAGCATTAGAACGGCAGGATGCCTGACTCCTGAGCCATATAACTTTATGGCAAAACCGAGGTGAATTCAGTGGGGGTGAGAGCAGAGAACGTGGTGCTTTCTATCTGGTCTTGAAAGCTGGTGTTCTCAAAAGCAATATGGCAATATGGGGCAGCATCCCTTCTCTGTCACCCCTTGTCATCTGTCCTGTGTGTTGCATTTGTGGGTGCTTGCCTGGTGGGGACAGCCCCACAGTCCCAGGGTCGGCGTGGGGAGTATCCACCATCCACAGAGCAGTCAGGGCTGTTCATAAAACCTTTTTTGTAGGTGCAAAGACTGCCCTTATTTCACTGATGGGGAGGTTCAGCGGCTGGCTTTCTAACCCCCTGCCAACTTGGCAGCTGGGTTGTGCCAGGCTGTGTGGCACAACTCTCCTGCTTTGCACATCCCAGCGCCTCTGGTCACTCCTGGCCTTGTCCTGGGCAGATGGTCAGGATCCAGGGGGACTGGAGCCTCTGCTCCTGGAGATCCAGGCTGTGGGGCATCCTTGGAGAGCGCAGCACCCTGAGGAGGGCCAGGCTCCAGCCCGGCTCCTGCGGGCTCTCAGCTCCTGTATCGCTCTGTTTCTTTGCCAAAGCTGCTGATCGGACGCATTGTGAGAAGTGCTCTGAGATGGAAGCTGAAAGCTAAGTAAAATTTAAAATTGCCAGGTGCAGACCCTGCAGAACAAAAAGCCTATAGAAGCCTAAGGGGAGCAAAGAATGGGCTTTTAGTTGAAAGCCCAATTCAGAGGAAACCGAAGAGACCGTTTTCAGTCCCAGGAAGTTCAGGCTGTGTCCTTGCTTCTTTAATGATGCCCCATAGTGGCTGTCGGGTTAGTTTAGTTCCATTACTGGCTTGGTGCAGCTTTTGAGCTGGACACTGTTCAGGATTGTTCTTCACCTGTTTTTCCAAGTGCCCTGTTTCCTCTTTAACGATGGTTGGCTGCACCCTTTCAGGTACCTGGGTGAATATGGAGGATATGGCACCTTGGTGTTACCTTCGGGCTAATGGAGCCATCCTTTTTATGAGCTTTCTGGCTTCTTCCCCAAGCCCGTTTGCAGGATGCTCAAAGGACAGGGGATGCAGGCTGATCGTCGCCTGTGCCTGGAGTCTTTCCATGGCTGCAACAGGCTTGTTTTATCGATTGCTGGAGACTTACTCATGACTTTTAAAAACCATTTATGGCTTTTGTTAAAAGTTATTTAATTCAGGTGTTGACAGGATGGCTCTTGGCAGTGTTCCCCAAGCCTAGGCAGACTACAGAGAGGGAGTAATGGGCACTCTGGTAATGACAAGCATCCTGCAAAGGCTTATGTGTGTTTAACTCATGCTGTGGATGGTCCATGTGCTTCCCTGATGATATTTAGCAGGTAATGGAAGGAGATGAAAATCAGGAGATATTTTATCAGGAAAGAAAGTCCCTGCTGTCCCCCAGCAGCAGTCCCAGGTACAGTTCCTGCTTGCGGTGGTGACAGCCTGTTCCTCAGCCAGTGCCTGCACGGGTTTTGGTCCCAGTTCTTACCAAAAGAAAATACCAAATTGTCCTGAAACTGCTAACTGATCTGGAGAATAATTTGTATCCCTTTTCACATCAACAGGAAAATTAGGAGGTATAAAAATAAAGGTTTCACAAAGAAAAAATAGAATTTATTTAATATGGCTTTCTCAACTATGTGGTAAATTATAGTTTCAAGGTAAAAAGAAACATGATTATTTTTGAAGCTGAAGAGGACAAACACAGTCTTTTTTGTACAGTCTTTTTTTCTTTATTTTACTCAATAAACAGACACTTGGAAGATACAGAGCACTACTTTATGTGGAAAACAGCCAGGAAGAAATCTGAATGGAGCACAGCTACAGGGGATTAATGAATTAGTGGCACAAAGGAGAAATGCAAAGCGTGTACCAGTGCCGGAAAGAGACCGAGTGGGCCCTTATCTTTCAGCGTGTCAGATAGCAGCACAGCTATTTCTAGCCTGGCTTCTTAGAATGAAAACAGTCTTCGGTGACAAAAATATTCAAAAGGCAGTTTTTAATTTGGGAGAAAATGAGGCAATATGAGAAAGCTTTGCTGGGCCTAATTTACTAAATTGAGATGTTTTCTTTCCTGAGGCTGGGTCTCTGCCTTGTTTACACTGCTGTTAAAATCAGGCTGGAAGTTGTGTTTTGGGTGCAGTGCTCGGGTCAGTGTGGTTGTGGTGACCACAGGGCACAGAGAGCTGTTCTTCCCTCTCGTCCCTGCAGAGCCCCAGCTCTCGGGCGCCAGTGTGTGCCCCAGAGCCCCTCTGCTTGTCCCCTGGCAGGACACATTGTGGCTGCCAGGGTGGGTTGAGTAAACCAAACGGAGCGATCAAAGTGTCTGAGCTATGGCCACCACGAGCGACTGTGGAGTCATCCCCAGACAGGGGTTTGGTTTTCCACTGTGGACTGGGTCACCAAGCGCTGCTGGGGACAGCTTGCTATAGCCACAGGGTCACCTTCAACCATGGGGCTCACAGTCCTCAGGACCAGGCTTGGTGTTAGATTCTTCTGAAAAGGGCCACAAAGCACAGTATCAGCAAGAGTTATTTCCAGTAACTCCACACCAAAACATCCCACTCCTGCCTTTATTCAGTCATCACAGGGCAAGGGTGTTTCGCTTGTTCTTCCCTGTCAGGATTAACCAATTTAATCACTTCTGAGATACTTCACCTGTCTTCTGGCCCACCAGCTGCTCTTGAGAGGTGAGAATAAGACACCTGGGCTGGTGAAGGACCAGTGGTCTTCATAGCTAGGGCAGGTCCTCCTCTTCTAAATGAGGTGCTGAGTCCTGCTGTTGAGGGGCTGGCTGGGCCCCTAGGTGCTGATGGGTGGAGAGATGGTGGTGAGCCTGACTGTTGCTCAGACCTCCAGCTCCTGTGCCCAAGCAGGTAATTTCACTGCTGTTGGTGGCCAGACCGTGGTGCAGAAATGCTGCTGGTTTGTGCCCCTCTGCAGGCAGGGGCTGTGGTGGGGGTTTTGCTGTGTCCTGAGGCTCAGACGGGCTGAGATGGAGAGTAGGTGCTTCAATGGAGGAAGCTCCTGACCAAGTGGGAGATGCTGAAGAACCAGGACTGCTGGCTCTTGTGGGTTTGTTGGGACTCTGCTTGGCTCTGTAAGTAAAACATTCTCATTTCTCGGGTGCTCAGCTCTGGGAGAGTTTTCAGCTAGAGAGAAGGCTTATGTTCACTGGCACAACATAGCAAACCTTTCAATGACCTTAGCAGAAAAGAGTCAGTGCTTAGATATTCACCTTCTTGGGGGAGAATGGTGACTGCGTGTGCTGTGCTGGGTGATACTGCTGTGGGTAGTGGTGGGTTGATGGGACACTGGTCCTTGCTCTCGGTGTTGAGGAGCTCAGGGTGGCTGGCTCTGGGGAGGCAGAGGGGTCCCGGAGAGCTGCTCTGGTGTTATCTGCTCGTCCCATCTTTATGTGAGGGCAAGCACAAAGGCTTTGCTTGAAGATGTCACTTTCACAGAAAAACCTGTGCTTTTTGTTTGTGTTTTGGTGCTAGTCTGTTAATGGTGGTGTTCAAAGAAGATTAAATGCATGTGTTTAGCTAATATTGTATGTTCGCCTTTGAAATGATGAACCAAGCAAGAGCTAGGTGCTGTGCAGCTGGGGCATTATTTAAACCTGTTTGGAAACCTCATGCTAATATTTAAATTGCTTCTGGTTTTAATTGAAATATTTACTTCTGGGAAGGTGGAAGACAGAGGCCTCGCTTGCAAACCTTGGTGGCATTGACACAGCCATGGCAGGTGATAAATACCGACCTGCAGAAGAAATAAATATGTAGAAGCATTTTCTCTAGAGGCTCAGCAATGAGAAAATAGTGAGCTAAAATGCTGTGGTTATGCGTTGGAAAAATTAGCAAGAGCCCGCATTAATTGAAATTCAGTTCTTTATGTATATCAGTTCTTTATCCTTCTGGGATTCTGAGCTGTGAGAAAGAGACAGAGCAACAGATTAAGCTAAATGTTGGCAATGACAGAGATAAATTGAGGGTTTAAAGCCCGCGTTGAGACAAATTACTACTAAAAACCTGGTCGCTCTTTTTTCTTGAGTTCTGAGACCAAACACTCCGCAATACACCAGACCTGCAGTTTGTAGGCCAGGCCGTGGCAGGTACAGAAGGGGTTTGAGCTTTGTGGATGTGATCACGTTGGTTTGTGGTTCTGTGAGGTGCTGGTGGATGCTGTGACACCATCCCGCCATCTTTTCTCAACACCTTCCTCACATTCCCCTTTTGCCACGTCGTCTTCTCTCACCATGACCTGACAGCGTGGAGGGAAGCAGAGGTGGTGGCTGGTGCTCTCTGCCCATCCTGGCCAGCCTTGGTGGCCGCTGGGGGACTGTCCTCATGGTGATAGGGCTGTGCTGTGCGGATCCAGCAGCCGGGGCCAAATTGGGAGATTGATTTTTGTCCTCTTTGGGTTAACCTGGTCTTAAGGTCTTTGTGGTGTGTTTGAAACAAAATATGTGTTTCATGTGTAGCTCATGTAGAATAAATAAGGCAATTTGGTATTTCATTATATTGTTCTATTAATTTCTATCAATCTACCTTGCTGGTATCATTTAACTTAAAAGTCTGCAATTGGGCTTGGTAACACTAGTAAATTTTAAATCAGCATAAATAATACAGAAATTAAAGCCTAAGAAAGCAGAGATTATTTGAATACAAGCACTATCAGAGGCTTTAGCTGCCTCCTGAGGTTTCTGCATGTTGCTGACACATTAGAAATTATTTATAGAGTGTATGTGTGCTATTGTTTCTAATTTAAATATGTGCAGTGACTGCTCGGGGCCTGGAGGCAGCTCTGCTGGAGGCTGCTCAGTGCAGTTGGTGATGCTGAGCCGAAGGGACGTGCGGACCCGGTCGTGCTGCTGTGGTGAAGGACAGTTCTGCAGGGTCAGGGCTGGGATGTGTCCTGTGTGCACTGAGAAGCAAATGGAATTTTTTCTCTTGTTGGATGTGATTTCCCCTCAGCAAGCTGTTTGAAAAGTGTTTATTGAATTAGGATAATCAAAAGCTTATAGCCCTGAGACCTCGGCACCTATTAAGTTGTAGCTTTCTGTGGAATCCAGGCGCAGTGGATTCAGTAGCTGCAGATGGAGAGTAACAAATCTCTGGGTATTGTCCTTATTTCTGTGTCTCTCTGAGGTCAGCTCAGCATCATGGTGGCTCTCAGTAGACCAGCATGTGTGTGTAGCAGGTTGTGAGTCTCATTAAATACATGACCCTTGTGAGAGTGTTGGCGAACACGAGGTTGAGGGCTGCTTGGGTTGCTGGGGGTAGGGGGGGCAGGAGCCAGGGGCAAACACCAGGGGGTCCCAGGGAGGAGGGTAGTGGGGCTGGGTGCCCTGGAGTGGTGACACCATGCCCAGGGTGCCAGTCCTGCTCTCCTGGGGCTCAGTGACCCTGCAACCTGCTGGCCAGGACAGGGTGGGTCCCTGTGATGTGGCTGGAGTAAGGCAGGATTGAGTCACACCTTTGCTTGGTGAAAATCTGCTGGGACCAACCTCCTGCTGGGTCTGAGCTGGGACTGCTCTGCTGGTGCCCATGACTTGGTACAGAGTCATGTCAAATTAAATAATAAGCATCTGCGTTTGTAAGTAAGCAGTTGATAATTTGCACAAATACTCCATTTGTTCCATCCCAAGGATTTCCAATCAATACTATGTTCTAACAAAAAAATAATGTAGTAAGCCGTTATTAGAATAATAATGTTCATTTGATGCTCACAACTGACAGCAAATCTTTATTTTAATTAATTCTTAGATTAGTTAAATAAGACATTCTCACTTTTCATTTGATGCTTTTTAAAAAGTTTTATTGTGCTCCTTGGACAGCTAAAACTGGCAGGATTGGCCAGAGCTTGATGTAATTTTTATTCCTCAGCACTGTTGATATGGGCCTGTTTTTATTTTTGGAAGTTGAATGCAAAGCAGTATTGGTTTTCATAAAATGCTGTGGAAACAAGTTGTTTTGGAAGTTCCACTGTGCGTGGGTCTGATTAAAGGTATTTTGCATATATGCTAATGCTTTAGCAATTTCCAAGTTGGCTATATTTACACTTAGCATACACCTCGCAGGGTGTGATAAAATGAAGCATTTTGGCTTTTATAACTTGGAAGAAGTGGGCTAGTGCTGGGTTCTGGTTATCCAGAGAACACGAGCCTGGGGCCTGCAGCTGCGGCTGCCCCGCTCCGTGCCGCGGTAGCGGGTAACGTACTGACAGTCCTCGGTCAAATAACGCACAGCGTACGGTGAAATTAACTTTGCTGTACCTGGAGAGTGGATGCAGCTTCTGTAAACGTTTGTGATAAGCCTCTGTGTTTAAAAAAAGCTTAGAACTTAAAATCTTCCTCTCGTATCTACAGCAGTGTTAAAATTGTTTCCTCTCCCAGAAGAAATGTGAGATTCTGATTGACTTACCTCCTTACTCTCCCATACTGCTGGCAGGTTAAGTGAGAGGTGAGAGGCCAGTTTGTGTGGGGGGGAATGTAGTTTGAGGAAGAAAACAGGCCCAGAAAGGATGTTGTTTCACCATCAATCCCTTAAAAGACAACCAGCTGTAATCTGAAATAGTAAAGTTAGTAGACCCTGAACTAAAACAGGTCCTCTCTGATGAGTGCTGCTTTGGCAGTGACCGCTTTTTCTGAGTCTGTTTTAATTTGGGACACTTCGGATAGGGCAGTTTTCCATGAGCAGATTTTGTCAGTGCAGGACAGGGATGCTGGCTGTTCTTGTTGGCACCTCGCTCCTCCCTGCTGGGCCCAAGTGACCTCAACTGCGGAACTGAAGACCCATGAAATGTATGGATCTTGGCGATGGAATTGGTTTGAGAGGCACTGAGGTACTAGTTACCCGGCATCGACACACAGCTCGGACTAACTGAAGCACCAGGTAATAACCTGGAAGCCCCAGGGCATATTCTGTGCTGTCAAAGGGCTGGCCTGGGGAGCCCAACAGGATTTCTGTCCCTGGCAGTTAGGGATGGCCCTGGTCACAGCTGGAAAAGGGGTGTCAAAGGCAGGACTCTGGCTCCCTCCTTCCTGAATAAGCGTTAGGAGAAATGAATGCATGCCGAGAGCTCAGGCCCAACTCACCCTTCAACAGGGGAATCTAATCATGGCAGTGGTGGGTGAAACTGCCCAAAGAGCATGGAATTTATGGACATTTTTTGGGTTTAGAGTAGTTTTTAGTCGTTATCTTCAGGTTTGGAGATGACTGATTTACCCTGATGCATTTTTCACCATATTACAACCAGATTTGAGAATGCGATTTATTTTAGTTTCCATGAAATTTGGATGACATTTTCCCCCACTGTACAGCTCTTTAGCACTGGGAATTGTCCTATCTGCATCCATGCCAGGGTCTCCAGGGGCTGGGCAAGTTGTCCAGTCTGTCATTGTCACTTTGTTCTCTCTCCTTCTGGTTTCCCACCTACAAGCAGTAAACATGGGCTCTCGCGTTTGGCACTCTTCCATCCCAGTTGCATCCTGCCTATTGCTTTACTAGTGGAATACAAACAATTTATCTTCAATTGGGACTAAATTGATGATGTTATTCCTGAAAACTGAAATAAGACTATTACTATGCCCAGAAACCCTCAGAAACAGACACTCTGACGGGCTATGTGCTTAGCCACTGGCAAACTGACAGCTACAGTTTTATGCCAGATCAACACACTTAGTTCTTCCCTCCTTTTTGGAAAACCTTACGTGTGTTTGTAGTCTGCTGGTTTTCTGAGCAGTGTGTAGATGCTCCATACTGAGGAGGAAAGTACACGCTCGTTTCGGGTCATTTTCCCCCATCTGCCGTTTAATATTAACGATGTAAATTGGTATGTCAAAAATAAATAATTGTGACCTGTATAGGAAAGGAATTTTATTTTAACCTTTGAAAACTATTTACATGTTTTAGTACATATGAATTATGCATAGAGTTAGATGCCAAGGTTATTTTCAAAGTCAGTCACTTCAGGATCAAGCTGTAGGAAACAGAAGAGTGGTTTCTTTTCTCTTGCTCTCCCCCTTTCTTAATTGCCCAGGATTCAGGAAATAGCATTGAAGTCTTACGCCATTGGGGTTTCTCACTAGACTTCAAAGCTTAATTTAGTCTCTGCTGGAATGGAGAGAGGCATAAAGCAGGCACAGTGGAATCCATTTAAATGAGTGACTGCGAGAGAAATATGCTTTCAAAGAAAACAAATGTTCTGCACGGCCTTTTAACAGGAACTACTCCTCTGGAGCGGGGTGGCCAAACCCCAGCCCTGTCCCCGTGCTCCCTGGTGGTGGGTGCTATGCCCTCCCCAGGCTGGGGGTCCTGGCCGTTGCCCCCCGAGGGCTGGAGGCAGGGACAGAGCTCACAGTCCCTCGGCAGAGGGCACGGGGCCAGCTGCCTGTGCGGTCACACGTGCACCTACTGGTGTGCGTTTAACAGTTCTCCAGAACATCATTTTAATAGTGTAAGTCAGCATGGGAGATTTGGTTTATTTTCCAGCATATTTGATGCTTCATGAAGGATGTAGTTTTACTTCAGACCTTTCCTTTATAACCCTACTCATCAAAGAAATGTCCTCGCCATTAGCAAGGTGTTTCCTTTAAATCACTTCCCTATCTGTATTTTTTTTTTATCCATTGTGACGTGAATTTTCTTCTATGAAATGAACTGGCTAATTTTGCTAAGGCAGTACTAAGTGCTTTATTTTAGAAGCATTATAAGTTAATGCAGACTTTCGACAAAGCTTAAACCAGAGGCTCTGGGCATTTGTTCTGCCTCTGCAGTGGTTTTAGGATAATTGCTTGTAATCCAGTCAATGCCCGTCTGCAGGAAGTGGCCCAGCTACGCAGGGTTTCTTCTGACCCACCCCACTGATGCAGGACTGACCTTGAAAGAGCTCTCCACTGTGGGCTACAAGACAAAATCATTCTCCTTTTCACTAATTGCCAGAGCTGGCGATGACAGAGCATCTCCCTGGCTGCAAAGCTGGGGGCATTGCGGTGGCTCTGCTGAGGGGCAGCAGTGCTGACCGGGGGCAGCTCTGGCCAAGGCTTCCCTCAGCCTCAGGAAATCCCACCTGGTGTCCCCAGGGTGGGCAGGACCTGGTCAGGAGCTGCAGCCCCTCTGTGCAGGGAGAGGATGAGTAGGGTCCAAAACCAGGGGAGAGACAGCTCTGTGTTCAATGGGGAGCAGGGGGGAGACCCACTTAATGAAGTGAGATAGCATTAATCAGAATTGATTTCATGTAAAAACCTTTGGGCTTATCACATCCTAACTATTGCATAAAACATTTAATTTTAATAATGCACTTTAATGGTATCCCTTTTCATTCAGGGGAGTGTGACACCGCTGCAGGAGACAGAGCAGCCCTTCTTCTGGCTCTGCTCTTACAGATGGCGTGGTTGGAAACATGCATCTGGTGATGATGGCCACACCCCATCTGCAGAAATTATATACTTTCTGATATGTTTCTTGCAGTTCTTTGGACACACGCTTGAGTTGCTGTATTTGTAGGAAAACAGCATTATGGTGCTGGTTGAGCCCCGCAGGTTGTGGCTGGACCACGGTGCTGGGGTGGTGGGCTGAGTTCAGCTGCGGGAAAAGCTCCTGACCTGAGAGCAATTAATTGAAAATAAATAGAAGCAGAAAGGAACAGGAACACATGCTGAGAGATGGATATGTTGCTGGTCTGAGTATGAAGAAGGATAAAAAAAATGCTGTCCTAAGAGACATTGTGGTTCAAAGGGCAAGAGCTGATTTACAGCCCATTATAATTTGTACATCTGGAAATTTGTTAGAGTAATTAAATGCTAGTATAAAAGGAGATTCAAAGGGATAGCTTCCTTAAAGATTGCTCTCAACTACCAGGGTCAAAAGTAAATTATAGTAACACAGCTGAGAAGTTGGATCTTTCTGGCTGAATAAATGTCACAACTGAGGAAAGCGGTAACTCAACTTTCTATATTTGAACATCTCATTATATTCTCGGCCATTGAAAGGCACATTAGGTTCCAGAGAGGTGACACGTAAGGTCTCATGCTGATAATCCATCCTTTAATTATTTTATGGAGGTTAATGTTGCTGTAGTGGAGTAGTAGCTTGGTCTTAGCAGTGAATAATAGGTTTTAGTAGAAATGAGTTTAATGGAAAATTAATAAAGCAGCGCAGAATGGCTGAACTGCACAGGGAGGCTGGTGATGACGTTCATGCTTTTTTTTAGTGTTGCTTTAAAGGCTTCCAGGAAGAAAACCCATTTTCTCTCCTATTATGCCCCCTGTTTCTGGTAAGGTTTACCCTTTTTTTTTTTTACTGCCTTTAGTGACCTGTTTTTTTGGAACTGGAGCACCTGGGGAAGGTGGCTCATTGACACGATGGACCTCACAGGGGTTGCAGAGCGGTGGGGTGTCAGCACAGGTTTCATCCTGTGGGTCTCAGCAGTGGCTGTGGTGGAAGGAGAGGAGAAATAGAAAGCCTGAGTGAGTTCTGGCTTGAAGGGAAGCTGGAGAGAGGTGGTGGTGTGGCTGGAGGGGGCTCTGAGCTCCAGGCCCCGGGAGAGCAGTTGAGGTAACCTGAATGAGATGGGCTGCAGGACAAAACGTAGCTGCAATTTAATGGAGAATCTTCTTTCCAACTTGCTTATTGTGGCAGTTGTTCACTTTGAAACATTCAAGTGTTAAAGCTCTTCTCCTTTCTCAGATGTAGCATCTCTGGTTCTGGTTGTGCTCATGACTCATCAGAGCCTCAACTTCCTGAAGGAAACGGGAAGCTTGAGGGAATCGCATGTCTGTTTCCATGCCTAAATGCTACTATTGAATACAAAGTAAGGAGAACGTACGTGGAATGAACATCAACATGGCTTTTAATGGCACGATAGCTTATTTTTTCTGACTAAAACATCCTGGTTAATTAAAGCTCAGTGTGATAAACACAGAGCTTGGAGCTTGTTGAGTGTAGGAAAACCTGCCTCACAGGGAAACTGCTTGGCGGTTTTTTGATACTTTTCTTCATCTGCCCCAATGATTCATTAAAATGGCTTTCCCTGGGCTTCAGTCCTGGGGGAACTACTTAGGGAGCAGTGATGGGGCTGAGACCCCTGCAGCGAGCCCTGCACCAGCTGGAGGGTCCGGAGCGCAAAGGTGAGCGGCGTGTGGAGCATGGGCAGGGAGAGTCTGGGCTGATCTGGGCTCTGAGCCCTGCGTTTTCACTCGAAGCATTGGTCAGACACGTGCAGAGGAAGTCCAGCTCCCTTTGTATCATAGAATCATAGAGTAGTTTGGGTTCAATAAACTTCTGGTTTTAATAAAACTAGTATTTTCAGCCAAGTTTTTAAGGAACCCTTTATTTCCCGTGAACAAAAGCATCTCCCTGGCTGTGTCTACTTCAAGCACTGAGCAGGGTGACATTTGGCCCTGGTGTCTCCCTGGCTCCACCATGACTCTGGGCGCAGGGAAGGAGGCACAGAAACCCCTGTTGGGGGGAGCAGCTCTGGGGCCACATCCTGGGACTGGTGACACCAATGAGTTTCCATCCCTGACCACAATGAATTTCTGTTTTCTCCTGTGGGTCCCTAGCTGTGCACCTCGCTGCAGGGAGATGCTCCAGCTGCCCACTGCTCTGCAGGACTCATGTGGCCCCAGCTGTGCTGTTTCTGCAGGCAACTGGGTCTGATCCTGGAACACCTTTCTGCCCAGCACCTGGAGCACCTTCACCCACCGGTGCTCTTCCCCCCTGCACTTCTGACACCACTGTGGCAGTGACCTGCCCAGCAAATGCAGGAGACTAGCTAGCAGGCTATGCTGAGGAGAAAGCAACTGACTTTCTTAAATGCTCAGCTGAAAATTGTTTATCAGTGTTAAGAGATTTTTTTCCCCCCTCCCTTCCCCATTTGTGCATGTCCTTTTCCAGCAGAGCTGCTGTGAAAGTTGGAGCAGCCCCTGGCAGGTCTGTGATGGTAGTCGGGGCCAGAAGGTGCCACAGAAGCAGAGATGCTCCACTGGGAAGTTCCAAACCGTCTGTGCAGGGAGGGGCAGGCACAGGTAGACACTAATAGCTTTTTGCCTTGGTTTATAACCCAATTTCCATCCTGCATTGGTTGCCTTCTGGAGCACTTAGTGCCCTGAAGAACACCCCAGAGTGGAGAGAATGTGCACTGCTCAGCAGACTCTGCAAGTACCTTTGNACAAACAAACACATATTTTTGAAGACAGCAGAGTGCTACCAGGGTATCATCTTGGCACGTACTCTCTGGGCAGCCCTGTGAAGTTTCTTCCTCTCAGGGCTTTGTCCACTGTCAGGATGTATCTATTGATAAGGTCTTTCATTTCCTGGGTGAATGGCTCAAAATCCTTCTGCTTAGCACCAGAGCGCTTGAAACTCCCGTCCCTGTTGTTCTCCACGCAGAGCAGTCGGTCCTCTGTCACTGTCACGTTTAGGAACTCCACCATCTCCCTCAGCTTGGGGATGAGGTTCTGCTTCAGGTCCTCATAGTGGACAACAAGCAGACGCTTCCCATACTTCAGCCAGTCCAGGACGTGGGAAGCCCACCAGGAGGCATAGCTGGTCACGAAGTCCGGCCACTCTGGAGGAGCGAGAGCCAAGAAAAGGAGAGTGTTAGCCAGGCTGCCTTTCAGTGCTTTTCCTTAGGATTAATGGGGAAGATCCCTCTGTTCCTGGCACATGGGAGGGACTTGGGGTCACCTGCCAGGATCACTGGGACAAAATTTACCGGATTATCTTCCCACCTTTGTCTTGGGCATTAACAACACCTCAGTCTCTATTTGCTGTCTCTGATAATTACATTTCCTGATGGTCAAGACAGACCTGGCCAAAGCTTTTGGGCTGGATGAAGTGTCTGTGGCTGAAATATAGTTATTTTTAGTTTGCAGTACAGCAGAGCCACTCCCTCCAGACTTTTAAGGGCTATTTTGCTTGTTTTTTGATTAATGTGTTCCTGAGTTGTGACTGATGGAAGGTGATACATGAATTGGGGTAAGAAACATGCTGTGAGAGAGGACCCTTTCCCCCAGCCCAGCACTGTCGCTTCACTGAGCTGTGGCTGTAATGACTAGGATGTGCAGCCCCAGACTCTCCTCTGCTGCAGTCTGAATGCAGCAGTGGAGTTGGTGGGGACTCGTAGTCCCACCGCCCAGCTTGCCAGCCAAATGCATGAAGTGGGACAAGCACGTTCTGAGGCGTTCTGGTGTGTTCAAGGAACACAGTCTCGTGTCCCCTCATTGCCATTATCCTCATTTATCTGCAGTGCAGCAGCACCTGTGCTGTAAAACTGCCTTCAGGAAATGTCATGCTCCATTGACTCCTCCAAATCTTAAATTAGATTTCTCACAGTTATTACACGCTGCAGGGGCAGATTTTCTTCACCTCCCGTAGCCTGTTCAAGGGGCTGTATGTGGGGGGGTTGTACCTGGACAGGCTTTCTCTACCAAATGCTACAATGGCAGCAGGGCACAGGGGCTGTGCTGCCCTCCTCTGCTTGGTGGGGGACGTATGGCATGACCACCACCTCTCCAAAGGGCAAGCCTGGGTGCTTTTTGGCTGTGGGGAACTCGGGTCCTGCTGGCTGTGTTTGCAGGGCTCAGGTGGGTCCCTGTGTGTTACCTGTCCCAGCAGAGGGGTTCCAACTGTCCCAGCTGGGCTGGGCACCCACCTTTGCTCTTCCAGTTGCGGTCAGTGGCGTAGCCCAAGTGCCCAGCGTATTTCCTGTTGAACTCTGCCATCAGAGACTTGTACGGGTTCCTGATCAGCAGGATCGCAGAGTCAAACATTTCGATCTCTGTCTTGCCACTTTCATGTGTCTTCACACAGATGGTCCTTCTACTTCTCCAGTGGTCTTTTTCTCCTTTAAAACCTGTGTGATGAGAGGATTGTTGGCTTTCTCACCTGATTATATGTCAGTGCATTTCCACACTCTTAAATCATCCTCTACAGTGGTGTAAAACTGTTGTGAAAGTACCAGTCAATTATACCCATCAGCCCAAGCCCTGGGACCAGTGTTGAGCTTTATTCTTGGCCTGCTGCTGACCTGTAGGACTCGCTGGCCATCATCTCCTGGTGCCCATCTCCATGCTGCCTCAGACCCTGTCCCTGGCTGGACCCCTGAGTGGGTGCTGGGGACCAGGCTCTCCCTTACTCTGAGATGAGCCGAGTTGGTGCCTCAGAAGGGCTCTGTGTGTCCTGTTCCCCTGGATGGTGGTACCTTTGTTGTAGAGGGCTCCATCAAAGTAGTAGCTTCCTGTGTAGTAGCCTGTGGCGTGCTCTATCAGATGGCGAGCCCAGGTGTTCCCAGCCCCGGGAAAGCTCGACAGAGCGACGAACACTTTGGATTTGGTGGTTAGGAATTTCCTGTCCGTGCAGCGGGTGTCTGGGTACAGAAGATATTTCATTGTTAGCACTGTGGCTTTTCAGTAATTCCACTGACAGCTCTTGATTACAAGGTCTTTTTCTCTCTCCTACAAATATAGGATATCAATTTGAGTCCAGTTGCGAGTCAGCTACTTCGCAAAATTAATTCAGCCATAAGAGGCCAAAGAGATTATCCTCAGAAGAGGGTTTTGCCGGTTTTGTGTTAGGCAATGTTTTTTTGATAGAGCTGCTGCAAACCATTGTATTTACCAGCAAGTTGTGATAAAAGCCCCTTGATGCCTGTTTGCGAGCGGCTATTTGCCTGGCAGGTTGGCTCTTCAGCAGAGCCCGAATTGTGGAAACTGAGTTTTATAATGCAGGAGAAACCCTTCCTGCTGAAAGGAGCCGGTGTTCAGTTAAACCCCTGGCCTGGGATTCCTCTGCAAAGGGCCTGTGATGAGCCCATTGTGTTAATGTCCGTAGGGGGCTGGATGCCTTGGCTTCCACATGCGCTTTCCTAAATACTAACCTTATTTCTTAGGTGCCAGTAAAAGCAAGGATAGGTTGAGAACCAGTCCCGACTCTGTGATGAGTCAACAAGACGACAGGAAATAAATTAGAAACTCCTCTTTTCACTCCTCAGAGCAGGCTCTAGGTGAAGCTGTGGCTGAAGGTGCCAGTGCAGCCTCGAGGTGACCATCTCTGGCTACTGCTGAGCTACACAGGGGAAGCACGAGCCATTTCACAAAAGCAGAGGTTCTTCTTGTGTGATCTTTTCATGTGCGTTCTACCCCTGAACTGGGAGATGGGGGGGCAGGAGGTGTTGAGTTAAAGAAAACCCAAGCACCAATCCAGAAAAGCATGTAATTTGTGTAATTTTAAGCTTGTGAGAAGTTTGGCTAAACTCAGTAACAAATCATTGCATGAATGAAGTTGCTTGTGCCACCCAAAAGGTTACTGGATTGGAGCCTTCCTCTGCTCTGTTTTCTGCCTTTGAAATGTGCGCAGAAAACTTTTAGAGGGGAATGGGCAGAGCAAAACTAGTGTTTGCAGAGCTACCCTGGTGGGTGCGTAACGTGGGGCTGGGTGTGAGGAGCAGGACTAGAACCAGCATAGAGGTTCCTTGTCCCTGGCACTGTGTGGCTCGGGGTCTGCCTTGTTATCACCATCTGTAAAATAATTGTATTTTTTTGGGTGGGTGGGAAGGGGAGGAGGAGGCGGCTGTGCTGCTTAGTGAGAGAATGCAAGGTGTGTATTTACAACTGAGGTTGCAAGGGGTGGTGTAGAGAAAGGCTGTTTCCTAAAGTCCTGCCTGCTTTGTGGTACCAGCCCTGGAGGCTGAGCCTGCTGCAGCCCTCAGCCCCCGTGCCCCGTCTGCAGGGGGCAGGTTCCCTGCCCGAGGAGCTCGTACCTTGCACCGGGGTCTGATAGACCAGGCAGTATTTCCCAGGGGTGGTGGCGCTGGCGTTGGGGGTCCCCCCGCAGAGCAGCCCCTCGGCGCCCTGGCGCAGTGGGAAGCCGCGTGTGGGGAAGCCGCAGTAGCACTCCTGCCCCCGGAGCACGGCCAGGGGAAACTCCTGCCGAAGAGGGAGAACACGTCAGTGCCCAGGTGCCACCGCGTCAGCGGCTGGCGGGGAATGCTGCTGCACAAAGGCAAATAAATCTTCACAAGGCCGCTGCCAAGAGCAAAGCGGTGCTTGGTACATCACTGGAAAGCTCATGCCCCCTAGACTACTGCTGTCTTTCACGTTTGCAGACACAAGGCTTGTAAGGCTTGAAAATGTTATCATGTTCCCACAGCACCCAGTATGTGATTCCACCTGCAAACCATCAGCATGGGAAAAGTTGTTCTTATTTGCCCCCAGAGTGAGCATTCCGAATTGGATCATCTTTTAAACTTCCATTTATATTCCCCCGAACTGAAGAGTCAGCTGTTAAAGGTTTGAGTTACTCAGTTGATTTTGCTAGAGTTTGTGTGGAGGAAACTTGCCCTTAAAGATTTTGGGTGGAGAAGGAAATTTAGACCCACTACCTGCTGCAATCGTGGTCAAAACCAAAGAAAAACATCAAGCCATAAAAAAGCACATATCTTAGTCTGACTTCTTCACAGTCTGCAAAAAATGATCATGTGTGGAGGGGCTGATACAGAGCTTGAGAGCTCATGTGTGTGTTTCTGGAAAAAACATTTAGGAATAACGAGTAGGTTTTGGTAGATCTCTGCGGGGTTGTGCTGGGGGCCAGCCTGGGGCTGCTCCAGAAGGGGCAGAGCTGGGAGCGAGGGACAGGCCCAGAGCTCTGCCCCACGGTGAGCTCTGCCAGTGCCAGAGCCCCGATTGGGTGTTGGTGGTGGGTCTTGATCTGTGGTCTTCCTCCCTTCTAGAGAGGGAAACCTCGTATGAAACCCAGACGAGTCCCTGCAACCGATCCCTCAGCAGGGTGACACGTGCCACTACAAGGGATTAACAGGTTGTGTTCATTGCAAGGAAGCAGTTACCATGAAAAGTTTTGGTCTGTAAGAAATTTCTTTTCAATGGATTTGAGGAAAAATAATTCAGGTTTGAAACTGACCCTAAATTCCAATCTCTCCCCTCTTTACAGGGGGACTGTGGCTGTTTTCCCTCAGGCTTCCCAGGTCCCCGATGGCTGGCTCAGTGGCACAGGGATGCTGGCACAAGGGATGGGCTCGGGGCAGCCACAGAGGGGCTGAAGGAAGCACAAGGGCATTCAATTCTCCCTATGCCATATCAACACTTCTTGCCTTTTAAAAGTCTTTTGGAGCCTGGAAGAGCGTGATGGGAGTGCTGAGCAGCTTATCTCCTGTCTCCTGCTCTTCCCCACGTGTTCATCCTCTGATAAGGAGTCCAATACAACACATGTGCCATCTGGGCCCAAACAGCCAACGTTTGCTTAGTGAATGAGAGATGACATTGTCAGAAACTATTTACAGATTTGATCCAAGGGTGAAATGGTTCTGTTTCTGCCTGCAAAAAGAAATTTCTCCTTCACAATGAAGCAGTGTTTCTTGGTTTGGGAAATTAGTAAGTGTCCTGGCCCTCAGACACAGCCTGGAATAAACATGTACCTTGTGGCAAGGGGCACCTGCAAGAGATGGACTTTCCTGGAGGAGAGACCTGAGCAAAAGCAGAGGCGCTGGTGGGTGGTTGTTGGGCAGCGAGGGGCTGGCAGGAGGGGAGGAATGGGAGTGGGAGGCCCTGGAGCTGTGGGCGCTGGAGGGAGCAGGGCACTGGTTCTGGGAATGGCACCAGCAGAAAGCGCTGTCGTCAGCCAGCCCGTTGCTTGGTCTGTGCCTCTGCCTGACGCAGCGCAGAGCGTGACTGAAGTGACGTGCTCGGTCTTGCCTTCCCATCACTATTTCATCACAGCTTTGCGCCACCCGCTCCCCTCATCCGTGCTGTCAGGTACACCCCGAGCTGGGGCATGGCTTTGTGCAGCCCTGTGACTTAGGAGCAGGACTAGTCCTCGGCTCGCAAATCTTCAGGCTTTGCTTCTGTTAGACAGCAGTGTTTCGCCAGAGCAGCCTGCAGGGCTGTGAATCAGCCTTTTCTGGACAGAGCTTTGGCCCAGACACTGGCAGGCTCGGGGTCCACCCTGCAGCTCAGCCAATGGGGCTGTTCACGTTAGAACTTGTTAGATGAAGCTGTTTAAGTGCTGTAAGGAAAGCAGTCATTCTCCAATAGCAACATGGGTGATGTGATGATTCAACCCCTAATTGTTTTTTACTAGATTGTATGTGAATTAAGAATTATGAATAGATTAAAAATAAATGGTTCTACTCAGATTACTCTGCTAAATTGTTTTCTTTTCCAGCTTCCTATACTAACTTTCCTATCAGGTGCAGTTAAATTTTTTCTCTCTACCTACCAAAAAAAGAATAACAATGGATTAGTGGCAGAGCTTGGAAAGGAAGTCCTGCTTTATGAAACATTTATATGCATAGAGGATGTGAGATGTTTGTATGGATGTTTGTGAGCTGCTGTGTTCAGGGTGTCTGGGTGATTCACTGCAGCCCACTGCGCAGAGTTAATTCCATGATGCATTCTTAAAACACTGATGAGCTGGTATAGAGGATATGTTGACTGGGAAAAGCTTTCCGACTCTACCTAGTAATTAAGAAGATTTGTTGTTCGTGCCTTAATAGTTTTAATCAATTTTGTGATGCTAGAAGACAAAGTAATTGAATGTTCAGTTTAGTGCGTGAGGTGGAATGTGGCTGCAGGCTAAATCTGACCACACCATGAACCCTCCTCTGTACAAAACACCAACCCCCCGTTGGAGTGGGGAGAGAGGAAGGGAACCAGCAACGGGCCACTCAAACAGTGGTCCTAACCCAGTCCATCAGTTCTTAAGTCCACAGTCTCACTTTGTGCTGAGCGTGAGTGAAGGTGATGCTCAAGGCCAAGGACAGAGGATGGTGGCATGTTCCTTCTCACTGCCTTTCCAGCGCCAGTAAGCACACAACAGACCTTATTCATTGCTTTCCTGTAGTCTTATATGTATAAATGATATAGGTTATGGTGCAAGTGGTATAAATTCTTCTAATGTGGGAAGAGACACACTTGTATACAAGTACCAGGAAAGCCCACTTGCTTTCAGTGGGCTTATCAGCTAAAATCTTTGTCTGGCAGGTTTTATTTAAGAGTGTATCACTTTCCTGGGCAACACAGGTACACACTGGTGTAAACGCTGTGTAGCTACCTCAGCATTAAATCCTTTCAGACCCTGGGGCCAGAAGGGCCACCCTGGAGGGGGGCAGAGGGGGCTGCACGGAACGATGGGCGCTGGGGATGGCTCTCCCTGCCCACACTCCACTCCCCAAAGGGGGACCAACTCCTCCACAGCCACTGCGTGTCCACCCTCCAGCAGCACCTCTCTCCATGGGCTGCAGCCACCAAAACCTCTCTGGGGCCAGATCTGGCTCTGAGCTGAGTTTGAATGTGACATGGAAAGGGTATTGCTCTTCTCGTGGTCAATATCTGTCACGTAGAATGGCTTTTCTGTGCCTCGTGTTTAGTGGCATCGCTATGCTGGCTCTCCCTCCCGCCTTCCCCACACACAGCCAGGCTGGACCAGATGCATCACTGGGCATTTACTGTAATGAGTTTTGTCCTTTCGAAACTCATTTACAAATTCAAAGCTTAAAGGCACTAATCTCTGCTATTCCCTTAGTAGATTAAAATTTAAAATAACAGAAAAGAAGAAAGGATGTGAAATGAGAACTGTTCTTACTTTCTTGGAGCAAAATTCAGAGCACATCTCCACCGTCAAATTGGGCTGTATCAAAGAGGCTGGAAAGGTGTCTGTTAAATTTTCTGGAGCTCTAAAACATCCTCGATAGATAACATTTCTCCCTGCAGGGATATGAAATAGGTTTCTCTTGAGAAAACAACGTCCAGAGTATCCTGCCTCTTTCACAAAGAACAATATTAGGTTCAGAAGCTAAAAGTAATAAAATAAATTTTATATTCCAAATGCTGTAGAAATAAGAGAAACCATGATATACACTAGAGAATGGTGTTGAAAGGAGCAGATGCCTTCAGCTTTGCACTAAACACTGAAAGCAGGGCTGCAGCAAAGAGTTTAAATTAAATTCCACCAGTGGAGGGCATTGCTATTGTTTGCAAGTCCCAGTTTTCTTTTGAAGACCGCCTTCCCCTCAAAGACTTAAACCCTGATGATAACCTACAAAGCTTCCCATGATCTGCACCAGAAAAAAATGTAAACGGATCCCAAGGGGCCCCCCAGGGACCCACCATCCTGCACCTCTGCCCAGTAGCTGTTAGCCCTCTCCTCTCCCCGCTCCCCCTTCTCAGGGCCAGGGAGTTGGCTGCAGCCTGGGCTGGTGGCAGAGAGCAGCCTTCTCCCTGACCTTGGCATCAGCCTCTGGCCTGATGTGAACGTCATGGAGCTTGACAGAATTGCTCCATTTTTTGCATCACTGTGATGGAAGTCAGGATTTGCCCTGAATACTTGTTACAAGCAGCAACAGGACTTTCGCTCCCACTTAAGAGAGAGAAGTCCCCCGACAGAGCCAAAGAAAAACCTGAAGCTGTGGTGGAGACTGCCCTGCACTAGGTGGTGTGTTTGCAGAGTGAACTCGTGGTCATGGAGAAAATAACACTGTCTGGCTGGTTGGGAAAAGAAAAGCCTGCGTGTTGTGTAACACTTCTGCAGCTCCTAGGGTTCTGTGGGCTTTACAAAGGTGCACTGACTTCCTGGCTCTGTGCTAATGCTGCAGGGACAGAATTTGCCAGGTGTGGCTCAACAGGGAGAAGGGTGGGTTTGGGAATGAATTTGGGTCTTCTGAGTCCTGGTCTACACATGCTGGTTACTTAAACAACGCTCACTAGAGCTGACGGGAAAGATGCAGCGCAGTTTTGAAGGAAAAATTTGGTTCTAGGTGAATTTCCTGGCAGAAAGGCCCAGATTCTCTAGCTTGAGCCAGGAGCAATCTAAGGAGAAGCTGCTTAAATATTGTTAGAACAACTGTTCCAACTTGTTCCTAGAAGCAATGTCGTATCTTTGGGATCACTCGGGAGATGCGGGAGTGAGGTAACTCGATGTAAGCTGGGGGGAGACGGGAGCAGCCCCCTGCGAGGCCGGTTCTCTGTGTCGCAGTGTGAATCGGGGCGGCCGTCACAGTTCGAGTGATTTTTCCAATATATTTGTTCTTCGTGACTAATAGTTCTGTTGGCCCCTCAGCTACCTTGTGTCGGTGGGATTCTTCAAACAGTCAAATATCAGGTGTAACAAGGGCAAACAATATATGAATCTAGCTCCAGGCTAGACTAATTTGATGACTAATTCATTAATACCTAAGAAAAAAATAAATGCCGCCTTTCTGTGTGAAATATGTATATATATTTTATGCTGAAGATTCAAACAGTGATGCATGTCCCGGGAAGCCTGCCAATGTGCCTGTCAGCCTGACACTAGCAATTTAGGTCCGTGTACCTTTGATATATAATTTATATGTAGCTGGGTGGATTATTGTACAAACCTTGACTTGTCTTTAAGCAGAAATGAAGTACCATTGATACTGGCACAACCTAAGGTCTTGGTGCTGCTTCTCAGCAAATAACACCCCCTAAGGACCTGTGAGCTTGCCAAAAGGAAAGACTGCTCAGCTGTTGAGATACTTTATGCACTTTTGTCTTGGCCCAAACGTTTGTCTGCTCTATGTCTGTGGTAGCCACTGGAATGACCAGGAGAGTAGGCAGTGTTGTCTGAAGATGAAACAACTATGTCCAGGCATGGTTAGACCAGCAGACCACGGCAGAGCAGAGCTGTGGTCTCATTTCTCTGGCTTGGGAGAGAATGGTGAGTGTCTCTGGCCTCTACTTGTTCTGCTGCTTGTCTGGGGTCATCTCCAAGCAGAGGGTGACACTCATTCAGGTGCCTTCCTGCCCTGCCCTTACAGGAGCTGTTTGTTAAGTGTGCATGGGTCTGTCCCTCTGCAATGGATGTGGAAGGGAGCAGTTTTTCCCTGGCTGTAACCCTGCAGCCGCTCTGCCCTGTGTTTGTTTCCTCCCCAGTGACACTGATGATCTGCATGTGGCCCCGGACACATCTCCCCCTCCTGGGGGGGTGATCAGTGCTGCTGTGTCAGGGAGGGAGCTGGGGATGAGGCCAGTGGCAAAGGGACACGGTACCTCACGGGCACCTTTGCCCTTTGCTGTTCCAGACTCGCCCCAGAAATGGAGCGGGATGAGTGGTGGGGACAGTCCCTGGGCCCAGCCCTGCCATGGTGTCTCCTGGCGGGGCCAGCAGCCACCGCTTCCCAGTCGCCCCCCACTTACGTCTGCGGGCGGCTGCCCGCGGCTCCTCCACGCTGTAGACCGAGAGCCGGCTCACCCCACCGCAGACCGAGCCCTTCTCCCCCTTGCACTCGCTGTTGCACTCCTCGGCCTTGGCGGCGGTGGCCGGCAGTGTGTTCCCGCAGTAGCACTCTGCTCCGTAGGCCAGGCCCGCGTAGCTGTAAGCCCTGTGGGGAACAGAACCAGGCGCTGCCAGCACTGGCACCCCGTCTCCTCCTGGGCTCTCCCCGAGCCAGGGCAGGAGCCCGTCACCATGTGCCATGTTTGCTTTGGCATGGCCTCCTTGAGGAGGGTGGCCACCTCGCACTGCAGGCCATGGCAGGGACTGTTGAGTGTCAGAGCCCGGGGGTCCTCAGGAAGGCAAGGTGAGCCTTGCCCCCCGGCTGAGCACCTGAGCGACAGCCCCATCTCCAGCTGTGCCAGTGTGCTCATGCCATTCCCATGGGTTTGTCCATCTTTTTGGGGTTGTTTTTTTTAATATTTTAGATCAAAGACTTGGGCTAGGAGGCAAATATCAGACAAAGATTCTGGCCAGGGGGCAAATATTAAACAAAGCTTATCAAACAAAAGTATGAGTTTTGACAAGGACAACAGGAAACGTAAGTGGCCGTGCTGTAATAAAGCAGATAGGCAGCAGTGGAATAGTCTACTCGAAGCAAGGTAGCAGAGCTGCGCCATGCCTGGAGGTATGAGATAATCACAGTTTTCACAGATGCTGTATATTTAACATATGCTTTTCCCGTTTCAAGTTCAGTTCCACTTGTTGTCAGAAAAGAGAAAACTTGCAATGGAAAAATGCCACTCACCTCTCAGCGCAAGCTTCCTGGCAGTGAGATACCGTCATCTTTCTTAAGTCATAAAACACAGCTCCCTTCAGTGTCCTCTCCCTGGAATCATCGCTGAAGCATCCCACGTAGGTGCCTGTGTGTGTGCGAGACCAGAGTCAGGGAGTCCCCAGGAGTCCCCAGGAGGGACGGGGAGTCCTTCCCACACCCCAGCGCTGGAGCAGGGCTGTGCCCGATGGAGTCACGGCGCTGCAGAGCCCTCTGCCAGGACCCGCCAGGGTGGCTTCTGCTGGAGGGGCAGCCTCGAGTGGAAATGAACTGAAGGGAGACGCGCCTTTCCCCTTCCCTGGGTTATTTAACCGTCAGCCTTTGCTCTGCCACCACCCCGGGGCCCGGTTCCCACGGGTGGCTGCCACCGGCAGGACTCCCGCCCCTCGGGGACAAAGCATGGCAAATTCCTGCAGAAAAGGTAGTCTTCAAACTTGAGAAATCTTGTTGGATTTCTCCCAAATTTTCTTTAGTATCTCTGGTTGAGAATAAGACGTTGCAAGAGAAATATTAAGAAAATCAATTTTCTTTGGGTACATGGAGTTATATTAAAGCTATAATGGAAAGATAACTTCAGTCTTAACTAGGCAGCACCGTCTCGCTATCGCACTGAACTATTGCTTTTTCTGCAGTCTAAATGAGTCCTTTAAAATACGTCTTGCTTTACTTAGCGTGTGAGAAATATTTCTCTTAGACTGCATCCTGTGTTGAGCCTCTTTTTTTGTTGTCATGAACAAAATACTATAAAAATCCAGCCCATGTTTTAATATATGATTGAAAGGATAATGTGGAGTCCCACTATTATACAACAGTTGGGTGTATATAAGTACATTTTATTGTTAAAATATGAAGGAAAAAAGGAAATTTGATTTTAGAAGTAGCAGTATTGAGATGGTAACAGGGAAATTAAATAATGTGAGCTGTGGATAGGACGAGAATATATGATGATAAATGGAACTAAAAAGCATTATATTAACAAAAAAGTAATCCACAAGAAAAAGAAAGTTCAGGCCAGTCTAACAGATTATGGATCTAGGAATAATAAATCGACATTCAAATATTGCAAACACAACAGCAGATTCAAAGACCTGCAGGTGGGTAATTTGCAGAGGTGCAATTAAAACTTCCCAAGCTGTGGGTATCCACCCCAGCACGCCCTTAAGGAGGGGGAGCCAGGCCTCTGCACTCGGGTGTTCTACACAGCCTGAGAGCGGGCTCTGGCACCTCACCTGGATACTGACGCTTTCCACGCTGGGTTCCTCAGGGGGCTTCTCTGCTCCCTGGGGACACTCGGGGGTGACTGGTGGGGGGTCTGCACAGCCGGCAGCCGTGGTGGGACAGCCCCAAGCTGGCTCCCAGCCCTGCGCCCCACCACCCCTGGGACGGGGCAGCGCCGGGTCCTGCAGGGTGCACAGCCCTGCGGGAAACGTGAACATCTACAGGTTCCTGGTCTGCTGCTTTGCCTGTTCTGAGTAACAGCTTCTGAAAAGCTTTTCTGCTGAACAAAGCAGTCCATGCAGGTGTTTACTAGCACCTTCCAGGGCAGCAGGATCAGGCTCACAGTGGCGTGAGCTCAGATTTCTGTTCTGAACAGCTTCCCATTTGGACCAGAGAAGGTTCAGTTCTGTACCCAGGGCCTGGCACTGATGTCCTGCAGCAGAGTGAGTTCCCCTGGGTCTGGTGCAAATGCCCAGCAAACCAGGCAAACACCAGGAGCCTGTCTCCCAACCAGGGGCACTCCATCTGCTGTGGTGGTGGCCTGGCCCGAGGAAAGGCTGTACAGCCCTCCCTTTGTCCCCTAAGAGCAGTGTGTTTGCAGGCATGGTCACCGAGGGCAGGGTAGGAACACCAGTGTGTCTGCAGCAGCAGAATTTAGTATAAGCTCCCAGCTAGGAGGCACTTCTAGACTTAAGGTATTCTGTGGTTTTAGACAGTTAATTTAATAAACCCCGTTTTTAAAGTGTTCCCTGTTCTGAGAACAAAAATCAATTAAACAGCGATCATCTCTGCCTGCTTGAAGAGAAAATAATTTAAATTATGGAAGAATATTTCACTGTCTGGGCTTCCATTCGATCAATAAAACTACGTTTTTTGGAGGAAGTTGCAGGTCAGCACGACCAGGGATGTCAGAATCCTACTTTGGTCTGTGTGTCTGCTCAAGAACTGGTTTGGGAGTGGTGATGAGCCAGGAGGAGATGTTTCTGCAGGGACACTTTGTGGTGCTTGCCCCTCTCTGCCTGGGATGGCTTCAGGAGGAGGCGCAGGGTATGTGTGTGTCTGAAACCAGGATGGGGTTAAGTCCCTTATGTCCCTTACCTTTGTGCTCAGCTGTGGGCTTCATGGCTTTAAATCCCGCTGTTTGTATGGGCTCCTGGTCACTGATGAACCTGTGAAACCACCTCCTCCTCAGCTGCCTGAGCTCCGAGTTACGGGACACAAGCCACCGCGGACCGTGCCGCTGGTCCAGGGCTGGCTCCTGCATTGCCTCCATGGCCACCAGCAGCCTGGGACTGGGGTTTTGCAGTGTCCAAGGGTCAGCAATCCCGACCCCTGCCATCCCATCTGGTAGGGCCTGGTTCGCAGAGGTCCCACGAGAACCTTGCTGGATCACCAAACGGGTTCGCTGGAGGAGCAGGAGGCTGCCGGCCATCAGGTAAGCTGCTGTCAGGAAGAAGAGCAGAAACTGGGTCCGACGGAGAAACTTCTGTAGCCTGAAGAAAGCTTTGGCCATGCCCTTACTGGAACTGGGCCCTTCACGCCTCCCGATGGGCCCCCAAATCTCCACCTGGCCGGGCGCTGGGTCCTCCCATAAGTTCAGCCCATCCCTTCAGTGCCTTCTCCTTGGGCAGCCACGGCGGAGGGAGCAGCCCAGGGCAGCATGGCCACCACCTCAGGAATCCAGGTGGCCCAGGGGCTCCCCAGGCCCCCCAGGCGATGCCATCTTCCTGCTCTGCCCAGCCACCAACAGTCAATGCTGGAACCTGGAATACCGAGGGGGAAAAGTTGTTTCATGTCCAAATAGAAAATACCTGTCATCAGGGTGACTTTTCCCCCAACACCCCTTGTCTTCAGCTGAGCCTTTCTCCATCTGTATTTATAATTATGCACTATAGAAACTGCAATCCAGTCAGAAGGGTTGATTAACAAGCAGGTAGTTTCAGATCTTCAGCCTCGCTTTTTTTCTTTCTTTCTCTAATTTGGAATGAACAAGAAATACCTTTATGCTGAGGCTATTCCTCATGGGATGTTTGGGAGAAAAGCTCTTTGTTTGGTTTGGGTTTTTTTTGTCAGTAGCCAACATCTCTGCCCTGTCACAGGCAGCTGCAGCATCAGCCGCTTCTTAGGAAGGTGTTACCAAATTCCTTCCTTTCAGCGGAACAGTAGCTAAGCTACAAATGCACAGCAGGGGGGAGCAGCATTGGGGGGGGTGGGGGGTGAGAAAAAGAAGTTGCATCAACTCAAGGATAGGTAATTATTACTCTTTGCAGCGCGATGAAGCCAGGCTTTTTGCTGGCGGGTATCTGGGGTGCTGTACTTAGAGCTGTGGGAGCTGCTGTGCGTCGCTTCAACAGAAACCACAGATCCTGCTACTGTTCTAGGATATTCTTTCTATTGCCCAATTCTGACGTGGGGACAAAAACTAGGGAATGTGTGAAAAATAGCTTCCCCAGCCATCTCTCGACTCTCGCCTGCACTTTGCAGCCCTCACTCGTGCTGATGTGTTCCACGAGGAGAGTGTCTGGGTAAGAAAAGCTCCTTTGTGCTCTGGGCGGCCTTTAACCTCCGGGAGCCAATAAAAGCTGGCATCTCCCCATACGTTCCTGTTTTCCCAGTCTGTTGCTTCTCTGTGGAGCCAGGCAAGTGCTGAGAAAAGATGCAATGTTTTCCAGAAAAGAAAATATTATGGCTTTTGCTTAGCTTGGATTTGGGGCACACTCTTGATACCCACCCTCGTGGCAAAGAAACATCCGTTCACTGTATTTCTTGTTGCAGATTCTGAGTTTGTTTTGTGGATGTCCATTCACACGCCTGTCTTAAATCCATGCTACCAATCCAGTCTCTACTCATTCCCTTTTTCCTTTAGTTGTGCATCTGTCTCTCTTAAGCAAAAACTTCTAGACCAAAATGATACTAAAGTTCAGCTGAATCTTTAGTCAACTGAGCCTAAATTCCTTCTGTGGGACCTTTCAGCCTGGGCTGCTCAATGGGGGTGGCACGAGGCAGGAATCCCCATCCTCTATCTTACATATTAATCTTACATTCAGATGAGGTTTTTTGATTATTTCTTTTAAAGTTTCTGCATGCTGGTCTCAATTGTATCGGGCTGGGTACTGTCCAGAAATGCTCTAGGTGTTTATGCTTTCTCCAAACGCTTGGTCTGAGAAGCAGTCACTGCTCTTCCTGGGGGTATCTGGGGGTACCTGGGGGTCCATGAGCAGCTCCCGAGAGTGCGGGGCTGTGGAGCACGAGAAGGCGGTAACGTGCTGTACTCAGGCAGGATCCCTTTATCCAGCACGAGTTACCAGAGCTCCCAGGCCAAAGAAAATGCATTGATTTACACCAGCTGAAGAGCTGACCCTTCAAGTTAAATTTATTGAGAATCTCTGATCAACATCGTGAGTGCTCAAGAATTACAGTAAAAGGGTCGGAAGTACCTAGACAGATGAACAGGAAATTACCCATAATTAGGTACTGCGGATTGTTACTGTGCTAATTTATCTGAAGAAATACTGTCTGTCAGCACAGGTGTGATGTGATTCAGTAGTTGTTCCTGAGGTGGGGCTCTGGGACACTTGTGCTGTTCCAAAGGGGCTGTCTGACCCCGGAGCAGGCTGTGTGCGTCGCTGTATCAGTGCTCTGAGATTGCCACGGGACCATGCCGTGGTGGGGGTGCCGGCTCAGGGCTGGAGGTGCCATCTGTAAGGTGAAGGGGTGGCCCCTCTTAGTGAAATGCTGCTGGGAAGCCGCCCCAGGGAGGTGATGGCGGCTGCAGTCGCGCCAGGACTCAGACGGCTGACGGGGTTTTTTACCCCTAGCAGAAGATGAGGCTGGAAACGCTTATCAGGTTGCAATCATTTTTGCCCAACTGTAATTCAGGGGCCCAGAGCTCTCTTGCTTTACTTGCAGAGCCCTCTGGGTACGGGAGTGATGAGTGCTTCGGGTCACAGCTCCCCAGCCCTTTGTGCGGGAGGCGGCGCTGGGGCACCCTTTGGGTGCTGCTAATTGGCAGTGCTGAGGGTGGCAGCTCGGCTGGAGGGGAACTGTACCAGCCATGGAGCAGAGGTCGGGCATGTTATGCTTGAACAGCATCAGTGGCCCAGCTTATCCCTTTTGTGCCACTGTGTGCTGAGTCTTGCCGTGGGTTTCAGAGGCATTTCTCTGTGTGCCAGGGATGGGGGGGGCATATGGAGGCTACACTGTCCCCATGGCGAGAGGACCTGCTGCTTGTCAGGGCAGCTCGTGGTGATGCTCCTGGTGCCAAGGAGTCGGGTCTGGCCATCACTGGCCTGAACAACCCCCGAGGGTGTGATGGCCACCCCCATCAGCAGGACCAACACCCCTCTGGGCACCAGCAGGGCCAGGGACTGCCCAAGGCATCCCTCCTGAGCTGAGCATCCCAAACTCCAAGAAACGTGTGGTGTAGCTCCCGTGGATCTCCCTAGTTCTTCTGTTTGTTTGTTTACTAAGGAGAAGCTGCTGCTGGGTCTCAGAAGGGTAACTTTGCCTTTGCCCGGTGGTTGGAAAAGTTTAAAGGGTACCAGCCAGTTTTACTGCAGTCAGTGCGATGTGTTTAAATTACCTCCAGATGCATTCGCCCCCAGTACAGTTGCCATGACAGTACATTGTAGTAAAAACCAACCAAATAAATAAGCAGACTCTCCGCCCACAGCAACTGCTGCAAATGTGCAACTCAAAAATTAAATGTTGCTTTTTAGTGGGGAAATAGCAGAGTGCTGCTGACATAAAAAACTCATTTGATTTTTCCATAAACTGCATATTGCAATATCATCAAAGTATGCCTAAAAGAATTGAAGTGCATCACTTCTGATGATGATATTCAAAAGGAAAGAGAAAGGAGGATATGAACTAGTATCTGGTAATAGAAAATGTATCATTTGTCTTTTTCATACATGTTTCACTTAAAATGAATGAAGTGAAATGGAAGAAGAATAGAGTCTTCTGTTCCTATTGATCAGTTTTTGCAGCCAAAGGGGGTTTAGGACCATATTAATTGAGAGTAGAATTAGTCAGTAAAATCATAAAATGATAATTGAAAGGACTTTGAGATGGGCAGTGAGAACTATTGAACAGCAGAGGAGACCTCCAGCTGAAGAGAACAGTGAAAGGGTTAATGCTGGAAGCAAAAACAAAGGGGGAAATAATTAGCCCTGGCCAGGCTCGCTCTGGGGTGGCGAGGGGTACAATCTGCCAGGTGCTGGGCCTTCAGCACGGAGAGGGTCCCCTGTGCCACTGAAAGGTGGTGGCTGTGGGCTTGTAAAATGGATAATTACCTGCTTATCGAGGGCAAGAATTTGATGGGGTTCAGAATAGCACTGAGTGATCTTCTTTTATAAAACATGAGTTTATTCACTTCAGTAGCACTGGGTGAATTTTTAACTGTTCACAATTCAGGAAACCGTTCGGCTCTTTGAACTCTCTCAACTGTTTGTGCCTGAAAATTTTTGTCTGGAAATGTCACTACAAAAAATAGTTTGAGGTATTTTTTCTGTAAGACCTCTCTCTATGTACCTGCAGGACTGAGTGCAGAGCAGAAACATGCATCTTCCCTGAAATCCCAGAATCTCAAAACATGAATCTGTTTTCATCTATTTCCTAAACTGGGCGATGCTGTGATCGCTGTCGCTGTCTCTGGGAAAGACAACATCTTAAAAGACAGGTCCCTCTAGATCTGCCATGCTTTGACCACCACTGGCTTTGCCAGCTGGTGGCCACGCTTCAGACCTGGTCCCAGTGCTGGGGAATCCTCCTGAGCACGTTGCAGGTGGGTTATTTAGGTGCCCTCAGGGTTCAATGCGCGGTGCTGGCTCTCGGGGATGCTCTCCCATGGGTTCTGGGTGAACCTGCCATGCTCAGACAAGGCATGGTCCTGATGGTGCCCACAGAGAAGCAGCGTTGCTTCCCTGTGACTTCCAAGCTCAAGGAGCAGTTACAGAATTTTTAAGGGGTGACTAAGTAGTGTCGGGGTGCTACAAAAGGCAGTAAAGGCTGAATACACTGAAGAACAGCCCTGGACTCGGAGATGAAGAGTTGCCCGGTTGAGGGCTGTCCCTTAATAGGCTACTCAATGCAGAAAGGTGGGTCAATACGACACTGATGGCTGCAGCTCATCGATAGTGGATCTTGTCTAAAGACCAGCAGGATTTTGCAAATTCAGAGTTCTTGGCACGGAAGCAAGACTATGTTTTCTATTGTAAACTGAAGGGAATTGGATTTGTGAACACTATTTTTAGAAAAATCCATCCCTCTCGCACATTTCTCCTTTCATTCAGCTTTCCTTGAGGACAACTGCGGTCAGCCAGGACCCAGCTGGAGGGTCCTGGCTTGCAGCCCTTCGTCTGGGGATCCACTGCCATTTCCTTGAGGCTCTTTGGAAAGTCAAGGTCAACATTGTACTGTGTGAATGCAGGCTGGAGGGAAAACTCCTGAGGGGCTGCAAACGCAATGTTGGGATCCTATCAAATATCTGCAGTTGCCTTTATTTCGATGGGTAAAAGCACCCTGAGGAACCCTGAGCATCTGCAGGTCCCGAGGTGGCCCATGGCGAGTGCTTCTGGCAGCCCAACTTTCACAGTTGGCCAGAGCTGTCTCTTGGGTTTTGAGAAAGGGGTTAAACAGGCGACAAAGGGGAGATGTCTGAGCTCTCCCCTTGTACGCTGAGTGGAATCAACAGAGAAATTCCATAGTTTCCCCAGTTTCCAAATCATGGGATAAGAGAAAAATGAAAGCGTGGATCACATTGGTGTGGAAAGCAGCACATGCTCCAAGTAAAGCTTAGAAGAAATCTGGTACTCTGCTGTCTTACGCCAAAATCCACTCAAATCAAGACATAGGTTGATGCTGATGGATTCTGGCTCAGATCCATTGTTACTTTTTCTAGCTCCTTAAAGTGTCATGTGGACTTCTCTTACTAACTGAACAATGTAATTTAGGAATTTATGCACAGGAAAGAAAGAGGTGATTTTGCAATTCTGTCACCTTTCCTAGGATATTCTTTCACCAAGGAGAGGAAAGTTTTGACAAAGAGTTACTGTAATATTAATTTCCTTCACCAATTTAAATATGCACTTTTCTATGAGATAAGGTCTATGGAATATGAGCTGATGGTTGGCTTCTCAGGCAGCGCTCAGATGGGACCCAACACCCTGCCCTTCCCCAGGCATTTGCCATCCCACGGAGAGGCCGGAGCACCCTCCAGCTCTAGCCCTGGCAGGACTTCCCTCATGCTGCTCCAATAGCCCACTGGGCTATCACCCACTGAGAGCCCTCCAGGCTGTTATGGCAGCCCCGTCCCCACGAGCAAGACGAGGCACAGCCCTGGTGTGGCTCCAGCCTGGTGCAGTGACGTGCCGCCTGGCTCCATAGCCACTTGTGCTGTGGCTTTGCTCCCTGATTTTCTCATGCCTGTCCTTCCCACAAGCGCAGAGCTGTTCCCTGTGCTGGGGGGAGGGTGCCCAGCCCATGCAGGGCATCAGGTAGTGCCCTCCTTTGCTTGGGCACATCCCGCATCTCCCTCCGTTGGAAACCTCCATGTCACTCAGTTCTGCTGCTGCTGAACTTGCTGAGGGTTTACATCTAAATAAAGTAAAAGGGCTTCTTCCCTGTCCCTTCCCAACCCACCTCCAATTTTTTGAGTTAGAGAATAATTTGGCTTTTAAATATTTCTAGAAACTAACTCTTCCACCCCTTTCTCATCAAGATGAAGATTATTGTCTAGGGATTTTCCACAAAGTAATCAGATGCCCAGTGAGACATAAGAGAAGAGACCTTCAGCCTGGGTCTCTTCTGCAGTTGCGGACCCTTGCAGACCCTTCTGCAGGCTTCTGACACCTGGAGCCCCACTGTCACCCAGCTTCCCTCTCCTGAGAGCTGCCCTCGCTCCCCGGGCTTTCAGAACCAATAAGTGCTTCTTTCAGCTCACAAAGTTTTACTGTCCAGAGGTGTGTGCTGACGCTGCACACACGCCTGGCTCGTGAGCGACTCTTCCCTGACACAGTCCTGCTCCAAGTGCCACTTCAAGCACAGCCTAAGGTCTGTCCACAAAGGAGAAGGGAGGCAGAAGTGCCAGAGCCTCTCCCCACGCTGTGGTGGTGAACGCTGCAGCTGGGGAGGGCTGTCTGGGCAGTTCACCATGTCTTTCCCTCACCTCGCCTCTCCTCCCCTCCCGTGCTGTCTTGGAATCGAGCTTTGCTTCAAGATGTATTCGCGTTGCAAAGTTACCTTTGATGCTGACATAATGTTAAAACTGTTAAATATGAGGAACAGTGATAAAGCAGAAAAATATGCAGAGATGGCAGAAAGATGGAGAAAAGCTCTGTAGTCCGTAAACAAGTCAAATTGAGTTGAAAATGCGCAGGTTAAAAATATACATGCTCTGTGCTGTGTACAACGGGGGGGTGTTTTACAGCTGGCAGATAATTCGGCTTTCGGGGGAGAGGCAGTGGCACAGAGCTGCAGCCTGGAGAGCCAGCAGTAACTCCTGCAGATCTGGTCACAGCAGCTCCTTCACGAGAGAGTCCACTTTCTAGAGACGGCTTTTCTCGCCTGGGTAGGTGTAAATCCAGGCACCAGTTTTGGCGGGGACCGCGGCAAGCCGTGGTGAGGGATGCAGGAGGCAGCAGGTCCGGGAAGGGTTCCAGGGCCAGCCCCAACAGGCACAGCCCATGGCCATGGGGCATTTCTTCCCTTCATCCAGTAACTTCCTCCCCAGCTCACTGATACAGCAGTAGCCAGGAGGGCTGATTCCATGCCTGTGTGGAAAGGTGCAGCCATACAGACACCTACATTTGATGGGTGTAGGCACACACAGGTGTGTGTGCACCTTCTGTACATGAGGGATGTGTGCTCCAAAGAGAACCTACGACCTGCTGCCACTGCTCCCTGACACACAGACCTGCCAGCAAACGGTGTTCCTGATCCTGGAAAGTATTTTGATCAATAATAAACCATTCGTAAGCAATGAATGGCTTGATATTAAGAACTCGAGCACCCAGCAAACAGCGTTTTCTCTGCAATTTCGAAAACAACCCAGTGTGGTTCTGTGGCCACAGGCTGAAGTTTTGGAAGAGACTGTTGTAAAAAGAATGTAGCACGTATTGATTTTTGCCTCATCCCCCAGTAGCTGGAGATGAGATCTTTTCCTGTGTGCAAGGAAATCTACTGGAATTAAGATAACATGCAGATCCGTAACTGAACCACGGGTATTTAGAATGTGCCTTTCATAAACCCCTCAACATCCACATTCCTGCAACATCCACCCACGAAGAACTGTCCATTTCTTTAGCACAGTGCTGCTTCGGAAGCTGTCTGGGGAAGCAGAACCTCACCAGTCTGACACCAGCACACCCCCATCGCCTGTGCCTACTTTTCAAGTCTAATGTTTTGTGGAAGCTCAGAGAAGGGCATCTCGAGAGCAAGCTGCAATCTTTATAAATAATGCAGCTAAGCCTCGTGTGCTCAGATGCCACGGATAAATTTAATAAATCGAGCAGCCGTTCAGACTGCAATGAATGTTAATACCTCAGCCTGCAAAAAGTTCTCCGGTGATGACTTGTGTCAGGGCCAGCTGACAAACAGCTTTGCAGAAGCAGATAATGCAAGTGTAGGAGAGAAGGAGGAAATAAAACTCACCTTTCTTTGTGGGTGCAGGGGCTCCTCTCGCAGCCAGGCAGAGTCGGTCCTAGGCGATCCGGCGAAACGTTATAAAAAGCTGTAATGTGCGTCTGAAAAGCTGATAAATCCCGCTCCCTCTGCCCTTCCCCGCTAATCCTCCTCTGCCTCCCCTCGCCGCCCACAGCCCTAATCCTCCAGCCCCCTCCGCGCCGCCTCCGCGGCCGCCGGGCCCTGCGGATGCTGATGCCCGGGACCGGCGCGGCCCCGCNCAGGTCCCTCCGGAGACCCGGGCCCCTTCCCGACGGGTCCGGGGGGTCCCGGGAAAGCCGTTCCCCGGCAGCTCCCGCCGCCGGCTCGGAGGTTCCAGGCGGCGGATTGTTATTCCGGGCACAGGTGGATGGGAGTAAATTATTTATAACGGGAGAGCCGGGAGGCAGTTTCCTCAGGACCTGCCGGCTCTTCCCGCGCCCGCCCGCTCCTCTCCGCTCCTGCTTCCCGGCGAGATGGATCCCTGTATAATTATTCCTAAAGCATCTGCATTTAAATGGGAGCAGGCTGCACACGTGTAACTGCGTGCGGGTTTGGAGCACCCCGCAGACTTTGCATATTTCAATCAGACCCGTGGGGGTCTGTCTCCCGGAGCCAAAGTGGGATGCGGTTCTGGGGATCCTGGTTCTCCCTGCGGGGAGGAGTGCGGGTCGGTGGTGTCAGCCCCAGCCCCAGCCTGGAGGTGGGAACACAGCTCTCGGGGCTTCTCTTGGATCCGAGAGGGTCCGCGGGTGCCACGTGGGGACCGATCCTGTGTCCCTTATGTGCTGCCGAGCCCCGCGGGTGTGGGTGATGCTGGATGCCCGGACCCCTCCATACGACCCCCTAGGGGGCCTGGCCCCGCCGACACCAGCGTACGCTGCTGAAGTGGCACTTGGCTTTTCAGGCTCCGCGCGGTTTAGAGCGGGGGGGACCCAGATCCCTGGGTGGTTTCAGAGCTCTGCACTCTTGCTGCCTCATTTCAAAACACCCCAGAAGGGGATTAGAAACACACAAAGGCAGGAGCCATCGACTAATGTTGCTTGTTCACCACCTCGCAGAATGTAGCCCAGTGATGCTGGGAAGGTTCAATCTTTAGTCGGTGCCAGCACCAAGGGGTGGATTTGACCATCTTTGTGTTTGTGCTGGGTTAGGTACACACGTGTCTCTCGTCTTGGACCCATGTAAGCGAACTGTGCTGTGCCTGGATACCACAGTTTGTCAGTTTACTTGTTCTTGCCTTCTTTGAAGGCTGTTTTGTCTTGCTGTGTTTTGCCTTAAAAGCAAACAAATGCAGGAACTTCTGTTTCTGGCTGCAGAAGGTGGGAAGTAATTTGCAGTGATGGCAGACCAGCACGAAGGGCTTTGCCTTTCTGCTCATTGCCTGCTGAGGGCCGTATCCGTCACCCCCCGGTCCTCTAGAGGGTGGTCAGCCTGTGTGGGGACTGTGCGTGGTAGCAGAGCCCAGGTCTGCTCCAGCACCTGGCACCACCGCGTCGCACGGCCACCACGGCGCTTCGTGCCAGGCCCCTTCACCCCCGCAGCTCCCAGGGCTCTGCCCTTCCGAGGGCTGTGGGGAGCAGGCCGGGCGGCAGGGGGGGACGGCTGGGACCTGGGGATCTCCTTCCCATTCTGCCCCCCAGGGCCCGGTGGCCATGGGCAAGCTGGGTGCCTCCAGTGCTGGGGTCCCTCCTGTGCTGGTGTTTTGACACACACATTCAGTGACAACTGCAAATCCATCCAGCCACCAGATAAGCCTGTGTTGTGCCATGAGAGAAAAATGGCAGTTGCTGGCAGAAGATCTTTCTGTGAACAAATTTGCAATAGTTGCAAATAGTTTTCATATACAGGAGTCCGGGAAGGAAGGATGAAGAGTTTGAAGCTGCCACAGCCTTCACATAAATCTGACGATCCTTCAGGCTTGGTAAGGTGTGAAAACAAACAGCTAAAATGCTTTTGCTCCTCACAAATATTTTCTGGGAGTTAATGTATTGATGGGGCTGCAATTGTGCAGTGAGTTTGTGAGTTTTGATCGATGGAGAACCCTGAGACTTCGCCCTGCAACGTTCAGGTTTTGCAGTACTGACGTCTCACCCCGAGGAGTTGTGCTTCTGTTGGGTTGCCACTCAGCCAGCCCTTACGTGTGTGTGCAGCTTTAAGGCTGCGAAAGTCTGCAATTAATTTAATTTTACTGAAATTAAATTGATCAAATGTTTAATGTAATGACATTTTTAAACGTTATGCTGGGTTGGGGCCTAAATCAATAGGATTACAGGAATCTGCCCAGGTGAAGCAGTGGCAGGAAATGAAGTTCAGCATTATCAGCCAGAAAAACAGTGCTGAAAATGTACCAGACTCCCCATTTTCTGCACAGCGGATCAGCAGCGCGATGCCTGCACCCGTGGAGTGGCATTGTTTGGTGCCAGAGCCACGAATCACAGGATGGCTTGGGTTGGAAGGGACCTTAAAGACCCTCCTGTGCCGCAGTGGGAGCACGAGGGGACACGGCCCCTGGAGCTGTCGGGGGGCTCTGCACCCCGGGGTCCTCTGTGCACAAAGCCCCACTGGCTCAGCTGAACTGAGCGAAAGCAGTGAGGGGACAGTGTTAAAGCTTGCTTCGTTGTCTCAGTTCAGCTTGGCCAGTGAGACTCAGTCAGAGGCCAGTAACTCCCCCCAGTTTGGGTGATGTTGACAGTCCCAGGAGCTGTGAGACCTCCCTTCTGTGAAGATGGGAATTATAACCCAGTGTCAGTAAAGAAAACACAGCCCTCGTAAATGGGAGTGATGTTGTCCATGTAAGGCTCACAAAGGCTTAATGAAGGCAGGTGAATTAAATTGATGTGTGTGTTACAAGGCCAGCAGGTGAGGTGCTGCAGTGAGTAGGGAAGTGGATCAGGTGGTAGATTCAGAGGACCAAAGCAGTGCAAGAACGAGGCAAGAAAAGGAAAAGCTGAGCAGGATGCAGACATGGAAAAATTATATATAATAACGTAAGAGAAAAGGGGCAAAGCCAGGGAAATAAAGGCTGTCTGCATTATGGTTGTTCTGTAAACTCAGCTCCTTGCGGGAGAGAGTGGCAGCTGGAGCCGTTCTGCGTCTCAGTAAAACCCCGAGCACTTTCCTTCTCTGCTTGATGGTTCTCCTTGGTTGTTGCACAAAATACAGCAGGGAAATGTTGAAACGAGTGGCATTGCTTTTAGAATCCTGGTGTGGGAGCAGTTCTTGTGCTAAATGACTCAAACTTTCAGTCACTTCAGAAAATAGGCTCAATTGTAGAAGTAAGGATCAGTTCAGGAAAGTGACAGTTTTTGCTAGTGTGGTTTCAAGGAGAGACATCTAAAAGACTGTGTGGTTTCATAAATGAATGTAATATAGCAAATAGGTTTTGTGTCCTTTTTATTTAGTGATCCTAAATACTCAGAGATTAATCTTTCTGTGTAATGCCTACCTACAATTTTCAGTTATTTCATTAAATGCCTGAGCAAAAGGGCTGCTTAGTGCAGTGGTTGACGTCCTCGTTCTTTGTCCAGAGTGACTGTTTGATAACATAAATGCCACATTGTGCATAACATAGGGAAAACTATCGGGTCTAATACAATTATTGGCAAAACTCCCGATGCTTTCGGAGCACCCGGTATGCCAAATGCCAGGCACGGAGCCTTTATTGAAGAGGGGGCAGATCAGTGAGGAATCTTGCCTTCCAGAGACGTCTTGGGGTTTGCTCTGTGGAAATCAGGGCAGCGGCTGAACCGGTGCCGTCGTCGGGGTGATCCTGGCACTTTGTAAGGAGCAGCGCTGCTGGGAATGAGCCGGGTAAGGACGGGGTCGGGAGCCTCCAGGTCCCTCTGTCCTGCTCTGGTTGCTGCTCAGGCAACTCTGAGCTTGGGAAGCAGCTGATATCACTTGGCACGTGTTTCTGCTGGTTCCTGTGTCCACCTCCCTCTGCCTCAGTGGAAGTGCTTTACCCTCTGGGGGTGGCCATGTCTCGGGAGAGCTGGGGGTGCAGAGGAGGTGCTCAGTGGTGCCTGGCCGGGCCCTGGCCATGCTGTGTCTCCACACTGGGGCTGTCCTGGTCTGAGTATGCAAGCAGCAGGGCTTGTGAAGTGACACATGGAGAGGAAACTGTGTTTGCAGTTGCCATGTGAAGTGAGCGCTTCCTGCTATTCAAGTGCTTTCAAATGAAACCTGAATGTATATTCCTTCCTGGCATTGTGTGTCTGATGGTGGGATCCCTTTGTGCTGAGCTCAGGGGAGATGGACAGTCCTTGCCCAAATCAGCTTACTGCCTTTGTCCTTCCTACCCGAGTGGTTTTCAGCCTCAGAAAACACATTTAGCTGAAAGTACTGGCATTTTTCTGAGTGGTGCCTTTTGATGTTCTTGACTGGTATTATCTTTTAAGCACAGCTGTTGTTTGCAGAGAAGAAAGGCCAGTGTCCCTGTGGTTCTGCAGCACCTGGTGTCACTGCTGCCTCAGGTATGGGGTCTGGCATCACCCCACGCTCCTGGGACCCGGCCTCCCCCCTCCCATTCACACCCGGAGCTGGGTTTCAGGGGTGCGTTACCAGAGCTGCTCAGACAGATGGTGTGAAGGGGTAATGAGGATGAGGAGACCTTACACCAACGCAATCACAAAGCAGCACTAGCTGAATCAAAAAACTCTGCTTTTGTTTTTTGCTTGAAAGCTCGGTCTTTTGACAAGTGCAAGTAATGCCTTGCTCCTTATTTGTAGTGGACCATAATAAACCCGAGTCGATGGAAGGTCAGCTGAGCCATAAACATTGGAATGATTTCAGCGTCTGCCCAGTTGAGCAGCACCAGCACCTCTCAGGGAGCCCCGCAGCCTCCCGGGTTCTGAGGAGACAAGCGAGGTTGTTGGAGCATCAGTCAGGGGTTTGTCCCGTGCTGGTCAGTTATTCGTTATCAAGAGCGGGCCCTGCAGTCAGCACTCACCACCCATCCCATCTCTGAGAGAGGAATGGTCCCATCACACCAATTAGTCAACTGCCCTCCCTGCCCCAGAGTTAGGGGGGTGACTGGCAGCACTACCCGCTTGGGCGTTTTGGTTTTCTGTGGCAAAAGCTGCCCCCTCCCTCCAGCTCCAAGGGCAGCACAAACCACCAACATGGCAAACCATGGGAGGGGGGTCCAAGGAGTCGGTGAGTGTGAAGGAAGGACAAGGGCAGTGTCACAGAGAGGGATAGGAGCATGGAGGAGAATATGACCGGTGGGTGTGAAGTTTATTTATGGTGTCACGTGGGAACACACAGGCGTTCAGCGGTGCTCACAGTGGGCTCCCAGACCTGGAAACCTCCTTGCCCAGTGGGCTGGTAGCATGCAAAGAGAGAGGAATATTGTTTCCCTTCTGTAAGGAAATAATAACTGTCCCATTACTGGTAGTTAACAGGACGAAACAGAAGAGTTCAGCAAAACGTTTCTTTTCTCTGTTACCCACAAACCAGTTCTCCCCTGCAGCCACGCAGTGGGTGCGAGTCCTCAAACCAGTTCTCCTGTGCAGGCACGAGCGAGTCCTTGGAGGGGATGCTGCTTTATGCCCCCACCCCTCACTTCCTCTGTGGTGACCAGAGCAGATGTATATGGACGTCCTGGTATTGGTGTCCCTAGCCCTCTGGTGGGACATGTAATCACTGTCTCTCTGCTGACCTCTGAAGCCAAGGCGTTTGAGCCCAGCCCGGGGCTGCGCAGTGCCCAGAACGGGGCGGGGAGGGGGGGGATGCTGGGGAGGTGTTGGGGCAGTGGGAGGAGGTGAGTTCTGGGGCCGAATGGAGGCGGATGAGACTCCTCGGCTCTTTGTACAGCTTGGATGTAAGATTAGATTTTTGCCAGCTCAACTCGTAGCCTGAATTAAGCACATGTTGTGCCTAATTCTCATTTAAAACAGTAATGGAGGTAACAAAGCAGCTCATGGATGAGATAAGTGTAACGATGCCCGTGTCTGGAGTTACACTTCGTGTGCCCAGTGCCCGTGAGAACGGTGTAATTTAGAGTTTTGTTTGTGGTTTCCCTTAGTTTTAGGAATATGTATGAATTGATGCTCATAGTTACACCCACATAAAACCAGAGCTCTTCTGCTGCCGGAACTGGCTTTATTTCACATTTTCCCCTTCTCCCTGTTCCTCCATCAGACTCTGCCCAGTGAAGTGAATCCATGGGGTTTCCATCCTCGCTACTTCCACAGCTCTGCTTTCTGGCTGGGGCTGGGGCTGGGCTGTGGAGGGTGCTCAGCACCGTGTCTGGCAGGGGGGGTACATCTGCGGTATGGGGGTACATCTGCAGTATGGGGGGGTACATCTGCAGTAAGGGGGTTCGTCTGCGGGGTTGGCCCCCGCGCTCCCCTCCCGCATCCGGAGGCGCTGCTGGCAGCCGGGGCTCTGCTGTTGCTTGGTAACCACAGCCACATTTCAAAAATGTACCCTTTTACAGCCAGCTTCCCAAACTAATGGCTTTGAAAGGAACAGTTGTTCTTTCAGGATCATTTTCATTTTGTTCTTTCTCAAAAAAAAAAAAAGAAAAAAAAAAAAGAAAAAAAAGAGCCTTTCAGCTCCAGCTTTGCTTTTCTTCTCTGCTCTTTCCTGGCGTCTGGTCCCATAAAGAGGAGCGGTGTCACATGCCCAGGAGCCAAGCCCTTTCATCCTCCACTCCTTGGGGCTCAGCCGGTATCGTTTCAGTCTGAGGGGGGTTCCAGTCTGAGGGGTCTCAGCGAGCGCTCCCCGTAACGTCTGCATTTGCCCTGCCTCTGCTCTTGGCTCAGCTTTCCTCTGCTCAGACTCAGGTATTTCCACCTCTTGGGGGAGGATGAGTGAGTGTGAAAGGGAGGACAGTGCCATGAAGTGTTCAACGTCTGCTCTGGGCTCTCCTGGTTTGGTGGATGTTCCCCTTCAGCCTTGGGGTTTGCGGGAGGCGTCTCTCTAAGTCCGTGCATCGCTGACCGGGACCGGCAGCGTTACCTGGAGAGCTCCACAGCTGCCGGGCTTCACTCTTCACACTGCCCACGCAGCCCCTCTGGGTGCTGGGATGGGTGGGAAGCTGAACAGCCTTTGTATGGCACGCACACAGCAGCTCCTCCCAAAGACACAGGACAGAGCTGTTGTAGCCACTGATTTCTGTCCAATCTTGAGGCTTTGCATGGCATCAATATTGGGACATCTTCCACACAAGTACCTTTACGATGCTGGTGATAAATACCAGGAAGATGATCGCTCTGTCCTCGAGATTAGCCCTTGATTAGCAAATTAGAAACTTTCCAGATTGTACGCACAAGGACACAAATTCTCACACCCATTAAATTGCTGGGGATGGAGAAGTGGCTCTGCAAAATAATCAGAGTTCACTGGTGTAATGAAATAGAAACCCTTATCATCAGAGCAGTGAGAAGGTCTGCTTGGTATTTTCATGCCAAGGCAGGTTTTTCAGGTTTTGATGGCAGTTCTGCAAGCTTTAATGTTCCTTGGCTGTCCAAATGGCACTCTTCCTGCCTCTGAAAACATCAAACGCTATTGCTGCTGTTCTGAATTTCAGCCCAGTGTTTAGAAGAGGATGTCACTGAGCAGCAGATGAGAAGGCCAGCCATGTTACCAGCACAAGCAAGTAGTGGTGAGGTGTCTCTCTGTGCCACCAGCACTGTAATGGCTAACTGTGTTGGCCAGCTCAGAGAGAGCCGGGCAGGCTGTCGGCGTTACCACGGCCGTGGTTCTGCAGGACTCTGTGTGGATGGTGTAACCCCAGCAGTCACAGGGTGTGGGACATCGAGACAGTTCTGTCTTGGTCCCTGTGTCTGTAGAGTCTCACTCATCAGTGAGTGAACCCCGTGGGGATGGGGTGCAGGATCACTGTGGGGTGACTGGTGGTCTGGGGAGGCTGGTGGAGCCGTCCAGGGTCCTTCCCTGTGCAGGCAGCAGGGGTTCCAGCGTCGGTGTGGATGCACAGCCCCTTCCCAGCAGGACCCAGATCACTGGCAGTGGCAGCAGTGGGAGATGCTGGGTCATCCCTTCTGTTTCGAAAGGCAGTGCTGTGTCCTGGGCTCGGTTCCACCAGTTGTGCCAACGCTGTTTAGAGTGTCTGAAGAGCTACCTTCAATTTGTGCTAACTCCATCTGTTTAAAAATTGAAATGATAGTGTCTTAACAACATTGGACATGGACTGTCACTCTTTATTTCACCACTGCTGGCTCATCACCTGGAAACACTCACAGCTGTGGAAGAAGCGATGGCTCACCCTGCAGAGAGCACACCTGTGAGCCCTCTCCCGAATTTGAGGTGTCACAGCAAAGGCAACGAGCCGGGCACCAAGATTAATTAGGTGCTGGAGGGAGAGCTGCCCGCCTTCAGGAGACAGCCCAGTGCTGGGACCAGAGATACGACTTCAGGTGTCCCTGTGCCTTCTGAGTCTCAGCACTGAGCAGGTCCTGAAGGGCATCCTTTGTGGCCTGGATTTTTAGACCAGCTGGTCCAGGTGCCCAGAGCTGCCTGGCTTCTTGGGTATGTTTCAGGACTGAGCTGTGAGGGCGGGTTGTGCCCCACTGTCCTGCAGGATGGGGCTCCCTTTGGAAACACTGGGCTCTGAGCTTTGGCTGAGTGATGGGGGAGCAGGTTTCTGTCGTGTTAGTGGGCAACGGTCTGTCTTCTGCTTATTGCCTTCCCTTTGCCCTGTTCCCCTCTTTGGGGATGCTCTGCTGATGCCTGTGCTTGTGAAATCTGCCTCAAACTCTCCAAGAAGGTGAAGTGGGATAAGGGAAAAGAGATTTTCTAGAACAAATTGTAGGAGAAGAAAAATTTCCTTGATAGTTTCCTTTCATTATTTATTTATTTGGATTTTCACTGTGATTAACAACAACAAATCTATAAAAATCCTTATGCATCAAAAAAATGCCAATACGTAAAACAAGAATGCTGTTCCATAACACAATTAAAAACAGGTATAATTCGAGCAACATCAATATTCCTTCAGAAGGTAGAGCTGCACTACAGAGGTAAGCACTACTCACACGTTTATAAACATTTGTCAGAATTATTTCCCCAGGCAAGGGAAAGCGACATCCAGCACAGCCTCCTCGCTGAATCTAGCCTAGTTTTCACAGCTGTGTGTGCAAAAAGACCCCAAGCACTTACAGCAAATGCCACCTTGTGCTGGAGTGCTTTGGTGGGAATCGGGCTGGAGGAAGGAGGGGGCTCACCTGATCTTCACCCCTGCCAGGAGCTGTGATTACACCTTGCAGAGCACCTGCCAAGCGATCTTTCCTCATCCACGTGTGTTCTCTTGTGTCCCCTTCAGCCCCACTGCAATCCCCCAGCCCCTCTGTCTTCCGTCAGACCTGGCTGGGTATCGTTCTGCCTTTGCTTCTGCCCCGAGCAGCACCACACGCATCCCTGGGATTACTATTCTTGATGATAATCATTATCATTTAGTGTCCCTCCCTTGGTTTTGTGTTACAGGATGGAACAAAAGACTTGAGGATCTCTGTCCCCTCGGCACCATTACTGAGCTGTGGTTCCACACCAGTAACATCTCCCGCAGAGCCGGTGTCGGGGGCATCTGCTCACAGTGACCGCAGCGGAGCTGCCTTTTGTCCCCGTGAGTGTCAACCGCTCGTGGCTGTCACCCGCCGCCGGTTGGGAGCGCAAGGAAGAATCTCAGTCGTGTAGTCATGTATTAGTCAAGCCAAGTGAATATTCAGAATGTTTAAGAAGAATGAGGCAAGAAAATTGCCCTTATTTTTAGACCAGCAATTAAAACCATCCAGAGACACAGGCAGTTTACAGGAGGGGAGTCTGTGACATGGAGGAGCCGGGTCCACGGGGCAGTGCCCGGGCACGGGGACGGCTGGGTACAGAGCCTGAGACACCGTGACGAGGAGCTTGGTGTGAAACCAGAGCTGCAGAAACCTCACAGAGAGGAGTCACTGCTCGTAAATACTGCATTAATAGCAAAGGGATCGCTGGCATCTTGAGCTGAATGTGTGCTCACCGCCTCCTCTAACAGCCCGTTCAGCACCAAGTGCTCATTACCAGGTTTTGTTCTGCCCGTTTGCTTTTAATCTGTGATTCTCTGTTCTGGCTGGTTGCTGCCATCTGAACCTTTGGGTGTGTTAATAGTTTAGTGAGATGGGCACCAGGAGGCTGTGCAATGCCAGTCACCTTTGAGAAGCACAAGGGATTTGGGAGGAGATGATGGGCAGGTGGTGGTCTTCGTTCAGGGTTATAATGGCAGCAGTAACACCAAGTCCCTGCCTCCTCCCCTCCCACACACCCACTCCCAAAGGAAGATAAAAGACATTTGCATTCGTTGCCAAAGTGCCAACGTGCTCCTCAGCCTGTAAACAGTCATCATTCCCTCCCCTTCCCCAGAGTCTGGGCTGGTGACTGGTTCCCTTTGCTTCTCAGATGGGTCAGGCTCTTCAAAACATCGACATCGATGTAATAAGTCAGAGAAAGAAAAAAACAAGTGCACACTTACTCTTCTGTATCTCAAAGGGCTTGATCAAGACAAGGAAAAATGCAGTCAAGCGGTTCATGACTCAAAGCTGGCATTTTCAGAAAACTGGAGTGAGACCTTCCAAGTCCACACTTAGTGTCCTTTTAGGAACTGTTCGTTCGGCAGAATATTTCATATTATCTGACAGGAAATTATATTTACGATGCTTTTAGCTCCATTTGGGACATTTTTTTAATACTACTTCTGGCATGTAAATTATTTAAAAATCATCAATTTAGTTCTTTACATGAAGAGATGAAAGCTTAACCAAAAAGCTTTCCTGTTCGTGGCGGTCTTAAATTCTGCGGGAGATCTATGTGTTTTTGCTTAATTGAACACCTAAAGAAAAAAGAGCTTGGCCTCATAACATTTTTAGTAGAAGTAAATGTTAGATTTATTTAGCCCCATTGACTTTTGAAATACAACCACTAATAGCATCTGTTTAAATATTGTCCTCCAGAATGGATAAAACGTTTTATCACTCGGCATTAAATTCACTAACGGAGCATTTTATGTACCTCCCTGTCCCTTGTCCGGCTGTTCTGGCAGCCCCAGCCCTGTATTCCCAGTGACGGGTGGAGACGGGCTCCCCATGGACGAGGGGATTGCAGCAGTGGGAGGGGAGGGAGCCCCGAGACCCTCCCCAGGCATGGGGTACCCCCACCCTGGGACCTGGGAGCCCGGGGGGGGGCGACTGGGGCTGAAGCCTGGGAGCCCTCCCCTTGCCTGTGGCTGGCTCCAGCCCGGTGGGTGATGCTGGAAAAGCAGGGGCTCCAGGGACCCTGGGAGGAGGCTGCGGACCCGCCTTGTCCAGCTGGGGACACTTGTCCCCTCCCTGTCCCTGCATCACACCTGGCACAGGGCTCTGCTCTCTGTCCCGTCGGTCCCAGGCGCAGGGACGCTCCGGTGGGTCACCTCTTCTTCTTTGGGTGGTATTTTTGGTTCCATGTAATTCTTTTCTCTTGGTAATTCTTTTAAAGAAATAATGGGAGTGGTGTTTGAGAAATACTTGATCTGGTGGCAGATAGATAGCAGATGCAGGCAACCTCAAAGACCAAAGGTAAATGTAATGGAAAAGTCTTCAAATAGAAGATGTCTGAGCAGTCACTGCGTTCCTCTCTGAACGGTTCCAGCCCCAAACTGATCCTCAGGAACTGGGTACAGGCTGCTCCTGGAAAGGGCTTGCTCTGGTGGCACAGGAGAATTGCGGTGAATGGTTTTGACATTCTTTTAAATCCAAAATACATCTGTCATAAATAAGAGTATGAGAACTTGCTAAATATTCATGAATCTGGGTTTTCTTTTGCAGTGGGGAGTAAGGGATCTCCCCCCGTGGGTGCACATCCCAGGGCAGAGGGACATGTGTCACATCAAGGTTCTGTGCGGGTGCTGACCTTACAATCAGTATGTGGGAAGTTGGTGGTTGTAGGTGAGTGTCGCTACAGCTGCACTGGAGACACTGGGATTCCCCACTGTAATTAGCATTGACTCCCCTTGCATCTGGGGCCTTTGTTGTCTGTGAACTCATTAGATTGTGGCCTGCATGTAAGACTTGCGTTTGTGCTCCAGAAAGGTCAGCAAATTTGCTATAGGTTAGTACACTCCTGAGGCTGGAGTTGTTTAAATGCATGTGATGAGAGGGCTGTTTAGAAGTGTTTCAAGTAAGAACTATAAAAGCGGGTTCCAAGGGTACTTTTTTACAGCCGGAATCTGTTCCCTTGCCTAAATGTGACATACTAAAAAGGCAGCCCTCTGTTTGTAGAACCAGCCTGGAATCTCAATGCCTGCGCGTTTGTTCCTGATGAATAGGGGGTGGCAACAGCGCTGATGGAGCTTTCTGGGAGGTTGCTTTGGCTCAGTTATCGCTTTCTTTAGGAGGACTTGGCTCTTTTTTCAGTGCTGCGTTGACTTCCAGGTGATGCTGGAAACCCCACATCCAGCACAAGGTGCCACATCCAGCCAGGTTCTGAGTGTCTCTGACCGAGTGCACCCAGTGAGCACTTCTCCTTGGCATGGGCTCTTCTAAGACTAGGCTCCTAGAACCAGTTATTTTGGAAGAAGTACTGCTTGAATATGGCTGGGTGTACATAGATGTCTGTCCAGAAAGTGTGCGAAAAACAGGTCATTTTCATCCAAGGATTTAGGCAAATAAACCCAAGTCCAAGGCAAGAATCAACACAAACAAATGCACAAATCTTTGATTTCAGTGGGTGTTTAGACTGATCTATGAGGCTAAAAACCCATTGTGTGCTCTCTGTAACACTCAAGTCCCAAGTCACAGGCTGCGCCCGGCAGCGGCTTTCACACAGCTCCTCCTCAGGGCTGGACCCTGCGGCCGGCGAGTCCCCGGGGGCTGGTGCCTGCGAGGCTGAGGGGACATCAGTGTGCTTTGTCTGGATGGGTCTGAAGCATTCAGGGGTGCAGTGAGACCCCATGAGCTCTTTGCCAGAAGGAAATCACAGGGGTGTACCTGGGGTGACTCGCCTTGCACAACTAAAGAGCTGGAAAGAGGCGCTGCAGGTGCAGCTGGGTATCTCCAGCTGCAAAAACCTCTCCTAACAAAGGAAAAAGGACTAATTTGAAAAATTAATGCATTGCTTGCAGACCTGTAAGCTTGATTTTCCGAGGCAGAATTCCCCAAGGCTTGGGGATACGGAAGAATTCCCTAAGGCCGTGTGGGGATGTAGGGATGAGGTGGAGTTAAAGGTGTGATGGGATGCTCTGCTGGCTCCCTGCAAAGAGGTAAATGTCTCCCCCGTGTGCTGCCCCAAATTTAGAGGCCCTTCTGCACTGGAAGAGACCGTGTGAAAGATGTTTATTTGTAGACCCCGCTCGGGGCACTGCTGCCCTGTGCTCGGTCCCGCTTGGATCCAGGCTCTGCCCAGGGCAGTTTCAGCCCCAGCGAGGTGTCACCGCAGGGACACGCTCGAGGGGCCATTGCAGCTCTGCGCAGGGGGCACTCGCCCCGCCGTGCAAACCGCTGCCTGTGGGGAACGCCCGGGTCCTGGTGCCTCCAAATTATCCGAAACCAGAGTGAGAGATGGCCCTTCCCCCTTCAACCGGCACAGTGCCGCACCAGGGGAAAGCCTCTTTCTGCTGGAGAAATGCATGGAAAAAAACCCTTTTATACTCACCCAGGCTAGAAAATCAACGTTGCTGGTTTGGTGGCAGTGTTGGAGGTTTTTTGGGTTTATTGTCTTTTGGTTTTTTGTTTAGTTTTTCTTTTTTTGTGTGAAATTCGAAGCTGAACATGTTCTCAGGAACACTTTAATTAATTACAGCTTGCTCATCAAGCTCTTCCTTTCCAACAGAAAATGATGAATGACTTCATTTCACCACGTGAGCTGTGGGGGCTGGCTGGGGTCGGTGCTGGTGGAGCTGGCAGGGTCTGGGGAGCTCTGCCCTGGTGCTGTTTTGTGGTTTTGGGGGGCTTTTTTCACTGTTGGATTCAAACCAGAAATTTCACATGGTAAGGCCATTTATTGTCTCTGCTCTCAGGCCAGTATTCATCAGGGAGCCAATTAAAACAGTGCAGTGCTTGTTAATAATAATAATAATAATAATAATTCAGAGTAACTTTTCTGTTCAGTTTTGGTTTACCCAGTGAAGCATGGTGGGACATACCCCTTCTGCTTCGAAGCTGAGCGCATGGCAGGGACCAGACCTAGCTCAGCTCCTCTTCTCTTTTAACCACGACTTACCAGGGCAGCCGAAGGGCAGATCTGCTGATTCCCAGTGGAAATACTGATAAGCTAGGAAGAAATGAGCACAAAGTTTATATATTGGTTATGTCCCACTTAACTCCGGGGCACCAAGGTGGAATTCCAGTTAAAGCACTGTTCTGGTTCTTTCCAGCTCTGATGGCTGTGTCTCTGCATTAGTCATTCTACTACATAATGAAGCATGGTATGATTTACAGACTTCTGTAAGTAAATGGACACACATCCATAGGTCTCATAAACTCGTGAAGCTCCAGTGATTTCACTCCTACAGTTAATGAGTTGCTGGAATCAGTTACAAATTTTGTTGATGATATTCACCTATATATAGCTCTACTTAAACCTCTCCCCTCCAAAAAGTAAGCTCGTGCTCACATTACTTGTCCTTAAGAAAACTCTGACCTGTGTTTTAATTTAGAGTATGTGATTAAATCTTACTAATCACAGTGGGGCCCGTTACTGAAAAGGGGAACGGGCTTTAGATGTGCCTTGGGGTGTATTCTTAAATGTGGGTGTCTGTCTGTGGTGATAGTTCTGAAGTAACGGTGTAAGATCAGAAATTCTGAAGGGAGAAGCAATTTTTTTAGGCTTTGTGATAGAGCTGACAAATACAGATGGTTTTGGGGGGCTCCTGTCCTGGAGCAGGATCCTAGGTGCACTCAAGGGCTCTGCTGGGGCTTCCCAGCTGGTGGCATTTGTCTGCAGGGGCTCAGCCTCCCCACAGCCCTGTTGCTGAGACCTCTCCCTGCTCCTTGGTTCACTCCAACAGAGTGAAACTGGTGTGCAGGTGGTTTGCACAAACTGGTGTTTGATGGTTGTCGGCTGCTGGGCTGGGGAGGGGAATGGCTGCAGGAGGGACCGGGCTGGGCTCGGCTGTGGGAACGCAGCAGCGGGGCAGGGGCAGGGACAGGGGCAGGGGCAGGGAGAGGAGTCAGAGGTGGTGGGACCTCTGGGATGTGGCAGATGCTGTTTCCCAAAGTGACATGGGGAGTGCATGGGGGGAGCACTGGGCACAGAGGGGCCTTTACTGGTGAGACTGGGGGGTGTGGATGGGCTTTTCTTGCCCGAGGAATCTCCTGTGTGGTGGAAACGGCATCTTTTTGTTAGGTCTGGGATTCCGTCGAGGGCCATGCTCCCTGTGCTCTCCTGCAGAGAACATGCTTCCAGCAGAGGGGTTCTGCTGAAATGGCCGCTCCTGGCGGGTGCTCGGGCAGTGGGATGAAGGTAGGCAATAATGGGGTTCTGTATTTATGCAACCTTGTGAGAAGAAAATCAAGCTGAATATGTGCAATGCATTGAAGTGTAATAAAGCCAACTTGAATGGGCGCGTTATTGCAAAGCAGACTGTTTAAATGCATAACATTTGTGTGTTGCCTGACGGTACAGTCCTCTGAGAAATACAAGATTCCTGTCAAATGTGACTTGCAAAATATGTCACTGAATTCCACTACCCCCAGTCTGAAACCTGCGGTGATTCACAAAGCCTCTCTCTGCACCTGGAATCCCGTGGAAGCAGCAGGTCTCTCCCTGACCAGCTCGGTGGGGTTCATCCGTGCAGACCAGGGTCTGGAGCTGGTGGCCTTGGGGGACAGTGGGCAGAGAGTGGGGCTGGAGCTGTGTGATGGCAGGAGACTGCAGGTTCCCAGAGCCAGGGATTGCCACGCTTTTGGATGAAATGTCACCTTTCTGCTTTCCTGAAAAAAAAAGGTTGAGTACTCCCTTTCCTCTGCTCAACTCTTCTGGTGTCTCACGGAGCGTTCTGCTCAGCCTGTATCGCTGCCCATCATTTTCTTCCTCCCCAGGACCAAGAAATGCAGAAGCACAAAGATAATTGCAGTGGTTCCAGCCTCCCTGGTCCCTGCAGGCTCCCAGGCAGGGAAGGAGCCCTTTCTGCGGGGATGCTGCTCGGGGGATGCTCTGGATCCGCGCGGGAGAGTTTCCTGCTCCAGCTGCTTGCTCCTCTGCGCAGCTGCTTAAAAAGTGCTCCCATCTTTGTCTCTTGGGCTAAAAATATTTCCTGCCTTTAGCACGGATTTGTGAATGCTTCAGCTTTTCTTGAAAGCCTTTCTGACCACTTGTATTTGTTAAAAAGCAGGTTTTGCCTCGCCTGCACCAAGGCCCTTCAGAGGGCTCCCTTCATGGGCTCGGACTGAATTTCCTCTGGGAGCTTGTGCTTCCTGAGCTCCGTAAGGGCTTATCGTAAGCGCCACCAGTTTGGTACGATGATAATTTTCTTGAAAAAGTGGCTGTAAGTGTGAATTCAGTCTACTTATTTTTGATGTCCAGTGTAGCTTTAGACAGCAATTTAATCATTATTATTGCTATTGTACAGCTGCTCTCTGGAGGGGCTTAAACCATGTCAGAAAGGGAATCAACATAATGAGCCTGACAGAATTTCAGAGGGAGCGATTAAACTTGGGATAATGAGTTCTGGTGAATTTTTAATGTTATTGTAACAATTCTCACCACTGTGGCCTGTTCATCTCTGGGTTCCAAACTGAAATGTGCCACTGGGAGCTGGGCCGGGCAGATTTGTCCTTCCCCAAGTCTGGCCCTCTTGAGGAAAAAAAAAAGGGAAAAAAAAGAAAAAAAGCTGAACAGAATGAACCCTACAAGTTTCCTCTCTCTCTTCCCTCCTCCCCGTTGTTCTGACATCTCTGGATGGGATGTCCATCTCTGGGGGGCCATCCAGCCCCCGGGGGGGCGCGGGTGTCTCTGTCCCGCTGCTCTCCCGCAGCTGCAGAGAAGGTCCCAACTGGTTTTCAGTCGTATGGATTCCACTGTCCTTGATGTCTGGGGACTGACTGAGCGCAGGTAAATCAAGCTCCGTTAAATTGACTGTTTTTCACTGGTTCTGTAGAAATGGGTAGAGGGAATTGAACTGTGAATAGTTGTAGCGTGAGGAGGGTCCTGTTGTGCGTGGGGTTTGTTCTGCTCTGATCACACTGGGGTTTCTCATTCCCACCAAAGCAAACTCTGGAGCTGGGAGGGGGGTGGGGGAAGCCCTGGTACCGCAGTATTTAAACACCAAGCATCATCCAGGTCTTGTAGCTTTTGCTGCACCCATGGGGGCCTGAGGTTTGCACCAGGGTGGGCTGTGCTGGAGTCGTCTGAGGCTGCTGCAGTGCCAAGTCATTGGTGAGAAGGGTTTGTCCTGGGGGTCTATAGGTATTAAAGCACGTGCTGATTTTGTGTATGATGGGGAGCAGGAAATGAGAGCTGGTTTGTGCTGTTTCTGACTGGTGCTGGAAAAAAGAAAGAAAATGTTTGTCCAACGTGTGGACAAGCGCCAGAGTTGAGGCAAGTCCTGCTCCCAGCTGTGCCCAGAGCTCCTTGGGAGCTGCCGGAGCCCTCACCCTGCAGCCCTCGGGCTCCCTGGCGGGACGTGTGTCACTGAAGGGGGTGCCTGTGGCTGGGGGTGTTTGGTGCTGGCCCCAGCCTGTTGTATCGGGACCCAAAGGGTGAGGGACCCTCAGTCCAGACCCATGGCGGCTGCTGCCATCGCCCTCGTCCTGCCCTTCTGGCCTGAACCTCTCTTCAGATACCTTCTGGCTTCTCTGTCGTCTCAGCAGCCCCTGAACAAAGCCCTGTTTGGTATCAAGAGCAGTAATTCTCTTATCTTGGTGGTTGAACAATGTTGTATAATTAATAAAAGTAATGACAATTTATTCACTGAATACCAATTAGTGTTCAGCTTTCTAAGGGGACGGAGATTGGGAATGGAAAGCAGATTGGATGATACCACATGCAAAAATTATTTCTTTGATGTAAAAGACATTAGGAAAATGTTTCATCCACGACAGGATGAAAAATGAAGCATGGTTTATGGAAACCATAAATATTTCCACCTGTCAGTGGTTCATTCTTTAATGGAGACAGGAGGGAGCAGAGTTCAGCACAAACACCCCGGTGCCCCTGGCCTTAAATGTCACCTCTTTGCCCAAAGTTAGCTCTGTTCTGTAATGGAATTCCTTCCATCTGAAAAGATGCAGTGGTGACAGAAAGGAGAGAGCATGAACTAGCTCAGACTCACTACCATAAAGCAGAAGAATCAGCCTCCAATTATGTTGTTACTCTGGTTTAATCAGCCCACCCTGCTGCTCCTGCTGCACAGAACATCAATTGCTAAACCCATCTGTGAAATGTGACATTTGAGTTGCATTGGCTGAGAATGAACAATATATCTAATGGTTGCTTAATCTGTTGTGTATTTTTTTTTATGGTGTGCTGAAATGCCAGGGTGAAATCTGAAATGCCTCATTTATTAGCTGGGTATTAGGAAGAATAAGGATGCAATTAGGATTTGGAAAAATTAGGTTAAATACCCATTTCCTGATACAGAGATCTTAAGGCTCCTCCTGTTTCACATTAAGCTCCAAACTGGAGGGCAGACTGGGCGGCAGCCCTGTAATTGGTGTGAGTGGCAGAGGACGTGCTCGGAAGCACCTCGAGAGTTGAAGTTTGGCTGGTGTGGCTCAGAGGGAGCTGCGGGAGAGGCACGGGAGAAACCGCCTTCATCCTTCCCACCATCAGCCACGTCTGATCCCAGCTCAGATCTCAGCAGCTCCTCCATGAGGTGGGTGGTCTCAGCGCTGCCTGTCCTGCCTCTCCCCTTTCTCAGCCCCTCACCACTCGGGGTGCCCTGGCACCTGAAGAGAGCTCTGAGAGGTTCCCTTCTGCCAGGACTGCTGGTCACCCGGAGCGCACTCTTCTCCCACGCCAGCCCGGTGTTCCTGAGGCATTTCCTCGTTTTTGGAGGTGTCCCAACCTCTCTGAGCGAGGAATTGCGCTGCTGGACTCTGGATCTCTGAGCCAGCTCGGAGGTGCCTGTTCCTGGGGGAAGCGGGTAAAACTGTGGAGCTGGTGCTGCTCGTTGTGGGTCGGTTGTTTGCAAGTGCTGGGAGGAAACGAAGCAAAGCCTCCCAAATCCAGCTGCACCCGTGTTTCTGCCCCGCTGCGGAATCGTGACACGACCTTTACTGTGGAGTCAGGAGCTGCTGGTTTGCAGCAAATCACCATCCTCTGGTAATACATCCATAGTGTTTCCTTTGAAATACTGATGAATTGGCACAGTGCTGTCTCGCTGATGAACTTCAGCTGCTAATTGGTCCCCAGATAAATGGCCTTCCCAATAAAGCAAAGCCTTTGTCCTAGATAGCACTATGAGAAAAACATTTTTTTCTTGCAAAAATGATTTTTAAAAATATGCTTACTTTCCACTGTGTGTCCCCCTGGTAAATGGAGCATGATGGTGCTTAAATGCTCTTTGAAAAGCATTCTGGAGATAACACCATTAGTATATAAAAATGGCTTCTTAACAGAGGCAGCTTTTGTTGGAAAACCTTCACTGGTGGTAGATTGGGAGTAATTAAGTGCAATGTAATTTAATGACTCAAAACAACAAACAAGCTTTGGCATAGCTATTTATGAGCACGCGTTCTCCTGGGGAAACCTTCGAAATTGAAACAAGTGTGACCTGTGCTTTGTTTTGGGGGTGTCTTGGTGACGGGCGAGGGGGTTCCGTGTGGAGCTGGGGTCTCCCTGTGGACCCCTGTCCATGCTGTGACCCCCCATGCCCCCTCCCTGTGCTGTGCTGGAGCTTTGTGGGGTTTGGAGGTTCACTTGTCCCACCCATGGGTGCCTTGGTCTGACCCCATGGTTCCCATCTGTCCCCGCTGCTCTGTGGTCTGTGAGCTGCTGGGGACAGTGACCTTCAGGTGGCCGTGGTGCTGCACGTGGTGGTTGGCCTTGGTTGTTAATGTGAGTCCCTCTGGTCACTAGAATCAATGTACATCCTCTCTGTGCACCTTCAGTGCTGCTAAACGCGCGTGGTGGAGTTCCTGGTGGAAAACCCGAGTGTGGAGAGGACGGTTCAGTACCAGGACTTGCACAGAGGGTGACTCTCCAGCGCGTTCCCTCCAGCCACGCCGGGCGCAGCAGCGTCCCGTGGGGTGGTCAGTCCTGGGCTGCCTTTTAGTGCGGCTGTTAGAGACACATGAGGATCAGAAGTTAATGTTCATGTCTCTTCTACAGCTGCTTCGTAATTAATTTCTTTGAACCAGTTTGTTTTTCTGCTGCCAAACACTTCAGTGCTTGTATGTAAATTCTCAGCATCTGAAGGCTTCGTTCTTCAGGAGAGAATACAGGGCAATCGTCAGATAAGAGTCATTACATATTCTGAGCTATTCTGCTCCACTGATAATAAAACATTCTTAGGGGAAGGTGACCTTTTTACAATAGACTTATTAATGTCAGGACGTCAGAATTGTCTTTTCTCATTATGAGTCTTACCGAAAACATTAAAAAGAGTGAAGTTTATGATCTTAAAGATGTGTCAAAGCACAACCATTAGAGACATTTTCACAGAATGTTATTTATATAACCCATTTTTTGTGTTTTATGTGGCAAGTGTTGTGATTCTTGGCAGAACTCTGGGTTGATGAGAACACAGAGCTGGGGTCAGTGGAGTGAAGCTTTGTGTCCGACTCCTGGAAGCGGGATCTCCGCGGGGCCACACACATTTGGTTCCGATACCAGTTGCTCTGTGGGCAAACGGGACACAGGTGCCTTTTGGCACCTTGGACATTCGGTGGTGCCGGGCATTTCGTCTTGGTGACCCTGACCACCACCCTGTCCCCGGGCTCGAGGGCACTCGCTCTGTCCCTCGTCTCCAGCAGCATCTGGGGACCAGTCACACCTGCAGCGCGGGGCTCTCGCGAGAGTTGTCATATATTTTACATTGTTTTTAGAGAAGAACTGCAAGCTATCCAAAGTTACTAACTGCTGCTGTGGTGATGCTCAGGAAGGGTATGAATATTCAGTATGTGTCTGGCTACAGGCATTTTGAGCTTTGAGGTCAGATGCGACTCCATCAGAGATTCTGGCATGATTTTAAGAAGGGGATGTGGCTGAGGGCACCGGGGCTGGCCAGCAGTCTCGGGCAGAGGGTGGGTGGTGTGTACAGCCCTGCTGAGGGATGAGTGTGTGAAAACAGAGATTTCCTCATCTCTAGCTTCAGATTTTGAACAGCACAGTTCTGGCCAGGCGCTATCACCGGGTTACCTGCCTGGCACGGGACACATCAGCCCGGGAGCCTGAATAACACACCATCTTCTTTCCACTGCCTGACACCTGCTGGGAGATCGTCTCCAGTGTTGGTCCCAGTGGAGCCCAGAAAGCTCCAAGAAAAAGAAGAGCATGCTCAGTGGCAGTGAAAAACTGGTATGAAATGAGTTTGTTTGGTGGGGTGGTTTTTTATTACTTTTTAGTTAAATGAACTAGTTTGTGAAACTGGTGTGAAAGTGGAGATGATTTGAGACATTTTAACTGAAATGTGTGACAGGCCTCAGTGAAGAGAGAAAAAGGTGGAAAGAGAGAAAACTGGGACTTAATTTCCTAAATTTATCTTGGAAAGCATTCGTCAGATTGAAGGGTGAGCCCATTTATCCAGTGGGTTACGGTGATATGTGCAAGTGACAACTTGATAGGTCTCTGTCATCAAATATCCCTGTAGACGAGGAGAGCACCAACCCCTCCAAGTATGAAAACACTTTGTGCTGTTCTGAATTTCTGCAGGGAGCTGAGGGCAGGGCTATTACAACATCAGCCCAGAATTTCCCTCTCTTTTCCTGATTTCCATCTGCCCTGGTGAGGCCGGAGATGCTCATCCATGAGCTGCCATGACAGCAGGAATTCAGCCCCATATGCCTGCACTTTGGCATCTTTCTAAAATCAATATTTTAAAGAAAAAGAAATCATTCCTCCTGCTGGAATCACGCTTCATGCAATGATAGCATCAATATTAATGCACTAATCGAACTTTGATTTCAGTTGCTAAGTAACCTGTTGTCCCCACAGAGCAAACTGGGCTCCAACCAGAACCACCGAAAACAGAGAAAACTTCATGTGAAAAAGGAAATGTTAAGGGAGGGGGGAGATGTCAGTCTGAGTACCAGTTTCTGCAGAACCATCCTCTCCAGTTGGCCAAAAGCTGAGATCTTCCTTTTTCCCCGTGCTCTCTTCCTGTCTCTGCCCCAGCGAGAGGGGGGTCTCTGCCCCTCGGCGTGGGGTGAACCTGGGGCAGGGGGGTGCGAGGGGCTCGCAGCCAGATTTACAGCCCAGCTGGCTGTGGGCTCGGTGGCTGCTCAAATCTCCTGCCTCTCCGTGTTCAAAAGGTGATGGTTGTAGAGAAAAGCAAAGCAAGTACAACCCGTGCTGTTGTATTTTGCTCATTCTCTGTGAGTTGACACCTGTATGGTTTTTTAGCCAGAGCTGGTAGGAGCCCGAGTCTCCAAAGGTCAGAGATTTCTCCGTTTCCGTGTCGGCACCGTTGAGTGCTGCCGCGCTGGTGTCGCCTCTCTGGGCACTGGAGCCGTGGCTGCTGGGAAAGGGGAGCCCTGTGGGTCTGAAAACCCCGGGTTTTGGCTGCACCGTCGCCGGGTGCTGCTGGGCCGGCTCCGGCACCACACAGGGCTCTGGAGCTGCTCCTCAGCTATTGCTGGCAGAAAGGGCCATGCTCGACTGCTGAAATCCTGTTCAAGCAAAGAATCAAGAATAAATAGTTAAAAAACCCCACAAACCTGTTTTTCTTTCTTTCCTTTCTGTTTTTTTTTCCCTGCACCCTTTTGAAGGCGACCGATCCGGTGTTTTTCTTCTGGCGAACTGTTTTGACAGAGAAATCCCAGAGAGCTCCATTTCTGCTGTGAGAAGGTTATCAAATGGATTTCAGTAGGGCCACTTCAGAAGGATGTGTCTTGATGTGCAGAGAGCTGGGATTAACGAAAGAGAGGAAAATTACTTATTTCAGTAGCTCTTTAAATACAAAAGTGCATTTAAAAGAGGGAAGCCCATGCAAAGTATTTTGATTGTACTGTTTTTCTTTCATTAAGCATTATCGTGAGAAGCCTGAAGAAGTCTGTTTATCGAGGAAATGAGGTTCTGTTTTGGTAAACGCTGCGAGTGGAGGCTGGGAAAGGGTATCAGAGCCAGCTGCTGCAGAAGGGAGAGAGAAAAGAGGTCATTCGTTATAATTTTTCCTCATGGTTGCCAGCCAAACAGAGGAAGGAACATGTCCTCTAGGATTTCCCAGCTGGCAAGAACATCCTTACAGGCTGGCTTCCAAACACACCAGCAAATGGGGGGAAAAGAATTTAAAAAATGGCTAGAGACCTACATCTTTATGGCTTCTGTCAGTGTATTGGCTGGTCTGGGTGTTTTAATCTGAAGAGCTGCAAGATGATGGGAAGTAGAGAAAAAACAAGATCCCCAACTCTAGGACCATACCTAGTTGCTCTTTGGTTTTTGGGGCTCACCAGTGTTTGTTTGCCTTTCCTGTCTCTGCCCTGCTGCGCTTCCTCCTCCTAAAGACCAGCTCTGCCTTGTGGCCCCGTGTGTCCCCCGAGCAGAACAGGGCAGTGGCCTTGGGGAGACGCCTGGCAGGTCTGTCCCGGTCAGCAGGATGTTTTTGCATCTTCCAGACATCAGCTACCTCATTTTCCACTGACTGTAATTTCCTTCTTGTCTCTTTAATTAGCTCACCTAACGCATTGGCTGCAAACAGCAGCCCAGCCTGCTCTTCTACTCACGAACCGATCCATCATCCCCTGTGACTGCTCATCTGCACAGACCCAGCTGTCCCGCTCCCTTCTCTTTACACCGGCCTCTTGGTTGCCCACCCCAGGTTTGGCACCGCAGAAGGGGGTCCTCTGGCCATGGCCACAAAGTGCTCACATTGAGCTGGACCCAGGCCCTCCACAAGCACGCCTGTGGATCAGAAGTGGCTTAAGGGCAAGAACTGCCTTTATTTGTACAAAAGGGGGTTCAGGCGAGGCTCTGTCGTTCTTCTGAGTCGTCTGGTGCTCCTGCAGAATTACTATTGAATGCTCATCGTTTGGTGGTTTCTTGGGAACTGTGCCCCTGCCTGGATGTTGGGGCCAGCAGGCACTCGCCAGTCTCCACCAAGTTACTGTGGCTGCACACAAGCAGAGTGGTGTCGAGCTGTCCCGTCTCCTGCCGCGGTGGAGTTACCGGCTTTATGGGCAGCTGTCAATTTAAGGTGGACTTGTTTGTGCTGATCACCAGCAGGTCTCCTAATGGTTTTTTCTGGGTGCTGTCAGTGGGTTCACCGCACTGCTGGACTCGGTAGGGCTGGGGTGGACACTGGCCCCTCCTGCCCCATGGCAGAGCCAAGGGCTCCGCACCCCCTGTCACAGGGTGCACCTGGTGGCATCCGACTTGAGACTGCCGCGTCCTGCAGGGCAAGCAGTTTAACTCCCTGAGCCCAGTGTGACCGTGGTTAATCCTCCCATCACCACGTTCTCCTGGCAATGATGGATGAGGATGAAGTGAGCTACAGCACTGGGTCTCGGGGGGGGGACCTCCCCTGGGGCCAAGTGGCCACAGAGCACTGCTGTGAGGAATAGTCTCAAGTTGCCCCCAGGACGGGGCAGACTGCGAGCCCTTGGTTGGCATCCCCAGCCCCTTTTCTAGAGAAAACGTGCCCCTGTGCTCCAGAGCCCTGCCCTGCCCTGGTCTCACTTGCTGGGGCAGCTTCATCCTCAGATGAGGCCATGGTGAGTAAGCATGATGAAGTGGTGCCTGGTAAATAACAACAGTAATGATTATATTCGACTGCTGCTTTCTGCTGGTAGCTGTAGGCAGGCTGAGGAGCCCCTGTTTGCACAGACGGACCAGCACCGATGTGCTCCAGCACCTTCCCTGCTGCTGCGGATGCTGCCCCGGCTCAACCCGAGCCCCTCAGGGACAGGGGCACAGAGGCCCCAGCACCGGGCTCTCAGCAGAGCTGTTGGGGAGGAACACCGTGGTTCCTGGTGTTGAGTTTTTCTCACGAGACAAACCTCTGGGCTGGGCATTGGGTCCCCCCGGCGCCTCGTGTCCTGTCAGCAAAAGACAGCAATCACAGCAGAGAGCAAGCCAGGACTTGGTCATTGTAAGGAGCCTTGACATTGGGCAAATTATCCATGGCTAATTATTTTGATCACTGCCTCTGTTATTTGATCCTAATCCTAAATTGGTACTTTAGGCCAGGTGATAAAATACTCCCACTGCAATCAAACTATACTTTTTTTTTCCCCTGAGGGCTCCAGTCGCTGGTGCCGAGGTGATCTCCTGGAGGTGGGCTTCTCCTTTCCCTCTGCCAAGCTGTATTTCTCACAGTTCCTATTTTCCTAGAGCTATTTATTTTTCCTTTGAAGGAAAGTAGAAATCAGACCCAAATAATCTGCTTGATTTTCATCTGAGGCAGCTGTGCTGGGACAGAACCCATCGTTCAGATCTGTTACCTTTTACCCAGCAGAGATAAATTAATTACAGGGCTTTCCCCTGACATCCAGCCTCTCGCCTGCAAATGTTCACATAAAAGATGAATGACAATGAGATTCTCATTACGGCTTGATGAATTAGCCTTTTCACTTCACTTGCAGCAAAGTCTACCTCATGGTCAACAGGCTTGTTCAACTCAGCCATTTTCTTTTTCTCTCTCTGAATTCAAATCAAGCATTGCTGTCAAACTGCTTCTCTTGGTGCAATCCAGTATTTTGCACTGCCCATTAGAATTTTTTACTTTTCCAGGGAATTTTCCATGCTGGTTTGCCAGGAGAAATGGTTACTCAGCAACAGCATCTTCCTTGTTTTCTTCGGTGTAATGTGTAATGGACCTACAGCTGCCGGGAGCAGCGGGAGCTTTCTGGCTTTCCAGAAACAAGGAGAGGAGCAGGAGACCCACGTCCTGGGTCCCTTTGCTGGGCTGTGGAGAGCTGGGAGGAAGGCTGAGCCACGGGGTCTCAGCTCTAGAGGTACAGGCGGATGTTCCGGACTCCTGCTCCTCCTAATGCGACTCCCATCTCTTCCCAGACAGGATTTGGGAAACACCCTCCGCCGGCCTCAGGGCAGCACCTCCCCGTGGTGCTGTGCCTGTGCTCTGCGTGGGAGCGCTTGCATTCCTCACGGATCTGTTTAGTTTTTTAAAAGAACAGGGCTCCTGCCCACCTCCTGCTCCCACCGGGCTGCACGGGGAACCGGCAGCTTCTGCCTGGTTCTGGGGCCGGGGGGCTGGGGTTTGGTGGCAGTAGGTGCCAGTTTGAAAAGCTATTGTCTGCACAGAACCAAAGGCAAAATAACTGTCCCTGGCGGGTGCTGTTTTACGAAGCAAGAACGTTGTGTTTCCTGCTCACGCTTCTGGGCAGTTTATCATCTTCATTTGCTTGTATCTGTAAGCGTCAACGTCTTGATCAATTTTATTGCACCTGCCTGTGGTCAGAGACTACTAATGGCAGCTCTGATGGGTGTCTAGGGACAGAATAAGGCATTTGTAATGACCATAAGTGAGAACATCAAAATATCAGTAGAAAAATAGTAGCCACAGTGTCAAGCTGTCATTATTTATGTGGCAATATTTACTTGTCCCTCTTTTCTGTGTATCCTAATGCTTCCCAGACCGCACTTACTTTGCGGGCTTCTCTGGGTTTTAAGAGGTTTGTGTGCTTTTGGAAGTACCATCCGAACGTGATGCCAGGGCAGAGCGTCAGGGAGTTCTGCATCCCAAGGCAGTGCCTGTTCCGCCCGTGCCCTTCCCAGGGGGAAGGAGAGTGTCTGTCTGTCCCTCCCCAGTACATTCACGCATCCTTGGGGACAGGAGGTTTTCCGAGCCCCCTTGTCTGTCTGCTCAACAGCTCCTGTTGCTGACAACAAGGCAAACATCTGAAAAATTTATTTGCCTGTATCCCCATGGTGTGAAGGTGTGTGTGTGGAGGTGTCGGGAATGGGGGAACTGGAGGGAAAGGTGGCAGTGGGAACTCTGGCCGTGTCACGATGGCTCTGTCTCCTGGCACTTGCTGCTGCTCCAGACGGCTCTCGTCCTGCTCAGCCCTGCGGCTCTTCTCCCTTGCAGCGAGCTGCCAGAGGAGGAAAATCCCCGGGGAGTTTTGTTGTCTCTACCTGCCAGCTCTTCAAGGATGGCTCCGAGCTCTCCAACCATGAAATAAAACCCAGCAAAATATCACTGTGCCATATGGGCCCCGGGCAGCGCAGCCCCGCAATGGGAAGCTCTCCCTGCTGCCTCTGGTGCCCGACATCAGCGTAGAACGGAGCGGGGACGTCTCCTGCGCTCCCGTGACCTTGTAAATGGCTTTTATTGCTGCTTTGGCTGGCTGCCTCCCGGGCAGGTTGCTGGGCGATGAGCAGAGGCAAGAGACGGCTGATTTTGGAGGTACCCAGGGTTCTCCCGCCGCACACAGGGAACATGAATGTTTGAAGTCTCATTCCTGTGGCCCCGGGATGGTACCGCAGGAGCTCCTCACGCGCTGCTTCTGGCAGAAATCATACAGATGTCCCTGTTTACGTCCTTACATGGTACCTGTGTTCCTGCTGCCCGGGCTTCTCGGTGGGATGTTTTCACAGTCACTGGGACAGATGGAGGGAGCGTTTTGGAGTGTGAGTGGGAGGCTGAGCTGAGGCTGGAGCTGGGAGCGCGGCTGGAGAATCATGAGGTGCCACCGCCCGCTCTGAAACAAGATTTATCAAACAGTATTTGGCCTCCAGGCTCCTATACTCCTTTATTTCTTCTGAAACGGTTGTTTTCCCCAAAGACAATCTTTTCAAAGCAGGTCTAACAGGTCTCCAATTACTTCTCATCGCGTTGGTCTTCTGTTCTAAAAATTTCTCTCTGAACATTGAGTCCATTTCGAGAACTTGGGAAAGAGGTTCTTTTTTTTTCTTGTTCTATTTTTGTAAGGTCTGTTCACCAAAGAGCTTTCCCAAACCTCTCTCCTCCATTCATTAAGAAAACCCCAGTGAATTGGTTGAAAATAGACCCAGCCTCTGCTGGCCAGGGGCTTGTACCTGCTCCCGCTCGTGCTTCCGACACTTGCTGAGAAACAGCACTTCTCCAACAGGAGACTCGAGCGTTTTGGGTTAGGAAAATATTTAAATAGATGAACTTCAGATGTAATGAGAAGTGCCATTTTACGTCACGTTGAGTAGGTACTTAATCTGTGCTTATGCTGAACCATATTCCAGACTACATTAAGGCAGGGTTTCTGATACCAGGGCTAAAAGATGAGATATGGTCTATTTCTTTTAATCAGCGTTACTGGTCCCTGGATCTTCCTCAGCTGAAGAGGTGAGTTAGCTGGTGCTACGTTTGGGTCTCAGTCAGGCTGTGAAGGAGGATAATAACCATTGTATTCCATTGTTTTAAACCCTGAGGGGAGCTGAGCGTAAAACATGGTGCTGAATGTTCGTTACATTTGGGAAACTTCAAGTGAAAAAGCATTGTTGATATTAAGAATGAACACTTAGGATTGAAGAAAGCACCTCCGACCTTCCCATCGACCAGAGAGCAAGAACTAATGTTGGAAAGATTATTTCACTTCCTGATTGTGCTGAGGTTGTTTTGAAAACCAACCATGAATGTCTTCCCCCCCAGCAGCCCCCTCGCCAGCTGCAAGAGCTGCAGTCAGATGTCGTGGCAGCTCCAGAGGGGGCAGAGAGCAGGGGGAAGGGGCTTAGAGCAGGGCACCCCGGGGGCTGCTGCCCCCCGGCTCTGCAGGGAAATGCCAGACTCTCCCCACAGCGGCCGCTGGGTGAGGTTTCCCAGAAGGGAGCGAGGCCGGTTCAGCAGCCGTGGGGGCACCCCCGCCCCTGGCAGGGGGCACCGAGCGCCGCTCGGCATGAAATGAGACGTCAATTCTGTTCATTTAGACAAAATGCTTGTAGCTGTCAAGGCCTTTCATCAGATACAGGAGCCCATCCGCGGCGCTGGAGCGCGGAGGAGTGCCAGTTGCTTGCTCTTAACTAACTCTTCTTTATGTAAACTACTAACAGCAATAGTGGTTTTCTTAACAGGGTCCTTTCAAAAGCAGTTTTTGACATTTATCAAAATTGGAAGTTTTTACTGAAATAGAAATTACATAAGAAAATAGTTTCCTTCAAGAAGCACATAAAATATTTTAAATGTGTCAAAATTGTAATTCCCATCTGTTATTTAAATTATTCTTGAATATGGCAAACTCAAATTGATAGAGTGAAGTCATCTGCCCTTCTCCCCGCTTTTTTAATTTGAATGTGGTGGTTTCTGCTGTACAGACCTCTGCAGTCTGAGTTGGGAAACTCTTCCATTTGGAGATGCCAAGGCCAGGGCTAAGGCCCAGGGGAAGGGAAACTGAATTCCTTGAGCCTTGGAAAGTGTTTCCTCTTCCCTCCCAGAGACGATAAACATAATAAGATCAGTGAGAATTTGCTTAGTGTAACCCATTTATCTTGTCCATATTTGGGACACTCTGTGCTTGTGTATTTGTGGGCCCTGGAGAATTGAGATTTTGTGGCACCAATGTTAATTAGAAGTCAATGTCTGTAATTGCTCAAGAAGTGCTTGTATTCTCATCCAGACAGGCAATGAAATCAGCACCATGTCCCTCTGACAGCCAGTCTCAACGAAGTAATCACCGTTCTCACACAGAATATTCAAAATAATTCCCTGGAGAGCAATGTAGGGGGAAAAAAAAAGAAATTGTAATTTGCTGTTGGACTTTACACAAACTGGAAAATGAGCTGAACTTCTGAAACCCCTTACTTTACGTGAACGTCTTGCCTACCTGAAGGGTGATGTCCATCAGGGCAGCTGTGAGATGTGTGCCCCAGCCCTGGGTGCAGGTACATCCACTCGCTCCTGGGCCAGGACTTCTCCAGGTGAAGCCCTGACTGAGCAGCTCCTTGCACTGCCGTGTTTTCTAAAACCTACTGTATGGTTAATATCTGCAAAGCTCATGATTCCATTGTTTGATATAATTTTATTCAGTAAAGCTGCCTCATTGCATAAAGGTCTTGGTATTTAATATTTAATAGCATAAATCCCACGTGAGTCCTAGGCAGAGGATGAAAATTGCATTTTAAATTAATGTGCGCTCAAAGCCTGCTCTTGTTTCTCTCTGCCTTTAAAGGCCAACAGCCATTTTCATTGCTGGCCTCTGGTGGTGATGTCCAAGTTCTCCTGCCCCAAAGGGCAGTGACCACCAGGGCTCTGTGCTGGGAAGCCCTTGGGAAGCCCATTGTGGTGGGGCTGTGAGGACAGAGGGTGACCCCTTCCCACCATGGCTGGTGGGGACGTCATTACTGGTAATGCAGAGAGCTAATTAGTACAATACCAGCGTTGCTGTAGTCCCTGATGTGTGTCCTGGCTGCTGTCACCTGTGGGGAAGGACAGTCCCCACAGCCCCTGAGGGGTCCCCAGACAGCACAGTGACCCTGGGACGGGCAGGGTCACCTCGGTGTCATGCCTCACAGACATTGCTGAGCAAATGAATCTTGTCCCAAGGTGAACAAAACATCTTTCAGTGACCTTGTGGCTTTTGCCACTGAGGCCAGGGATCTCCTGGGACTGTGGCCTTTGAGCACCGTGGTCCAGCTCTTCCACACGTGGGACTTTGGTGGAGAGACTCAGCTGCCTCTGTCCTGGGGGACGGGTCACACAGCAACACTGAAAAGGTGGGTCAACATCCTGTGTAGGTGAAGACTGTTGTCCCCAGGCAGGTGCCCTCTGTCCCCAGGTCATTTTCACATGGATGCCTGGGGTCCACACAGCCGCTCACTGCTCCTTCGTCCTGGCAAGGACACCTGCGGCTGTGTCCACAGTGCAGTATTGGTGTCTCTGGTGGTGCTCTGGCCTGGTGACACCAGTGTGGCACCTCGGGGACATGCAGCAGCAGCACCTTCCAATGCCTGTCCCACCTCTGGGCATCTCTTGGGTCCTCACCTGCTGCCACAGCAGCGCATCCCAGGCTGGGTTTGCAGAGTGTCATCAGCATCCGTCAGCTTTGGACAGATTTTCAAAGGATTTGAGGATGCAGCACACACCTGGCATTTGACAATCTTACCCAGATCTGGGTATTTATATCCCGCACTCATGGGAGTCGGACACGGCAGTGGCTCCCTGTGCCTGACCTGGGCAGTCCCTCACTGCGCGCTGGGCACTCGCCCGCAGACAGACGCTGTTCGAAAGCCCAGCCTGGCAAGCGCTCAGCAGCCAGTTTGGTGCTTATCTCCAGGATTATACTGAGTGCCTTCAAGATCGCTGCCTGAGTGAGCTTTATTTATGTATTGTGAATAACTGTTTGCGCCCGGGCCAGGCAGGATTTCTCCTCTGCCTCAGCGGTGGGGAGGAGGAGCAGCTCTGTCTGTGCTGCGTTGAAAGCCTGAAGTGCTCCAAAGGGAAGGTCAAACAGAGCTTGTCTTCACACTAATTCCTTTGAGTGGCATTTGGACGTACCCAACAGCGTTACAGATGCTAACTGCAATGGCAGTGGGTGCAGGAAGCTCTGCACGGGCACCATTGGTCGCTCTGGTGCCGTAAGGGCACAGGAGCTGCCGAGGGGAATCACCTCGCTCTCCTCCGGGGCCTCCTCCTGCTGGAATCATGCAGCTCCTTGGGGACAGTGAATCACCCCGCGTTGCTCCTGCTCCCCAGGCACTGCAGGGTCCCAGCAGTGGGCAGCCCACCGATGGGAGCCCCTGGGGAGGCCACAGGAGGTGTGGGCACCCAAAAAGGTGTTCAACTGGTCAGGCAGCTCATGGACCCGCACCGCAGGTAGCAATAGGTATTGTCCCAAGGTGTAATTTCCCATAGCCTCAGTGAAAGGGATATATTAATACATATACACATATATATCTAACGTCTCAGATGATGTAATTCCACCATCAGCTGCTTTACATCAACAGTGCTCATACTCCACCTCTGCTGCTTGGCATAACAGATGCTGCTCGGCAGAAGAGGGGTCCCCCCACAAGCCCTTACTGTGTGCAGCGTGGGGCTGCCCAGCAAGGAGAGGATGTACTTTCTTTTCTCCTTCCTGTGGAGGCAGAGGTGGGGAACTCGCCAGGCAGAGACACCATCTATTCTACTGTCTCCCATTTGTTTCCCACTTACTGTCTTTGTTCTTACGTGTGCAAACCAGGCAGATTGTGTTTACTTTGATCTGCATCTTTCCTGCAGGGTCAAGTACAAAGAGGAAATTGGCAGGAAAGGAGCAAATCTCCCTCAAACCAAACTGTCTGCAATAATTAGCAAGCATGGCTAGAAAGAGCTGGTAAACAAGTAAAAGGTGAGAAGTGAAAGGTAAGCTTCAGGGCAATTCATTAGGATGGTAAATGAGAGCAGATCAAAATTTCCACCAGCATTTAGCAGATGGGAGGGTGTTCTGGGAGTGTGGCATTTGTTCAAGCAGGCAGTAAAAGCTGGAAATACATGGATTTTTAAAGAAATCTTTGGTTCCTTTCTCAGAAAGAAGCCATAAGGAAGGCAAGGCAGTTTGTATTTTCTTTGTCCACATTTGCATTTTTGCTGCTTCAGGAGCCTGATGAAACGAAAGCCTGCTTTTGAAAACTAGAGACCCCACACCCAACTTTGCTTCCCAATTACAGGTGCCAGCACAGGGATTTAATGAGCCTGCAGCACAGCTGATGGGGTTTGGGCTCTAACTGAGCTGAGTCCTGCCCCTGTGTCCTGGGGCTGCAGCCCCAGGAGGTGGCCAAGAACTCGTGCTGGTGGCTGAGGTTCCCTCTGACCACTGAAGGCCAGGGCAGAGCTTGGGGACTCAGGCACCCCTGCAGCCGTCAAGGTCTGGAGGGGAATTGGCTCAATGGGCCACTGTGGGAGGTGGCTGGGCTAGTAAGTGGCTGGGCTGGGAGGTGGCTGAGCGAGGAGCAGGGGGAGGTGACCCTCCCTCCATGCTTGTGTGCCCTGGGTTTCTGTACCTGTCTGAGCTCGTGGGAGAGACTGGGCAAACTGCAGCTTAAAACTGGCTTCTGATGGGTGAGGGTGTCTGCTTTGTAGTGGGAGGGGAGGGAAGGAGGGGGGGGCACTGGCTGGCACCATTTAAGGCTCTTCTGAAGACTCCTGAAAGACTCAGCCCTGGGCTGTCTCCAGAGCTTTCTTGCTCTGAACTCCAGGAGAAGACTTGATTTAATAACTATGTCATCACTCTAATTTATATTCTTTTAAAGGCTGAAGCATGTTTGACTCCTCGGGGTGGGCTGCTTTATGATAGTTATTGTTGGGGGGTTCTGGGGGGGAAGAGGTTGGAAGTGCTCCACAGAGACAGGACTGCCTTCCATATGTTCAGTTCTTGGTGGTTTTATTTTTGATTAGGAGCAAGGGACTGATAGATGTTACGAGGAGGTGATGAATTACCCGGCATGTTGCAGCACTGGGGATTTTCTCACATCAGGATGATGGTGATTGATTTTTCTTTCTTTTTTCTTCTTTTTTTCCCTTTTTTTTTTTTCCTCTTTTTAGGCTCTGCAGCAGAGGAATTTCCCGGTGCCTGATTGCAGTGACAGGTAAGCTGTGGACCTGCTTCACTGGTGGCTGTGACAGGCCTTCCTATCTCTGCTCCCCACTAAATTTTAGGCTTTAATGGCTGGCTGAAGGCGTGCTGTCAGGGTGATGGAGATGGTGAGATTATTAAATGAGGACATCTACTCGCTAAAGTGCTTTAATCTCAGTGGAGCCTGTACTAGCTCATATTGGCCACCCCTTTGTGGGGGTTAGAGGAAGAAGCAAAGACTAAGGATGGGGAGTGCAAAAGCCCAGGGGTGTTTGTTTTCCTGGAAGGCTGTGTCAGAGTGCGGGAGGAAGGTGGGAATGGCACCTTGGTACGGTGCTGGCCAGAGAGGAGGCAGGAGGTGAGTTTAATTGATCCCAGTGCACCTCGGTTGCAGGGGACTGTTATTAGCTCTGGTGCATGTCAAGCTCAGCACGTCTGGTGTCTTGCCCCTCTCTGGCCATGGAAATGGTGAAGCAGTTCCTCTGCCTGGGGCTGCTCCTCCCTGTGCTCCTTTGTGTCGACTTGTGCCCCGCACAGGGAGGAGATGGCTGCAGTGTGGGGGCTGGAATTGGGATCCTAATCCCGAGTATCTGCTTCTCTGGAAACTAGATTGTGGTTGCAATTTATATAAAATTGCTCTTTTGAAGAAGAAATGATGGAGCTGGTTTGGACTAATTACAGAGTCGTTCAAATATCTTGGGCGTGATAGCGTGACTTGGAATCCCATGAGCTCCATTTGGTACCAGCTGGGGAGGGGGTGGGAGGCAGAAAATATCAAAAGGAGCAGAAATTAGGAAGGAAGGAGCTGAAAAAGGAATGAAGGAAAAGCAGGAGAAGGGGAAAGATCCATGTGAGGAGCAACCAGGATGGTAAATACAGCATCCTAAGACAGCATCATTATGAACAGGAAGGCATATACTCGTGCTCCCAAAATGAAGTAGGGAACAGTCTGTGAGCTCTTAGTGATCCTTAGTGTAGCTCCTGTCGGAGGGATGTTCTCAGCCTCCCCCGAGCACGGCCATGTCTCCCCAGCTCCTCTGTGTCCTTTTTGGGAGCCCACTCCCCATGGGAGGAACCCGGGGGGTGACGACCTTCCTTCATGTCCTCTTCATTTGAACTAAGAAAGCCTGACTGAATTGCAGCAGGTCTGCTGGCTGCCCATGGCTGAGAATGGACCCGTCTCACCTCCTCTTCCCTGGTGTCTAAGAAGACTAAGAGGAAAAAACAAACCCATACAACCCCCCCAGTTTTGTGTTCCACAACATTGGATAACCACCTCTAACTAGGCTGGAGTTAATCAAGCTGAATTTGTTAAGATCTTTGCAACCAAATGAGCTGATTACCAGTAGGAAGAAACTTCCTTTATTGTCTGATTTTAAAAGCTTGAATAATTTTAGCCATTGACTTTATTGTCAGCTGAAAGAACCATTTCAATTATTATCTCTAATAACTTTGGAGGACATCTTTAAAGTTCTTTTCCATGAATCCTACTTCAGATGCTACTGCAGAGATGAAAGGAACAAGCTTAACCCAATGAATAACTGATAAACCAGAAATATCACTGCCTTGCCTTGAAACATCCCAGATCAGAGCTCGTCCCTTGAATATAATCACAGTGTACGCTATCTCTGGCCTTTATTGGAAGCAGAGCTCTTTTATGATATTCTGTCATTTATGACAGTTCCTCCAGAGAGTTCATTAGGATGAACATTAATGTGGCTGAATTGAGGAAACAGCCCTTCCTGACATAATGCCAACATATATTACAATATTGTGCCAATGCGCGGGGGGAGCTTTATGGTTGTTTAATGCCTGTGTGTGTGTTGCAAATTGCATCACTTTTTAACTCTCTCTGCAAGGCAGTGGGGTTTTTTTCTGAGTTGCCAGCACTATAAATACATGTAATGGGGAGCCCGAGCAGCTCTTTTGTGGGGCAGTTTCCTGGGATGATTGCACATTCACGGGTTAGGGTTTCCAGCACTGGAGAGCTGCAAGTGATCTGCGCTGTGCGACCATCAGAGCACCTGGCTTCTCCCCACGCCTTACTGGTGTTTCTTAGAGTTCTTTGCACATAAAGGTCTGCATTAGGAATTGAGGCAAAGGAAAGAAGCCATGGCCAAGGGACCTCCCTTTTCTCCCCCCGGTTCCCCGAGGGCTGGGGTGTGGGCTGAACTCGCTCCCCAGCACCGCCAGGTCACTCCTTTCCCATCGTGGTGCAGGAGCGGGCAAGGGCAGGAGGCTGATGGTTGGACTAGCTGATCTCACAGGTCCCTCCCAACCTGGGCGGGTTTGCCACTGCCGTGTGGCACAGAGCCTCTGTGTATGCTTCTAAAAGACAAAAAATCCCCCCAAAAGAGCCACCCCCCTCCTGTTGTTGTCCCATGTAACTAGTTGGGAAACGAGGCGCCCTTGAACGCCCTTGCTGCTGGTTTTCTGTTTGGTTTTTTTTTTGGTTGTGGGTTTTTTTATTTTTATTTTTATTTTTTTTTTAAAAAGTGTTGGTTTGTGTGGTGACAAAGGACAGGACAGACGTAAGAACTGTGCTGAAGGGAGAAAAGGGTGAGAGCTAGCTAATATCTTCTGGAGCACTAAAACAGCATCGTACGAAACTGCTAAGAGAAAAATAGGCACGTGGCCAAAAAAGAGTCTATAAATGTCCATAAACCAAAGTAATAACATTAAAGTTGTTTGCTTGTGTGGGGTTTTTGGTTTGTTTGCTTTTTTCTTTTTTTTTTTTAATAAAAAAGCCAGGCTAAAACAGGGCTGTAGAAGAGGTGACTGAACATAACAAAGGGTTCTGAAATCCCAGCAGAATGACCAGAAACCAACTCTGGAGGGAGGGGAAAACCATCTCATCCTGCTGAGGTCACACAGGGGGGACCCAAGTCTGTTTCTTCTGCTCCCTCCCCATTTCCCACCCCAAAGGTGATATGGTGGGGTGGGGAAACAGAGAAAATGGCTGGTTTCTTAACCAGAGTCACCTGGTGAGTATCCCTGGGGGCATCAGTGTCTCCAGGATCCGTGCAGGGATGCAATGGGACACACGCTGTGATGTTACTTGACTGCTCTCAGGAGGTAGCTGGGAGAGCGTTAGAAAATGCTCCTATTAAGGGATTAAAAGATTAGTCTCATGATTGTGCATTTTTCTACAAGATATGGGTGTCAAAACAGCAACACAAAAATAATTAGGGTATCATGTTGATCATGCAAAGTATGTCACTAATTGCATCCAGACATCAATTTGTTGGCTTCTCAGTGTGACTGATGGCTTTATTCCATAGGAGTCTCCATTTGATGCCATCATCCAGTACCACCACAGCTTTCAGGGGGGCGTGGGGCAGTGACTGTTGATTTCATGTGTTGTGGGTGAGTGTGTATGTTCTGTGGTTTGGGACAGAAGTTGTTACCTAGATATAAATCTCCAGCCCAGGACGTGCACAGGAACACTGGGCTGAGCTCTCGTACCCAACAAGGGCTTTTGTGTCATTCTGATCCATGAAGCAGAGGGGCAAAGAGTTCCTCAAGCGGCCACGTATCAGAGTGATGCTCATGTGCCTGCCCTGCAGAAAGGAGCCACACGCTTCCTGGGTCCAGTTTAAGCTGCTGGGAGGCTGTTGTTGAAGAAGGGAGGCTCTTGGTGGAAACTGGGATTTCCCAGGACGACGGCTCAGCACCGTCCCCAGGTGCAGTTTAAACTCGCTCCCCAGAGCTGCGGGGCTGAGGGCAGGCACAACTTCTCTCTGCTAACGCTGGCAGAAGCGTAGTGCCCCGTGGAGGGGGTGAAGGGGTGAAGGGGGGTGTGGAAGCTCGCCCCCACGCCCCAGGGGTTCTGCTCCCTCAGCTTTGGCGATTCCCTGGGGTTTGCGGTGGCAGGAGCGGTCTCTGGCTGAGGCTTATTTCTCCATTCCCTGCACACTCAGTTTGGATGGAGAGCACTGAAGCTGTAAACTGCCTCGTGCTTTTCCCAGAGCCTTATTCTAATCTCCTTTCTGGGTCAATTCCCAGGTAAGAGAGCCGTGCCATTACATTTTTAATTGTTTTCAGCTCAGTCTCCTGAACGGGCGGCGTGGGGCTGGCAGGGCAGGCTGTAATGCGTTGTGTACAAGCATCTTATCTGGTTGGCGCTGCCATGGGTACTGTGCTGAGGAGACTTCCACGAAGGTGGGCATTTATCTTAGTCAGCTGTAATGAACCGTGTCTGCCAGGCGGGGAGCGGGTCCAAATCAGCTCTGTCTCTGTCGGCGCTGCCTGCCCTGAGCCTGGGATGGAGCTGAGCCTCGGGATCCGTGTCGGGAACCTTGGCCAACGGGCAGGAATGTGACAGTGGGGAAGGACTTTTGGGGCTGGGGAGGGAGCTGCTGGGTTCAGTGTGAGACGAACCTGGAGCCCCAGGAGCTTTGAGGGGGACGGGGAGCCCCAGGAACATCCATTCAAGGTTTATCAAGTTTGGATCGAAAATGGGAGGAATTAGGAACTGCTGAGGAGCTGAGTCCTGACTCCTGTGCAGGCACAGAAAAGGAAGATAAAGCTTTGTTTTCTAACTGCCCTCTGCAGCTTTGGTGTTGATCAAATAGCTTTTTCCTTTTTTTCTGCCGTTTTGAGGCTAACGATGCCAGAGAGAGGAGCCGGGTTATGACTCTGCTCTTAATAATGAGGAAGATTGGTACCGGCCTGGGGAGAGGTTTCCAAATGACTTCTAACAGCTAGTTATTTCTTTGAACAGCCTGGATTAGTATCCCTTGTGGTTGATGAATATGCTGGAGCGACTGGATTGATTGGTAGTAATTTCAGGACGTGACTGGGAATTCGATTAACTTTTAAAAAATGTTTAAACAAATAGCTTAAACAGAGTTGGCTTTGGGGGGGTTTAGCAGCCTTGAAATTTTGTTCCAGTTTGGAATAAAACAACAAAAACCCCCTTCAGATTTACTGAGCTATTAATGTTTTTTTTAAATGATTTTCCTTTGCTGCAGTAAAATCATTCTGTTCAACTAAATCAGTTCTTCATTCGATTGTATTTCACATGAATATTGATATCTCTACAGCACATAGTACTATTCTGTACCATCTTCTGTTCTCTAATGATTTGGATGATAAATAACAGCACAATTAACTTCAAAATAAGAAACTGTTTCAAAGCCAGCCCTCTCCGTTTCTCCTCTCCAATAAAGTCAAAAGAGAGCAGTTTGACAGATTCAAGGATTTCTAGGTGCTTTTCAAAATTCACTTTGTTTTAATCAGCAGTGCATGGGCAACAGAGTGTTCTCTTTCCAGCCAGACATCATTTTCCAGCAGAAAAACATTGCCTTCATGGTGGTTATGAGCCGTAGCTGGCACCAGCCTGGGCACGGTGCTCTCCCTGTCCCAGCACGGTGGGGACCCACTGTCATCCTTGGGGTGCGGTGGCAGGTGAGCCCTGACCCCTGGCCATGCTCCTCGCCCCTGCCCCACTGTCCCCATGTTGGGGGATAGGCTGTCACCTTTGGGGTGTGATGGTGGGAGGGCCCCAGCTGTGGCTGTCCTAGCGAGGTGGGGACCGGCCATCTGTCACCTTTGGGACACCAAGGGATGCTGGCTGCTGTCACCTCCCTGGGGCTGCTGTCACCTCCCTGGGGCTGCTGTCACCTCCCTGGGGCTGCTCCACGCAGTAACACAGGGTGGGGGAAGAGGCAGAAAGGGGAGCGGGAGAGGAACCAGGAAAGTTTCTCCCGTAACTGGTGAAGGCCTATCCCCTGGGCTGACTGTACTTGCTTTGACAAGAGCCTCCCCCTTCCCGGGAGTGCAGCCCTCGCAGAGGAAGCGCGTGTCGGCTGAAGGCACAGCCATGCATAATTTAGCAGCGCTGGAGCCTTCTGCACGGCTCATCACAAGCTTGCATTCAGTAAGTGCTAACACAACTCCTTTGTGGGTAGGGATTTGTGTGCCTTTCTTCTTTTTTGGTAAGACTTGGATATCAGACCCCTGCCAGGAATTAAAAATTGAGGGTCAGGAAGCTTGTTAGCAAGGCTAATGTTTAACAGACACAGCCCTTCACACATACGCACGTTTAATATAAAGAAATGTTTGTGAATTCTTGAGTGGGTTGACTTTGAAGGATAGTATGAATAAATAATGGAAGACTAGGTTTTCCTTGAATTCACCCTATTCACCCGTAAGTCATAAAACCAGACCTGATGCTAGAGAAAATGACTCGGGGGAGAAAATAAAGACAACTCTTCTTTCATTCTAAGGAAAAAACAAATGCTTTCAATCCATGGGCTAGGTGTCTGGGAGGAAAAAGCCCTAAGTTCGTAACTTATGTGTGTCTGTCCCCATCAGGTAGATATTTAATGCAGGGAGGATGACAAAAAATGATTAAAATTAGTGCTAATATTTACTTTACTAATGGAATGTTGTGTACCATCACCTGAATTAAAATCAAGATTGTAATTAGTAGGTGGTTCATTCTGTTCTAACAATGCAGAATAATTAATTCTTTTTCACCCCACAAATAGTAATTAAAAAGAAATATTACATAGCTGCACCTGTTTTTCATTATATGGTTCCCACAGTGAGTAAACCAGATCTTTTATTGATGAGAACAGCCATAAGTTTGAAAACTGAGTGAAGAACATGAAAACCCCTCTGAGGTTCCCTAGAGACATGTGAGAAATCAGAAATTATTAAAACATATGGTGGCACATACTGATTACCAACAGCTCCTGCTGTGGGTGGGAGCCCTAATTTCTCTTCCACTTTCAGCTTTTCTAAGTGTTCTGGGCTTGGCTGGTGATTTCCCCTCTTCCTTTAGTAAATCTCCTGTGACGGGGGATCAACGTGACGTTGAAATCGATGGCATCGATAACCTGTTGTGTGTTGATTCCCACCTGCCTTTCTCAGTGCTTGCACTTGATCAGGTTTTGGGGTTTTTATGTTAATAGTGGAGGAGGTGATGGGCTGGGAGGAAATGTGAGTGGCATGGAGGTGGCTTCCTTCTTTGGTCCATGCTTATTTTGTGAGGTGAGGAGCAGGTCATGGGGGTCACCAGGAGAAGGCTCAGATTGCTGAGGCCATGCTGCTCCAGGGTACACGGGCGCTTTGCAGAACCAAGTAACAGGAGGGTTTTCAAGGACAGAGAAATTATTGAGTCAGAAAAGATATTGCTTATTGTGATGAAAAGAACCTTAAAGTTGGAGGTTTGGTGAGTTGAAAGTGCATAAGGTAAACTTCCAAATGAGGTTTCACCAGCAGCACGTCTGAAGTATTCCCTTGGACGTTGGTTTGAGAGCAGGGAAAGGAAAGGGGAAAGCAACCCGTGAGTACAGTTTTAAGTGGTAGCCATAATGGGTAAAAGTGCTTGGATTAAGTGATGACCGTTTGCTTTGAAGGCACAGAGAAGGTGGTGTCTCGGTGTGTACCAGCACATGTGGGTCTGTGAGCGTCCCTCCTGGTGAGCAGCTCTGATTAGTGACTGTGGAGGCCATCGTTATTTGTGGAAGCATTAATGACATTCTGGTGCTGCTGGGGCTGGCTGGTGGTTCTGCTGCTCCGGCAGGACAGGAGGGTCTCAGACCAGCTGCCCCGAGGAAGTGGTGGCCAGTTGTGCTTATGAGCAGTTTTGGAGGTCAAAGTCTGGATTGCTGGAACCTCAGAAATTATTTCTGGTAACAAGCTTGAAAGTCTCATTGTTTATAACTCGGTTCAAAAGGGCTGGACTCATTTAGCTGATTGATTTTAGTATAGGTGAACAAAATTCTAACTTCTGTTCCTTATTCTCCGTGGCATTTAATCTTGGTGCTTGCTGTGTGAGTTTAGCAGAACTCTTGGGCAAATGTCAAGAACCAAGTCGCATTGATGGGTTATATTGCTCCAGTGCAGGCTGCAGCCTGGGCTGGGATGATACCCCCCCAGCATCACCTCATGGCTGCGGTTTATCAGCCAGTTTGGAGACTGGAGCTGAGCTTTGCTAATATTCGTGTGTGATGCCTTGACAAGATGGTGATTTGTGTGGAAAGTCAGTCCCGGCAGCCCCGGGGCAGGCTCGGTGCCCGGGTGGTACATCGCCTCCCTCCCCTCCTGCCAGAGCAGTGTCCAGCGATGTCCTGCAGCCCCTCTGCGGCCAGACAGACAGACGGTCCTGCAGCCCCTCTGCGGCCAGACAGACAGACTGTCCTGCAGCCCCTCTGCGGCTGGACAGACAGACTGTCCTGCAGCCCCTCTGCGGCCGGACAGACAGACGGTCCTGCAGCCCCTCTGCAGCCGGACAGACGGTCCTGCAGCCCCTCTGCGGCCAGACAGACAGACGGTCCTGCAGCCCCTCTGCGGCCAGACAGACAGACTGTCCTGCAGCCCCTCTGCAGCCGGACAGACAGACTGTCCTGCTGCAGGGGACATGTCCCTGCTGCTCGCTCAGCCACATCCTCTCAGCCCCTGTCCTGTGAGGTGCACAAGGCGGTTTAAAATCCCATTTATCTCAACAGTCCCTTGAATCACTGGGTTTTATTTTACTGCAGCTTTAAAAAACCGTTGTTGTGTAGCTGCTTTTAACACAGAGTGTTTATACTGGGTATTATATCTGGGCCCCAGAGAGAGAGAATATTTGTATGTCTGGTTGATATAGGGCTTGCCAAGTTCCCTGGGTGCAAGGACTTACGCTGCGCTCATTGGCCATCATCTGTTGCCAGTCTCTTTTTATGCATGCATAAATATTTATTGATAATGATTAATATTTATTTCTCATAAATAATGCATCGCTGTGGCTCTGTTTACTCCATTGAGAACAATGTGGAAGCACACCAAAGTGTAATGAATGTGGCAGCAGAGCTCGCTGTGTGCCCAGGGGAGGATCCGTGGGAAGGGGGCAGCTCGCAGCGGGGCAGCTCTCCTGTCCAGACCCCAGCCACCCCGCATCTGCTGGTGCTGCTGTGTGCTGCAAGAGGAAAAGCTCTTTCCCCTGCCCCAGACAGCTGAGAGGGACCGTGGCCGCACTGCACCATCGGCTGCAGGTGCCCAGTGCCAAATCTTGGGCTCGGGGCCACCAGCCCCAGGAGCAGGATCAGGAGCTGAGGTGTCCGGAGCAGAGCCCATCCCTGGACTCCCATTTGTGTTCATACAGGTTCCCGAGAGGGATGGGAGCAGCAGGGACTGGGGTTTGCACTCTCAGGGGAGGCTGTGCACTCCCAGTGTGCCAGGAGGAGAGCTGGCACGGGGATGGGAGAGCGCTGGGTTCCAAGGCTGAAAGTGCATCGCTAACAGCTATTGCCTCTCTGAATAACACTAAGTTATTAATATTAGTATTTTTTTGCCTCGGTAAAATTGGAAGAGTCTCATCAGGTCTCGCAAACCCATTGTACCAATCACAGCCCCAGTAAATAACATAAAAGCTGAGCCCTAGGAGAGCCCTCGGTCCTGGGTTGAGTCAGCTCAGACACGAGGGGAGGAGGAAAATAACATCAGAGGCGAGCAGAGCCACAGCTCCTCTGCAGGGAAAGTAGGTCATTTTGAAGCAACAAACAGCTGAAACAAAAACCAAATAAACAAAAGAAAGAGAAAAGAAAAAGGCGATGGGATTAGAATAAAAACTCTGCTTTATCTAGTCCCAGCTGAGCAATGGTGCTGGCTCTGGGAACGCTCCGCACCCGGCGCTCAGCAGGGAAGGGGCCCTGCTTTCCCTGGCGAGCAGCGGCTTGTGTCGAGCTAAGGAAATTCTGGAGGAAACGGGCTGTTGCTAATGGCCTTTCAGGGAGCCCACCTCCTCCTGTGCCCATAGCAAAGTCCTCCGCATCCCTGGAAAACACTTCGCTGATTTATTGTTTACCAACAAATCGCAGTCAGCCAAGCGCAGCCCCGTCCTCTGCCCTGGCGTGAGTTACTGCGGTGCAGACCGTGTCGTTTGTTGGAAGAGACTGGTGCCAGGATGGTTTGCTTTAGGAACAGAAATATTCCCATTAGATGGGCCTGCCCCCCTTTCCGTGCAAGGGCAGGGCCCGGGGGGGCTCAGCAGGAGCCGGTCTGACCCCGGTGGGGGGGTGGCCGACCTGCTCTGCGGCAGAGAGGGCTGATGGCAGGTCCTTTTTTGCTACCCTTTGGGGAGAAGACAAAGGGTGGAGGGTTATGTGCTGGAGCCAGGATGCCAAGTGCTGGGGAGCGGTGATTTTGCCCGTGCAGTAATCCTATTGATCTTTTTTTAAACCCATGCTTTGATGATCAAAAGGCACTCAGTTATCAGCCAGCACTTCTCTACCCGAGGTCTCCAGCGCTTTTTAAGAGGAGGGGGCTGGGCGCTGTGTCCCACAGCCAGGGCGCCAGGAGCTGGGTGGATGCGGAGAGTCACGGTGCAGACCTGAGGAGAACAGGGGCAGCGAGGGGTCCACGGGAGCAGCTATTAATTTATCCCCCCTGGTTTCCTGGATTTTGTGGGTTCACCCTTGTATGTTTGCCTTCTGTTTTTATGCCTGTCCTCACTAACCTGACCTAGTCCCTACTTCCCGGGTGTTTTCTCCCCATGGCAAAAGCCAGAGTCCATCAAAGGAGGTGTGGAGCCGCTTCTGAAATCATCCTGAAATTGATTGCACAAAGATTACAAAAGATAGAGCAAATCCCCGTTTCCAGCCTGGCCTCTGGGGTGGTTCTGGGAAGGATTGCCTTCTCTGGCGACGCGTTGCACGAGCTCCTGAGGTTCTCTGCCCCCGTGGTTTTCTGGAATCAGTCGTCAGTCGCGGCAGCGTGTCTGGCTGCACCACGATTTGTGAGGGAGGAGCTGGATGTGACACTCCTGTCTGTGCCCGGTGCCTGGTGGTGGTGACACTGCTGGGGGGATGTAATGCCCCGTGGCCAGAGTGGGGGTCCCAGTGTGGGGGTGGCGGGTGCGGAGCCCTCGGTGCTCCTATGCCCAACGGGAAAAGCGTTTTGGTGGCTGGGTCCTGAGGGGCAGCAGGGGGTTGTGTGAGTAAGAGGAAATTTTATTCCAGTGGAAGTCTCTTTACTTATCTCACATTATTTAGAAAAAATCCAGAGAGAGATTCTTCACCTTTAAATAGAGTTCCATATTGTATCTCTCAAGAGAGAAAGTCTGGTGTGTAAGAAAATGTAAATATCGTATGTTGGGTAGCTCTGAGGCTGGCAAAAGAGACGATATTAAAAAAAGCCAAAGATGGGAATCTCTGGTGGCTTAATATCCTCTTCTGCGGATCTCTGCCTCCTTATGAAAGAAAATGTATTGTGTGCCATACCCAAAACTATCGCAGTCAGATCTGAGTTCCATACCGCTGGTGTCGTGCTCCTGTGTGTAATTTGGATGCTGTACATTTTCCTAGTCATTACTGAGGAATGACACTCTGCAAAGTCAAGCTGAAAATCAATTGGAAAGTTGGCTTTTCCCAACTTCTACAGCTTATGTTATTTTCTTGTTAGTTTAAGTATTTTCCTGCAAGAAAATCGGTTTGATTGGATTGCTGAGCTTCTCGGTTATTTCTGGCTTTGTGAGTTCTTGGCTCTTCCGTCTTATCAGAGTGGAAATTTCATTAGGGAAGTTTTGAGGGTTTTTTTCTTTTAATTAAAGGAAGTATCATACTGACTTGGTCAAACTACAGCTGCTAATTCCCAGCCATCTTTGTGGCATTTGTTTGATTAAGAGCAAAATTACCTGCACGACTGGAGAGCCATGAGAGAGGCTCTTCCAGCCCGGGCAGGGAGAGGGCTATGGTGGGGGCAAACCCAGCTCCCTCTCCCCTCTGAGGGCAGGCCAGAGCGATGGCAGAGGGCAGGAGCGGTCACCCGTCGTCCCTGGCTCTGAGCTGCCATTAGACATCAGCGATGATGCTGATGAGGATGTTTTCCCACAGATCTCCTCCCGTCCAGGGTGCACAGTTCACCTCCTGCCCATGGTTTGCAACAAGAGCAGCCCCCTGGCCGTTCTGCAGACACACCGTGCCCTGCTTCACCCTTTGCCAGGGAGTGCTCAACTTCTCTTCTTTGACAAATCAATATTGAGGGGTTTAGCTACCCGTCTTGGGGGAACTAAATCTATGTGACTCACCAGTCTTGGTCCTGTATATTTGATTGATCTGTAGACATTAAGGTTCCCATCAAAAATGTATGCCTTATGACCAGTTATAATTCAGTTAATCAGAAAGATAGACATCGTTATATTAGCTTAGCAAATTGGCATTATGGAGGGGAGAAGTCCCCTGATGGAGATAAACCAGATCTCAGGCACTAGTCATCATCCTGCTGACCTTCGACTGAGGTTGGAGTCCTAACCTATTATCTTCCCAGCATGCAGGAAATATCAAAGGCCTCTTTTAGCACCAGGCAGAATTAATGATTATGCACCAAGGGACAATGTAAGGATTTTTTTGATTATAGGATGTAAGAATGGGTAATTTATAAAATGGAGATTAGACTTAGAAAACTCATTGTAGTTTGTTGTAATAGTTTTATGATTTTTAGAAAAAACTTTCAAACTTCTTTTTTATGGTACATACAGACAGTAGGAGGTGTTGGCTGGGATGGTGAGAACGGGAAAGCCTTCCCTGCTCAGGTCAGCAGGGTTGCTGAGATTTACCCATCTTTTCCTGCTGTGGAACATGGGGCACATTCTGCTTCCTAAAATAACTTGGGACTTCTTTTAAAAAAACAAAAGAAAGAAAGAGATTATCCTTTTGGAGGGACTCTGGACAATTTTTTGTGCCCTTCTTTTGTCCTGCCAGCTATTTTCTTTCTTTGTTTTATGGTACTGCCCTTGGGAGCTTGTCAGACCACTTCATGCGTGAGCAGGGCTGCCACGCTGGCTGGAAGATGCCGGCAGAAGTTTGTGCCTCCGGTGAGCAGCAACACGGAGCTGCTTCAACTGAGCACGGATTACACGCTTGCAGCGGTGGGGGGTCAGCAGCTCAGAAATCCCTTCCTGACAAATACAACTACTAATAATAATCAGATTTTCTTAAGGAGCAAGGGTGAAACGCACTGACGTGGAGTAGTGAAGTGAGTCCCAGCTCAGGGGGTCTGTGGTGAGACAGCAGGGGAGAGGGAAGTGTCTGTCGGTGTGTATATATTTGTATGCAGATAAAGAGTAATACGCAGACATCCAGCTGACCGTGCCAGGAAACCCTTACAGAAATCCAGAGAAAAGCCCTCCCTCTGGCTCCGGGGGGGCGGGTGGCTCTGGGGGGCTGCCTGGCTCTGGCCGCGGCCCCTCGTGCTGGCAGGGCTGATGTGGGTGCAGGAGGGGCTGCCGGGCTCGGCTGGATCCGTGGTGACACCGGAGGAGTCTGAGGTGTTAATCAAAGCCGTGTTAAACAGGAAATTCATAAGTGACCCCAGGTGATGATTTCCCATAATCTCCTTTTTTACTGGGTGGGCAAGATGGAAAATTGATGAGTCTAAACCACATATTTTAAACCCCTTTCTGAGCAGAATGCAAGATTCACTTGATAATATAGTTGATGTATTGAGTTTGCCCAGACCTTCATTCTCTGATGCCTGAGTGTACAGTTTGACTTGAAATCCTATCCAATAAATTCAAGGCGGTAAAACTATAATAGGACCCCAGAGCAACCTCCAGTTTCTTGAACTAAAACATGTTTTCAGAGATTTTTGGAAGGTATTGATCTTCGATGTGTTTAATGATCATTATTAACCTCTGAATTATGTAGGGGGAAAATGAGAAAGGGAGGAGGGAGCAGCGGGAGGTGTTTGCTGTGCTGGGGTGAAGGCAGATCGTTCGTGCAGGAGACAGCCTGGCTTCTCGGCGCCTGTCCCCGCGCCCGGGGACGCTGCGCTGGTGCCGCCGGGGTGGCTGTGACCCCAGTGTCCTGCCCCGCTCGGTGCCACCGGGGCAGGACCCACTTCGGGGACAGCACTGGGGCACCAGGGCTTCTGCTGGCCCAGCGTCCCCACCGCCGCCTCTTCCTCGCGGGGGGCACCACGTGCCCTGTAGGGACGCAGGAATTTCAGTAACCTCCTCCTTTGTAAACGGCACCGTGATGGAAATAGCGCAGCAGCGAGAGCCCGGATCCTTGGGGGGCCATCTCCTCCTCCCGTGAGGAGTTTTTAATGTGTGGAAAGGTATCAACCCATTAAAAATCTCATAACAAAAGGTGAAAAATGTGGAGAGAATGTGACCTGTTAATAAAGGCCAACATTTATGTAAATATTTATACTGCACTATACCATTAGCTTTTCCAGTTAATCTGCTTTCTCTGCTAATGGCTCTGAGCAAAATATGTTCCCAGAGTAGCTTACAGTAAAAATTAGTGCTGTATCTGGCCTATTACTCTTTCTTCATAAATGATTTAAAAGGGATAGATGCAAAAATCCATTTCTGAGCGGGCTTTTTCCCCTGGCCACTGGTCATTTTTTTTCTCTTATGGAAAATAAAGCAATTAAAAGAGAACAGAAATTGCCAGTTTCTGGGAAGTCTGCTTGGTTTGCTTGTCATTTTGCAAGGCAACTTTTATTTGCAAATGGAAAAATCTTAAGAATTTTCAAATGTCACTTAGAGCATCTGCAATTGCCCCGTGGAAGAGTTTGTTCACCTGTCAGCCTTTATAAGTGTAGGAACATGGATTTCTTTTACTCCTGGGAAATCTTGTCCAATTCTAACACTTTGCAGTGTGGTTGGCGAAGGGGTAGCCTGAAGTTAAACACAAGACTATATTATTGCACTTGACACTTCTCACAGACGTCGTGCTTGGTGTATTTTGAACATGGAACACGAGCGAGGGGCCCTTCAGCGTGTGGATGAACCTGGTGGGTGCCAGGAGGCCAGTTTGTACCAGCAGGCAACTCAGGGGTGAAATTCTGCTGGGGACCAGCTCTGGGCTTCTGCATTTGAACAACACGATGCTGCTTCACTTTGCATGTGAGGAAGAGCTGTGGTTCTGGAGGTTTTGACTGTCTGTGCTCCGATGCCCTGTAGAGCAGATATTACCAGCCCTTCTGCTCTGTAACCAGCTGTCTCTTACAGCAGCGTGGAGATTAAACCTACTGAGGGCCAGGGGAAAATCCTTTCCTCTCCAGATTCTACTCAGTCAGCTGCAATTACTGGTTGAATGGGGGTAAATATTTTTAGAAATGCTGAGACGTAAAAAAAAAACCAAACCAAAACCAAACCTGTATCACAAAGCAGCTTTAAAGAAAGCATGGGCAGATCCTGGAAATCCAAGGGTGCTCACAGGGAGGAAGCCTCTTTGTGGCCACAGGAGACCAGGCAAGGTGAGTGCATCTGAGATGGCCGGGGTGGCCGGGTACCTTCTTGGGAGAGAGAGAACCCAGGAACCCCAAAACACGGTGTGAAGATGTTTCTCCCCCTCCCTCATCAGCCAGAGGGACCAGGGGTGCAACCACCATGGCACGGACCAGACCCGGCTGAAAGCAGGAGGTGCTGCTGGGTCTGCCTGGAGTGGGGACATCTGGGGAGGGGGACAAGCAGGGAAGGGTAAGGACAGGGAATTTGTGGACCTTCAGATTTTGTTCTGATTTGAAACAGTCAATTTTGAAATCTCAGAGTATATTCTCAGCAACGTTTCCTTTCCCACAGCAGCACCCGCAGCCCTCGGGTCCCACGAACCTGCCCAGCACTGCCTCTGCTGTTGCCACCGGGCTGGGATTTTCCCTACGAACACCCACCACAGACAGAACGTGGCTTTCAGTTAGACCTGTCTGTCCTGCAAAGGTTCCAGCAGCAGCTCCTAATGGCATGAACACGCACGAACCCCAAACGCTCGGCTTGAGCAGTCACTGGAAGCGAATACCAAGGTCTGTAACTGACTGCAAAAAACGCCCTTCTGTGCTGTGTTGGAGGCTCCAGCGCCAGATAAACACGTAACTTGGCAACAAAGAACAAGCTGGGAGGGTTGGAGGGAAATGTCACAGCACGATCTGTGGCTGGGCTGGTCCCTGCCTGGGCAGATGCCCCGGTTGCCGAGCGGAGCCTCCTGCAACCCCACGCTGGCTGGGCCCTCGCCGGCACCCGGCCCCTGCAGCTCTGCCGGCTGGTGGGCTCCTGGACCCCTTCCGTTGGTTCTGCTCTTCTGTGGGTCAGAGAAAAAGTGATTATGCCCTTTTGCTGCCAAAGGGACCCTGTTGTGAACAAAAACCTCCGTGTTATTTCCCACCCCTCTCTCCAAGTGATAAACAGCGCACTGAGCCGACAGTGCTGCACCATATGTCTGCACGGAGTCTCGTAACAGATGTGCTGAGGCTTGGAAAAACTTATTTTAGATAAGCCAAATAATCTTTTCAATTATCTTTTGCTGAAAATATTGTATTTTTGTAGGCATTCAAGAGCGTTATGGCATAAAATGCTAGCCTAATTATCATTATCTTCTCTATTATGTTTGCTGAAATATTTTTTGGAGTTGTCAAATATGTGTCTATTTTGTTATTTGGGAAGGAGTCTTTAGGCAGCTGTATATTTTGTTCCTCAATCGGGTAATTTGATCTACGTATCTGATTGCAAGAAGATGCTATCGGAGGGGAGAGGAGCAGCAGCTCACACTGGTCTCTTGGCATTGGCCATCGAGGGGTCCAAGGCCAGGCTGGACTGGGCATTGAGCAACCTGTGGTGTGAGGTGTCCCTGCCCAGGGCAGGGGTGGACCGGATGATCTTCAAGGTCCCTTCCAACCTAAACCATCCTGTGGTTCTGTGGTTATTCTGCTATGGCAGGAATATTCCTCAGATGGCTCTATGGACCAGCACATCCTGGCACTGGGCCGGCGGTTGCCCCTCCAGGGCTGTGCTGATGCTGGGGGCAGAGTCCTGCCCAGACCCGGGGCTCTGCTGAGGCTCTTTGAGTGGTGAGCGAGGTTCTGCTCTCACTTCAAAGTGTGCGAGCTCCTTACACCCCTTCGAGTAACCCTCAGCTCCTGCCAGTGCCCAGCTGATGGTGCTGACATGCAGGTTTTTCCCCCAGGTTTGGTGATTAGGGAGGAGGCTGACAGACAGCCCCCCCCCAGCTGCTAACGTTGCAAAGCGCCCTTTGCCTGAAATTCAGAGGGGTTTTGCTGCTGGGGGGAGCTGGTGGGGGGGATGCAGTTACAGTTCATGCAGCTCCCTCCGGGCGACGCGTGGTGTGGGCTGGCTGGGGCCCCGCCGGCTGCTGAATATCCATGAGCTGGGCCCCCCCCCGGCCCCCTGCACGGAGTCAAGTGGGGGGAGCGCACTGCGCCGCCAGCGCCGCTCTAGCCATTTACTTAAATTATCGCTAAACCTGATGTCACCCCGTCTACTCCATCCCATGTTATTGAGTGCTCCAGCTGAGTAATCTCATTAGAATTGGTCTCGTTGCCACCTCCGGCAGCAGCCATGTACACAGCTTCTGAAAAGGTTATTCACACAGTATTGCATGACCTTGATGAAAGGCTAATTTGATAAGAATTCAATTTAAAATTCCATTTGTACTGACAAACCAGGATTTTATTGATGTCACAAATTTTCAGCAGTGGAAGCGGCATTAGGAGCTCAGCTGCATTGTTTGTGGGCCTGGAGGTGGAAAAGGCAGAGGATTTATAGGAGCTGCTTTATCAAAGGGTCAACACACCTCACAGCAGCTTAGACTAAACGCTCCAGTAAACTGTTCTTACGTTTTCTTTCCTTTATTATCTTATTTTTCCTTCCAGTTTACTTAGAGGGATCGTTGTGCTGGCAGGGACAAAGCGGTGGCTGATAAGTAAGGCTGTTTCCCAGCACATTTCCAAGCTCATTCCCTGCTCGCCCCTTTGTGCTTTGCTCTCCTCGAGGCTGAGAAGGAAGAGACGAAGAGCGGGGTTTGCTCTGTCTGAGCCAGGAGCAGGTACCCCCTCTCCGAGGTGGCTGCAAGCGCCCAGGGCTGCACAGGGGGGACCCAGGGGAAAATGGTGATGAGGAGGGAGCTGGAGCCGGTGGTGGCTGTTCCTCACAAACCCACAGTGAGGAGGGAGCTGGAGCCGGTGGTGGCCGTTCCTCACAAACCCACAGTGAGGAGGGAGCTGGAGCCGGTGGTGGCCGTTCCTCACAAACCCACAGTGAGGAGGGAGCTGGAGCTGGAGCCGGCGCAGCAGCGGTGCCGTTTGCAGGGAGCGAGCCAGGCAGGAGAGGCTCTTGGAGCCTGGGAAGGGCTCTCGGAGCAGCGCAGTGGTGTTTTCCCCAGGCCAAGCAGCAATCAAAGAGGAGTCCAAGCTGAGTCGGGAGGGGACCAGCATTGTCCCTGTCCACGTTCACAACCATTGATTTAACTCATCTTCTCCTATTGATTTAAACCTGATCCAGCTGGAGAACATCTTCACTCTGAAGCTCTTGATGCACCTTCACTTTTTGCTTTTATCCATTCTAATCACACATACTGTTTCAGGTATTTGGCTTTAAATTGCAAAGTGATTACCATGGGCTGGCTGGATTTAGCAGTAACTTGCTAAAGTACCAAGGGTGTCTGGCAGCTTCCTGGGTATGGTTGCTGGATCCCGGGAGAATGTTAGAGGAATACAGAAACCAGTCCCAGTGAGGCTGGGGGCATGCTGTGTCCTCGCTTAGCTAAAGCCCTCGTTAATTAATTGTGGTTGCTGCTCCCAGGTTTGCCCCAGAAGGTGGAGAGGTGCCTGGGAAGAGGCTGAGCTGCTGCAGGGACCTGGGAAAAAGCCATCCCCAGGAAAATGCTTCCGAGATCCCAGCAGGTACCTCTCTGGAGACTCCCCCGCAGGAGACTCCGCTCCAGCCAGCCCAGCCTTGGCTGCCAGCCGCAGGTGCCAGTGGCTGGTCACACACCTGCCCGCAGAGATGCCAGCCATAGCACAGCTGCTTTTCTCCCAGGGGCTGGAAGTGTCCTGAAAGTGGCTTGTCCCCTCACAGCACTCACCTGTCCCCAGCGGGGACCTCGTGGGGTGCACAGGGGCATGGAGATGTGTCACGCTGGAAAGGGAAGACTGCCCTTTATGGCCAGGGTGAGCCCAAAGGCAGCGAGGGGATGAATATGACAAACTGCTTGGCTGAGAAGGAACTAAAAATAGTCAGCCCTGGCTCCAGGGCATGCTCCTTTCCATGGTCTGCCACAGCCGCAGAGAGCTGGTGGTGGTAGGGAATGGGTTGTACCCAGGGATGGTGTCAATCAGTGCAGTCCCACCAGCCCTGGTCTCGCAGGGGCATTGCAGGGCAATAGGGACCCTCTGCTCCCAGGGTGAGCGGTGACAAGCTGAGCCGTGAGCCCATGCCCAGGCTGCCTGTTGGTAATGCCGAGGCTGTGCTGGGCTCCCTGTGGCCATGGTGGCACCGAGTGGGGGCACGTGCCAGGACGGGGGTCCCACCCAAGGACAGTGATCACCGGCCCCGTTATGAGCTGCTCATCAGCATGCGCTGCGGTCACTGCACCCCCAGCACTGCTGCTCTGAACGGATCCAGTGCTATAATTACTCTGAGTTACTACCTTGGAAAAATCAAATGTGCTCTGAAAGTAACGATATCCTCTGCAAAAAAACCTGCGAAGTAAAAAGCCAGCCTTATCTAACTTAATTTCCTTTAGCTTTGATAGGTTTTGCAATAAATTACTTATTTAATGGATAGCATAAAACATCACACAGTGATATTTCAAGCATTCAAACGCCTTGATCATTTAATACTATTTTCCCTTTTTTATTATGCCATAGGCAGAATTTTAATTATAATATTTATGCAAATTATGTTTGTATAATCGTATTTGAAAGACTGTGTGGATCAAATTTTCCAGCCAATTTATCTAAATACAAGCCTTAAACTTTCCCTTTATCACTGTCACAAACACTCTTTCTCTTAATTTGTCATTTCAGGCACTTCCTATTGCAGCATCACATAAGGCTCAGTCTCGTCTGTGGCCTCCAAACAAAGTAAGGACTCTGAAGCCACAGCAGGAAAACCCAAGCACATGTTTATACAGTCAGTATTCTATTTAAGATTAGTTTTGGACTGCTTTGTTTTCTTCTTTTCCCACCACTTTGCAGATTAGGGGCTTCTTTGTTGTGTTTCTCCCCCGAGACAGGGGGACAAGCCCACTGTCCCCTGGTGGAGGTGATGTTTCCTGTGTCACTGGTCTGCATGACACAGTCCCTTGGTGTCCCTCTGTGGGGTGGCACCAGTCCTCCTCTGGGATGGCAGCAGTCCTCCTGTGGGGTGGCACTGAACCCCCTCCTCTTGGACTCAGATCCCAGGGTCACCTGCCCTTCCCCTGCCGCAGATGGAGCCGGGGAGCGGCTCCCACTTGTGCAGCACCAGCCTCCCCTGAGCTGCTGTCAGCCAGACCCACACATCTGGTGCTGCCGCCCCGCTCCTCTCTCGGAGCAGGGTTTGCCAAGGGAAGTGTCAGTAAAGCCCCAGCTGAAGCCTTCGCTTCTCCAGATGTGGAGGCTGCAGATGGGCAGGAGATGGGGAGTGCTTCCCCGGAGCCAGGGCTCGGAGCCAGGGCTGGGGACGTTGCCGGGTGCCCAAAGCCTTGCTTCGGGGGGGAGGTGTGTGACGTGGGAAGCGGCAAAGCTGTTGGTAGGAGAGGGTTCGAGGCAACCTCAGCGTAAACCATCCTCTCGAATGGAGGTGCAGCCCGTTACCAGCACGTTCCCCCTCCTGGGGACAGTGTCAGGCACAGGCACAGCCCTGAGTGCCTGACCTCTGTGGGACCCTCTCGTCCCAGCCAAACCCAAGCTGCTTGGGCGCAGGAGGGGTTGGCAGCAGCTCCCACATGGTGGCAGGGAGTGGAGCCCACCTGCAGCCCCCGGGCTGCGGTGCAGCCATCGCCCGCTGAGGGCTCAGGAAGGCTCCATAACGACCAGCCTGCTGTCTTCCCCTTCTCCTTCCAACTCTGCTCAGTGCCATGTGTAAATCCTCCATGCCAGATTAGTGTGTGACCACCTTCATTAGCAAATGACTCCAGAGCTGTCTAAATGAGAAAAGCAATTAGGCAGATTTGTGGAAGACAAAAAACATGTATTGATTAATGTAATGATGACACATGCGGAATAATTTCAGACTCAAACAGAAAGTAAAAATCAAAAGTGGAAAAAGAAGCAGGTGTCTTCCAATTAAGGCGTAAATCAACAATTATGAGCTTTCTCTGGCTACCTTCTGAAACTCTTGGCATCAATCATTGCTGCTCTGTACATATTGCTCCAAGGAAAGGAAGCAACCAATATTTTCATGTAATTAAAGGAAATTATATATCCGATACCTTTTAATGTGATTAACAACTGTAGGAGGAAGCTGTTTGAGAGCAGCAGTTCAGGGGAAAGTTGGAGTACCGTTTAGACAGAGTTAAATAACCCAGGTTATGTCTGCCCACTGCTAATTCGGAAGGTCTGCCGTGTGGGTAAGATAAAGTTCACTCAGATGGTGAAGCAAGTAGTACCTGGAAAAGGTGATAATTGTGGCTGCGAAGCAGGGCCAGGGCGGTGTTTATTTATTTGGCTTTCCCTGTGATGAGTAGTGAATTTGTGCAGAATCTCAGTACATCAAAAAGATGCCAGTATATAAACCAGGCGTATTATCCCGCAATAAAAAATAGATACACTCCTAAATGCATTATGCAAAAGTGAAAAATTAATGTAGGACTGAGCTTTTGCCTTGGTCACAGCTCAGTGGTCTGCACTGATTTCTGAGAGTGGAATGGAAAACATTTAAGCCAGCCAGGGAATGGTTTTTGTCGGGGCTGCTCTGGGGGGTTGCACGCGGGGTGTCCCCATGGGCCTGAGCCGCAGTCAGGGTGCTGAGGGCTGGCGAGGAGCAAGGGCTGGTAGTGGGAGGGTGGACAGACGGATGGATGGCTGTCTCCATGTGCAGGAGCAGGCACTGCCGCGGTGCGGGGCCGTGCCATCCGTCAGGGACGGGTGCTGGGTGCTGCTCTTCCCTCCCAGCGAGGGGTCTAGAGAACCAGTCATACAAGGAGAGGCTGAGGGAACTGGGCATGCTTAGTTTGGAGAAGAGGAGGCTGAGGGGAGACCTCATTGCCCTCTTGCTACCTGAAAGGAGGGTGTAGAGAGGTGGGTGTTGGACTCTCCTCCCAAGTGGATAATGAGAGGTCCAGAGGAAATGGTCAGAAGTTGTGGCAAAGGAGGTTCAGGTTAGATATTGGGAAGAATTACTTTACTGAAGGAGTGGTCAGGCACTGGGACAGCCTGCCCAGGGAGGGGGTTGAGTCACCATCCCTGGAGATATTTAAGAAATTAGTAGATGTGGCACTTCAGGGCATGCTCTAGTGACCGAGATGTAGGGGGTTGTGTGTGTGATTGGACTTGATGATCTCAAAGGTCCTTTCCAACCATGATGATTCTGTGATTCCCGCACTGCTGAGCCTCGCCCCGTGGCTGCCAGCATCCTGCCCTGGTCCTGCTCAGCCCCAGCACATCCCTCCTCTCCTGCTGCTCCTGCCGGCTGACCCCTGCTGCAGCTCATCGCTCCCATTACCTGCAGCAGGCAGGAAAGGAAGCGCTTCGCTAGATGAACGTGCACTTCTTCAGGCTACATTTGTATTTCCTTAACTTTGCTCACTTAGAGGAAAAAGAGCACTAAGATGCACAAGGATTTCTGTTCATGTAAAGTACAAGACAGCACATATAACGAGATGCACTTTTCATTACACAGTGGGTATATTAAATGAAACAGTTATGTCCTGGCACCGGCTCAGTTTTCTGGAGGGATAATTTGTTGTATGAATGTAGGGACCTGTTAAATTAACTAAGACCCAGTAGATGAAGTATAAATTAAGAACTCTTCTCTGCCCTCATGTTTTCTGTCTCCAGAATGTACCAATAATCTTAAAAGGGAGAGTGCTCCTTTACGGCTCATTATGCTTCAACATTAGGCAAGAGGACAAAAGTGCTGGGTAAATACCTTTTGGAGGACAATTGTTTTCCTGCCTCTGTTGTCAGCAGCCTTATCAAAATGCTGGATAAGGAGCAGTTCCCCGAGCGAGCGGTGTGGAGCATGTTCAGGTTTGGTCCTTAGTGCCCTGGAGTTGTGGGGAAGGTTCTGTCAGCTCATGGCAGCGCTGAGGGGTGGTCGGGCAGCACGGTGGGGAAGGGGGTATAGGGAGAGCATCTGCCGCTGGGTCCTGCTCCTTCCCAGGGTACGGCACCGGCTCTGCCCTTCCCTGGGGTTCCAGTGAGCCTGTAGCCAGCTGACGTCTGCATCTGCATCTTCCAGCCATGCATGATCCCGTGCTCTAATCGTGGCACATCGTGTGCCAGAGCCCTCCCTCCTGTGAGGGGACTCCCTGCTCAGCAACGCAAGAACTCTCTTTTCAGTACCAGCACCCTCCATCCTGAAATACGGTCTGAGAAACAGCCCAGCAGCAGCGGGAGCCCAGGTCCCCTCTGCCCTTCTTGTCAACGGACCCTGAGGATGGCTTCGTGCCTCCAGCTGTGGTGTCCCCACGGCATGGTGACACACGCGGTGCTGCCAGCCAGCCCTGAGAAGGGTCTGTCCCAGCAGCATGTCCCACGACACTGGCTCACAGGGAGGGACAGGGCATTACTGGGAGCGGGGGCTGTATCAAGCATTCCCCACCTGATGATGAGGAAGGCATCAGGAAGGCCGATGCCTGTGTAAAAATCAAACATGAATGACCTCGTGTTCTCCATTGCTGGAGCAGATGCAGACGTGCCCATGAAATGGTATGGAAATGATGTGCCACAGTCTTACAGCACTGGGGAACTCCCCTGGGGTGACCTGCTCTGCCCAGGGACAGCCCTGGACCCACTTGTGGCTTCCAAAGCGTCCCGGTGGGTCCCACCACGGTGGGCTCAGGCACCCACTCGGGCTTTGCTGTTCCTTTCTGCTTCTCTAAGCCAGCCTGGCCGTGCCAGCTCCCACAGCTGCAGGCGTGGAAAAGCGGCTGGGGAGGAGCACGGCCCTTCAGCCGGAGACTTCAAACACCCCCAGTTTTTCTAATGTGTTTTAAAGCATTTTGTCAGCTTAATGAATGTTTTGATACATCCCACTTAATTACCTTAGCAAGCCCTCCACTAAAACATGGCCTAAAAAGATGGAAATCAATCCCTGGATGGTGGAATTTGCCCGGTCCTCTTATTTGAAGCAGTTAAATGACTGAGTAATAGATCCATAAATGAACATCTTATTAGCCTAATCCTGAATGGAAGAATACACAAATCAGCCATTTGTTCAGTGGATATCATTTAGGCTTGCCATCCATCTTAGTCAAAGGAGATGCCGGGTTTAATTTATCAATGCCTCGACGAGAACTCCCGGAGAGGGAAGGGGGGAGAGAGAAACATTCTGCAATGGGCAGTCTCCTGCCTTTGATTAGCAAAGCTTTGTCTAATTGCACACACACCTCAACGCAGCACTGGGCTGTCCCACGTGAATGTAGGGAAACAGAAACGTCTAATTATAGAAGGATCAGGCGCCACAAAAATGAGCTGCAAGAGGGCAATAAGGAAAACAGGAGGTAGAGGAGGCAGGTCATGGTTCTGCAGAGCAGGAGCTGGGTGGCTGCCCTTCCATGGAGGGGTGGATGGGACACCAGTGCCCGTGAGTGATGCCGAGAGACTCCCAGGCTCCATCCCCGTTTCCCTGTGACAAGTGCAGCATTCTGCTCAAACTGATCTGTTTTCTGCCAAAACACTGGTTTAAATTTGCTCTCACCTTTTCAAAATACCTTGAGGAGGGACCCTGGGGCAGGCAGGGAGGAGCAGGGATGGGCGGCATGTCCCCTCCCTGCCCTGGCTACAGGGTCTGGCTTGTGCTGGCAGAGAAGCACAAGCTCCTGCTCCAGCTGGGGCTCCTCTGCCCGCCCCAGGAGCGGAGATGAAGGGCAGGAGCTGTGGGACCTGGCACCCCCCAGCCGGATCCCCAAGCTGGTGGGAAGGGAGGCAGAGGAGCAGAGTCGCCTGGACGTTGCGGTGTCCTTGAAGAAGCCTGAAGCTGGCCAAGAAACGGGTATGCTCTTTAAAATTGACTGATTGAGACATAATTTAGATGCAAAACTTGTCATCAGTATTCATGTCCTTTGTCTCAGATGGCTTTTATTGAGCCAGATTGGAAATGATCGGAAATGGGAGGGTGGCAGGTTTCTAGAAGAGACTTTTGAGGCCGGGGGGGCTACGTTTTGCAGAGATCTCTGGAGATCACCGCGAGAGTCACAGTCTGGATGTGCAGGAGGGTCTGTGGGTTTCTGCTTCCTGGGACTTTATTAAGCTGTGTACTCCAAAGAAAACAGTACGAGAGAGAAGAGATCACCTTCAGTCGATGTCAGTAGCTCAGAGTAAATTAGCATGCAGTTGTTCTCCAGAATTAATATTCCTTCAGGCGTGATTTAAATACAGCTGATTAAATTAACCCCAGAACTATTGCACTCGAGGCCCAGGCTGTCCTGGGACTGTGAGAGGCATCACTTTCCCAGCAGCAACTCGGACTCTGCTGCTCTCCCTGGCACGACCGGGGGTTCCATAACGTACAACAGTTCTCTTAAGAGAAAGTGTTGCTTGAAAATGCACCCCCAAAGCCAGGACTTGGGCCCCTGTGGGGCCGAGGGAGCTTTGTCCTGCCGGTTTGTGCCTCTGGAGGGGATTTTCTGTCCTGAATCAGTGGGTAGAGCACGAACTGGGCGGTGGTGGGAGGACAGACTGGAGCCTGTGGCAGGGGATGGGGAGATGCTGGAGGGGCCAGGCCAGGCCACTCACTGGCCACGTTACAAACCCAGCCACAGTTCTGTGCTCAAGTGCCTGGGCACCCATCATTGGGTGCATTTCTCCTGCAGCCTGCACACACACACCCCCCAGCCCTCCAGCCCCACAAACTCCTTAGACAAAAGATGTGCTTTAAAAACTGAAGGCGGGTGGCACAGAGATGTGCTGTTTCCCAGGCTGAGGGCATGCTGCCGGGCTGCTGCTGGAGAGGGCTCTGGGCTGCACTTTGGAGAACACCTCTGAAGTGGAGCGGTGCTCATCTGGGCACAAGTGGGTCTGCAGACCTACTGAAATGCCCAACAGAAGGACCCAACAACCTGCACTTCTCAGAAGAGACCGTGGTCTCTCCCTGTGCACTGGCTGCTGCCCCCAGACAGCATGCACTGGTGAAGCTGGTGAAAACTGGGGATGAAATTCTGGCCCAGCATGTGTGTGCTGGGGTCGGCGACGGCTGGGGCTTCCCACAGCTCTGGCAGGGTGTTACTGATATAACTCAAATCAGAATAGAGCTCCTTAACGCCATTAACTGCGTGATTTAGGCTTTTGATCAGTAGAATATAGTGATCCAGAACACTTTTAATGAACTATATATTTATCTAGGGAGTCATAGCACTTTCATCCTCAACATAGCTAATAACCATAGCTTAAAAGAGGCCACTGGCTCTGCATCTCATTTTCAATTTGTGCCTCTTTAAAGGAGATAATCATGAAGAGAAAAATGCCTTGGTTGGGGGAAACGGGTTTGCTCTGTGTTGCCGTTTGGAAGGAGGGGTGTGAGAGGCGGAGGAGACGATGGGCGTGAGGGAAGCCCCTCTGCGCCCTCTGGGTCCGCTCGGCCTCGGGGAGGTGCCGAGGGGCAGGTGAAGGGATTCCATGCCCATGTTCTTCCTCGGCGTGAGCCTCGGTGCTTGTCAGCACAAGAAGTAGCACAGAACCAAGGGCAGTTTGTTTCCAAGTCCAAATAGTACAAAGAAGCTGCTTAAGCAGATCCCCACCCTCCCACTTCTTCCAGGAGTTGCTGAAGTTTCCAATTTCTTTTCTTTTGACTTTCTCCTTTCTCTCTGGAAAGATCCTTCTAGTGCAAGTCAGAAGTTACATCAAGTCAGACAGAGATGTGTTTTAGGTGTAACATCAGCTACAAAGAGGGGTGGAATCTCCTGGGGACAGTGGGGACCTCTCTTGTGGAGCTTTTGTTCTGTTTTGTTCCTGTTTCCTCTTGGAGCAAATGCTTTGGGAGGAGGGCAAGCACTGGTGCTGCTGGGTCCTGAGGAAGGAGCAGTCAGTCCCTGGCCATCTCTGGGGAGTCACACAGAGCTCACCCCCCCCAGCTCCTCCTGCCTTTCCCACAGGAACAAGGGGGCTCAGGCAGAGGTGGGGGGACAAGGGCTGTGCCTTTATTAGGTCCCTGTCAGAGAATGCTTTGGTGCTTTGTATGAGAGGTGTATGTGAACAATACACTCTATTCATAAATCACTCCTGGCAGAAAATGTACAACACTGTCTGTCATGTCCCAGGCAGGGTGATAAACAGGAGGGCTTGAGTGTCTGCGGAGATTCGGTTCCTCTGCCTGGTCTGTCCGTTGCTGTTTGGGGCCATTTTAGAAATTGGTCTTTGCCAGTAAGAGCTGCAAAGAAGTTGTCATCAATCTAAAGTGCTCAGGGCCTGAGATCAGGCTGGCTTTAGTGGCTATTTCACATTATATTGATATGGTAACATGCCAGTTGGGTTTTCTGAGATAAAAACAGCAACAGCCAATAATTAATGTTCCCATAGTTGATGAAATTGCTGGAGCTGGGTATGTGAAGCCGTATACTCTGCCCTCAGAGATTTATCTGCTGGGGTTCACATCCTCCCACGTGCTTCTCAGGGCTGTGTGACGGCAGAGGCTGGGTGCCTTGTGCCCTGCTCAGCCCCTGCAATGGGCAGCTCCAGTGACACCAGTGACACCCCTCAGGCTGCAGCAGGGACTTTCAGCTTTCCCCCTCTGGAGCCACATGAGGCAGCTGAGCACTGTTGTATCCGCTCCTCCTCCTGGGCAGAGTCATTTTTCATCTGTGGGTTTATTAGCTGTTTATGGACATGCTGTAATGGCCATGGAGAGCTGGGTGACCCTGGAAGGGTGTAAGTACAGACGTGGGGTGATTTGTGGAGGCACAGGTTCCTGTGTGCGTTTCAGGGACAGCATCCCCTCTCCTCGGCTGCAGCAGGCCCTAACGAAGCAGCCGATGATTGAGCTTGTCAACGACTGAGAGGCAGACAGGCAGCTCAGCAGCAGGGTTTGCACCGAGTTAATTGCAGTTAGTGGGTTTAAGTCAGAACCACAGCAGGAGGAAAGGTCTCTGAGAACAAGGAGAGTAAAGCCGGGGACAGGACAGCTGGGAGTGACCGAGTGTGACCATCCCAGGCAGCAGAGAGTCCAATGGCTGTTGTCAGTTGTACACAACAACTGAGCAGTTTCCTTCACGTGGCTTCACAAGCCCCTGCTTGAGCACAGTGGGACAATTTCTGCTCTGGTGCCACTGGATTACGGTTTGGCCCATATTTGTTTGGGTTTTAGCTTTAAATCTCTTGTGCTTTTTTTCTTCTTGCCGCTTATCAGTGCTGTGTTCTTGTGCTGTAAGAACAGGCCTTTGCAGAGCCACTACAAGGCTTTTGGTTCATCAGTTTTTAATTAAAATTGAATTGAAGATTCTCTTTCCTCTAGGCTAATTTTCAAGTGACAAACAAAATCCCCTTAAGTGTCTTTTCTTTTCTGCCATAAACTAGTAGAGCTGCTATCAAATTCCCTCAGAAACCCAACTTCTCCAGCCCCACGAGAGTGCGGATTATGATTCCATCTGGAATAAACCAGAGCAGTTCTTAGGAAAACAGGTCAAGGAAAGGCGGATTCTCCCATTGCAAAGCCCAGGTGCTGAGTCCTGGGGAAGGGGCGATGAACCTCCCCTTCCCTGCATGAGGCTGGGCCTGACGAGGGCTGGGGATGCTCTTGCAGGACTGGCCCCGGCGTCCCTTCTGCTCTCCATGTCCTGAGGATCTGGGGTCCTTTGGCACCAGGAGAGCGTGACAGCGGGTAGTGGGGGCTCGGGCTCTGCCTGTTCCCCACTGAGAGCCAAGGCAGGGCACCGAGGAAGCTGCCAGCCTTGTTAAAAGCAGCGTATTATTTATTTAGATGCAAGAGCATGTCGAGGAATACAAATGCTGAAGCAGTGAGCTTGCCTCTCCGTCACAGGGGCTCACGTGCCCAGGAAAGCTCCCAAGGCTTCCTGTGGTCCAGGAGGACACACGTCCCTTTGGCAGCTGGTCCACAGGAACCGCAGCTGGGGCTGCATGTGCCTTCAGAGCCCTTCACGTGCTCCTTCTGCCGAGCCACAATCACAGCACTAACCCCACATTAATCAACACGGCATCCTTCACCGAGACCATCCCTCTCTGACCAGTTTCCTATGATTAACTTCAATTAGAGAGAGCGGGTTGATTAGACTGTGAGATCGACTTCTGTGGAAGCTGCTTGCTATTCTTAATGGGGCAAGAGAAAAATACAGGGCTTATTGAAGAAATCAGCTGTGGAAAATTAACTGACTGTTCTTTTCAAATGAATTTTCAGGCCCTTTAACGCCCATGCTGTAAGTGTTCGTCTGCACCACTTAACCTTTCTGAACGGTCCTGGAGCGCTGCTCTCCCTTTGGGTGAAGCACAGGTTTAAAAGAACAAACAAACTGAAAATGGCACGTCCCCTTGAAATCAGTCTGCAGCGTCTGAGGGCCCCGGGAGGCGGCAGCTGGTCCGTGAGACTGCGGTCCCTTTGCCTGGGTCACCTCCCCTGTGCGGTGACACGGTCTCAGCCCCTCAGAAATGCCCCCCGAGAAGGTGCGGAGGCAGCAGCGCTGCATCCCATGTGCTGTGTGAAGGAGCCCTCAGTTCTTCACACCCAGCCATGAGGGGTTGAATTGTTTTCTGATTAATGTTATAAATTAATCCAGGATACTGTATGCAAGAGGAAAGGAGAGAGGGGAAAGTATTACTTGGTTTTCAGAGGGATTTGATCATAATAATGCTGCTGTAGCCAGTCAGTGAAAAGCATGATAATGAATTTTAGCTTATTCATGCCAGTGGCTTTTATTAATATGCCACTCTTGTAGGCTTAGAGTTAATTTCAAAAAGTCTTTTTTCCCTTCCCTGTGGTAGCTGCACAGGAGCCACCATTGTCCTGCCCAAAAGCAGAAGTAATTTTTGGTTTTTTTTCCCTTAAAAGCTTAAATTTTTTGTTCTTAAACGCTGTTGTTCTAAGAGTAAGCAATGGCTGCAGCTGGAACGTGGTCAGGAGAGGCGGGAGCGTGCAGAGGTGACCCAAGACAGATCGTGCCTGAGCCAGGCTCCTTTGGGCACCCGGATGCATCAGTCTGCAGCTTGTAGGACCCTCCCGTCCCTTTGCTGGGTGAGCCAAGGCCAGCAATGGCTTTTCCTCCCAGTTGTGCCTCTGGCATAGACGTCCCCATCCTGCAGCCAGGGAAACTGAGGCTGGACCTAAACTGAAAACGCAGTTATTGGTTCAGGGGACATTTTTCCACTAACGCCAAGCAGGCTTTGCCTTTCTCTCAGGGCTGTTGGAAGGATGCAAATCTCTAAATCCTATTTAGGCATCTTTCTGTGAGTCTGATTTCCCAAATAGCTGCAAAAGCTGGGTTAGAGCTCTGGTAGGCAGCTCTGCTGGGGTCCCAGAGGATGCGGGTGGTGAAGTACTCGGTGCTTTGAGCCTCACCGTCCTTCTGCCCCCACCCCAGCATATGGCAAAGATCCCCCTGCCCAGAGCCACAAAATCTTACTGCCTACTTGGACCTCGGATACTGCTGGGATCATGATATATTTTTAGTATCATTCTGGTAGGGATTAATCAGTGTTCTATGTCCTTAAAGAGCAGTTCATGCCTTGTTCACATCCTTGCTCGGGAGGTTTGATTCTTCTGCATCAAACTCAATTTCCCTGCACAAAACCAGACCAAAGGTAAGCACTGTCTTCATGGAATTACGATCACCTTGCAAAAAGAGGCAGGGAAGGAGCCATCTACTCTCATTAATCCCACGAGAAAAAGTGTCAGGGAGAGGTATCATGTCACTGGAACTCCATTTTACTGTTTGCCCCTCAAATAACTTCTTTTCCTGTAATTTATTAAATGACCTAGAAAATTAATCTGCAGCCAGAAGATGGGGATGATTTGTCACAGAATGTCACACAACCGGCCGATCCATCAAGCAGACAGTGGTGCTGTACGTCACGTTCTGGTGCCATCCTGTCTTACGGTCCATCTCAATGTCAAAAAGAGGATTTACAAAATATTTTGGGATGTATTTCATGTGCTGACTCGGATTTGATGTCCCTGCTTCCACAGGTTCCTGTCCCACAAGTAAGGAGTTTTAGCTAAGACACAGATTTTTGCTGTATAACTCCCCTCCATGCCTTCTAAAACTTCCCCTGGTCCAGTGCTCGTCCTCTCCAGGTCTCCTCCTTCCTCCCCCAAGCTGTGACTGGTCCTCGGGACCGGGCTCTTCTCCCCCTGTCCCCACTGGCACTCGCATTGCAGCTCCTGCTGGGGAGAGCCCTTTCCGTGCCGCGGGCCAGCGGGAGGGCACCAGGACAGGGCTGGGACAGGCGGGAAGAGCACGGCTCGTTGCCTTAAGCACAAAGCTGCTTTTTACTTGAAAATTGACTTGTCTCACCATCTTCTCTCTGTACGGAGGAGCTGCTCGCAGCCATGCACACCGCTTCTTCTGCAAAACATCGGCCTCCGAGCACCTCTGTCTGGATCCCGTGGAAGAAAGGTCACTTCAGACCGAGGGACGCCTTTGGTACCACCGTGGGTGTGTGACGATGGAGCAGTGATGCATCTGGAACAGCAGTGTTAAAATTGCTCATAATTAAGTTAATTTCATTGTCGGTTCTTGATAATAATGAGCAACTGTTTCGTGTCACTTCCTTTCTTCTCTGTGCACGACAATCTGCTGGATTCATCTTTCCAGGAATCAAGTTAAAGATGATAAGTATAATTTATGATTCCCTTCCGGACCGGGATCCGTTATTAATAGCCACGTTCACTTAGACTGCCACCTCATCTTTCCTGCAAAGGGCTTATCTCTCTGCTGTAGGCAGAGCACAGAGTGCTGCCCGTGCTCTGCTGACCACTGGAGTGTCAGTGGGTGAAACATACGCTGTGCAAAAACAGAAAATGAATTTTGAAGCTCCCATCTTGTTGTTCCAATTTGCAATTTTTGCCTCGGACAAACAAAGCCAAACTCTCAGAACTCATCCTGGCGGCACGAAGGATGCTGCCCTGCAGTTTCCGTGCCGGAGTCCTGGTGTGTTTGCTCCGAGGTGGCTGTGAGCACCGATCCCGGGGTGCCCGAGTGACTCCGCGTTTCAACCCGCCTTTCCCTCCCGGGGTGTCGGGACAGCACGGTCCCCTCTGCTGCTGGCGGTGGCATCGGCACTGCGTGAGCAGGGCACAGCGCACAGCCCTGCCAGGACACAGCCCTGAGATTACCCCAGAAATGCTGGTTATTGTCTGTGCCCCAGGGGCTCTGTCGGAGTCTGCCGTGGCCGCCTGCGGCTGGAAGAGATGCTCAGGGTGATGCAGCAGCTCAGCACCGCACCCCAAACCCTGAGCTGTGCTCCTGGACGAGGGTGGTCTGGGTCTGGGGGCGCGGGACAGAGCAGGGGGTTTCCTGGGAGGCTGGGCAGATGTGGGAGGTGATGGTGAGGAAATAGGGAAAGAGAAAGAAAAGGGCAGCTGTCCTTGAAATGTCAGTTGGTCGATACTTGAAAAAGAACCCTCTGCCCCTGGTGACATCTATTCTTTGGCCTCTGTTTCAGATTGAAGTGGTTAAGATTTTTCTTCTAATCTGAGCTATTAAAGGAAAATTCTGTTTACAGGGGAAGAAATAAAACAAGAAGCATTTTCCCATGGAGAATACTGATGTTTTTGTCACAGCTCTTCAGCCGTCTGTCAGAAAAGTGAATTCCCCGGCCCTTCACTGGGGCTGTAACAGAGCCACTGGTGAGCTGAACCCGGAGGAGGGGCTGGGGCAGCACCGGGTGGGCTCCCCTGGCTCAGCAACCCCCCTTGGCCCCGCTGCCCGCACCCCCAGCCTGGTGGCACCGGAGAGGGACGTCTCGCTGTGCCCGCAGCCCTGGGGCAGCGTTCCCAGGCTTTTCCCTCCCCTCGCTGGAATAAATCTCCTCCCCTCCCTCCCCTCGCACCTGCAAGAGGTTGTTCCTTTTATTTGCAAAGTGGAAAAGTGATTTTTAAAAGGTGAAAGAGTATTTCTAACTTTGATAGCGTGATTAGCTTGGCTCAGAATATTGTTATGGCTTATCTCGCTCCTCTGTGATAACTCAGAAAAACAATAAATGTCTTCTTACAGCAGACTGACATTCAGTATTGAAATTGGGCTCCTAATCTTTACGTGATTGCGTTCTCTGTGATAGAAATATTGCCTCTTGTAGAGTATTTATTGTCTAGTTCTTTCCAAAGTATTGACTTTATGTAACAGTTTGATATACATCAAATCCTTTAGAGATTTAATAAACTCTTCTGGTCAGTCTTCTGTTGTAAACACATTGAGATTTATGGTCATCTTAGTGTAAAGCCCTTTTTTGCTGAAATTCTCTACTTCCAGATATCAAAAGATAAGAACGGGAGCGTAGATCACTGGGAATCTTCACCCCTGGCTGTGGAGCCTTGGTCAGAAGCTGCTGATGGGGAAAGGGCTGGAACGGGAGCAATGAGTGATGGTGCCAAGGGCAGGGGGGGCACAGAGACACCTCTGCTCCCCAAGGAGCCCCTGGGGCCAGGCCCTGCCCGTCCCTGGCACAGCTTGGCTCCAGGGGCACTACAGGGAAGAGGAAAAAGAGAAATGTACTATTAGGCAGTTGGGCATAAGGTTAATGTATTGAAGCCAGGCTACAGCACTTGCCATGGGAAAACTGGTGAACTGAGGAGACAGATTTCCAGCCCTGCCCAGAGCTGTGTGTGGAGCCTCTCCCCTGCCGTGCCCTGTGTGGTTTGCACACAGCGCCGGGTGCCTGCGCTGTCATGGGGCCAGTGCTCTCCCAGGGCTTTGGGACTGGAGGGGGCGAGGAACCAGGGAGGCAGGGTCTGTGTAGCCAGTCAGACGGGACACGCTTATTTTTGTGAAACTTTTCTCTGGGCAGGAATCAGCTTTCAAGAGGCAGCCTTCAAGAAATTCAGCAGAGCTTCTAAAATTCACTCATTAAATGCAAATACACCCTTCTTCATAATACATTAACCTTCCTTTCATGGCTTGAAAGCATCTTTTCATTTTACAGCTTAGATATTAAAGACTGTGTGGTGAGAGATTTTTGGAGTGACATAAATCAATACAAGTCATGGAACAGAGCAGGCTCTTGCTTTGTTTGTGCTGGGGAGGGATTACCATTTTTTAAACGTACTGTTTATTTTATGAAACAGAAGTGATCAGGTTGTGGAGCCGATGCGAGGCCTGCTCCCGCTCTCTGCTGGAGAGCTGTTTCTGGGGACTTGCTCTAGAAAGTAAGTTCTGGATTAAGGCTTTCCTCTTATTTTGGTATATGAGAAAGGCAGGAGAAGTGATGGTTTGATGTGATGGATTTTGCGCCCCTCTCAGTGGACTTTGCACTTCCCCTTGCTGCTGTTTGTATTTCTGCCCTTTGGATCTGGGCCCGGGCAGGGATACGGGTCATTAGCAGAAGTAAGATGTTATTTCCTCCCTGCCTGTCAAAGAACGTGCCTCATTTTTGCTCTGACTGCTTCCTACCTGCGGGCAGGTAATTAGTTGGGGTGGTGATGAAACTACAAATGAACTTCTGATGGGAACACTTAATGGGAAACTTACTGGGAATGATGAAGTGATGTATTTACGAAAGATGGAAGGAAAATTCGGGTCCCATTTTGGGGCAGGATGACAACTGGAGCTTTCTGGCATCTCACTGTTTCCCCTCTGCAAACCCGGGTGTAAGGGAACGGGAGCGGGAACAGGCTTATGGCTCATTTACTGCAGGAAGATCTTCCCACTTGTACTATTTATTACAGCTTATGTTCTATTTCAGATTACACCCTAAGAGCTGTGGGCTTTACAGTTGGCTCCGTGGTACCCAAGTACCGGGTGGGATCTGGCTGGCAATTAGTGCAGGTTGCCCAGTGGCCAGGGGACCAAGCCCTGGCATCGGCAGGGACCAGTGCCAAGGGGAACCCCCTTCTCGCCAGTCACACCCAGCACCTCTGAGAGCTGGGGGGCTCCGTGCAGTGATGCTGCCACAAGGGGAGCTCAGAAACACAGCCCCCAGGGGGAAATTACCCTCCTCTTCCCATAGAGGGGTTCTCTCCACGCAGAGAGACGGCAGAGCTCCGTGCTTCCCAGAGCCAATCAATGAAAACTAATTGCTTGCAAATTGCCCTCTCTGTTTCTGAAGGAAACTCTGCACCAGGCTGGAATCTCATCTCAGGAGCAGTGCCCAGGCAGGCAGGTCCACCAGCCACCAGGTTTGCTCCTGTTGTGGCACCAGGTCCGTTTCCAGCAGAGCAAGGAGCAGTTCCACGTGCAGCATTGCTTCCATCTCTGCTGGTTTTTCCCTCCTGATCTATCAAGAAGTAACGGCTTTCAAAGACAGGGACATATTATGGTCATGGAGATGGCTTAGCTGGGACACAGCTAGTCATTTTTCCTTGCTGATATTTTATTAATATATGTTATTAACCTTGATTCTCCTTCCCTGTGGTGCTTTATCATCTGAACTAATTAATTCTTCTTGCAAGATCTACAGGGAAGGGATGGGCATGCCTGCATTTGTAAAGCAGGCCTATCTCCAGGTGGTGTCCCCTGGATGGTAACAGATAATGGGGTAAATCCCAGCTGAGGAGACCCAGCACACAGCAAACAAAGACGAGATGCAGGTACCCACAGGAGGGTTGAATTTGGCCTGTCCCTTTCAGCTGGCTCATAGAGTGATGCATGTGATACCACAAGAAATACCAGAGCTAGCTTTCTACTTTTCTCATGAATGTGAAATATCCAGAAGTAACCAGTTTATTTGGTGGCTCCCGCACTGGTCCAGTCCTCTGAGGGAGCCCCTGGGTGCTCCGTCTGCTCCTGGCTCCTCCTGAGCCCCCGTGGGTGATGCTCCCCCCAGTTCACCCTGGTGGGAACAGCAGGAGAAGGACAGAGGGGCCCTTCTCCTAACGAAGCTCCGGCCACTGCCACAGGCCCTGCCATCACCCTGAGATGCTCTCGTGGCTCCAGCCCCAGGGATTTGCCAGCTCTTTTCAACAGCTCCTATTAACACTTTTTCCATTTTTTTCCCCCATTCTTGGTTTTTTTTGTTGTTGATTTTTTTCCTCACGCCTTCACGCTGCAGGGCTGACATTTGCTAATAGCAGCCAGTTTGTGATAGAAGCACCGAACGTCTGCAAAGAGCTTCTGTGGCTGCTACAGCCTCGCCGGGTAGAACGCAATCTTATTAGCAAGATGGAAATACCATATGCCAGGGAGAGATGGAAGAAGATAAGAAGGGATGATTGTGCTTGTAGAGGACAAATGAAATACGTACACAAATTCATTCAAAACTAGATTAAAATTGGCTGGGTTTGTAAACAGTTTTAATGTCCAGACGATTGCTCATCTGACTCATCCCACCCAGATATCTCATCGCGTTCGGTGACCTCGGCTCTCGCCGCCTGGTTTTGCTGCTGTTTGCCTACACAGAGCACTGGTGCCAACTGGAAATGGCATTTCAGAGCATGAGGCGCTCACTGCTGAGCCATGGCAGGGTTGTGCACTGGCTGAGGGTCTGCCTGTCCTTCCCAGCCCCCACAGTAAATCCTGCGCCTCCCGGCGGGCCCCGCGCGGTGCGTGGGGATACGCTTGGTCACCCAGGCGCCTCCCGGGCAGAAGGAGAGCAGCCCTCTCCAACACAGAGATGTTTTCAGAGGTTCAAAGGAGGCCTGGATAGGGCTCTGATTTCAGAAATAATTCTCTTTTCACGCCTGAAGCTCTCCTTGGGGGAGGCTGGGACCAGAACCGTCAGGGTCTAGTGAAAAAGGCTGTTCTTCTGCAGCAAAATGGAAAATAGAAGAGACGGCCAGAAATGACACAAAACCTTTTGAGAAGAACAGGCTCTTCCTTTGCTTTCAGGGGATCTGGCACGGATGAACGGTGAGACAGCGCACAAAGAAATGCTGCGTTCACGTGTTGGGTGGGAATGTCTATTTAAAATAATAAAAATAAACCACATGACGTCAGGGAGAGCATCTTGCTCCCAAAACAACATCCTGAAAGGGGTGAAAACCCACGTGTTCTTCCAAATGCAGCCTGAGCGAGGCTCTAAGGGACCTGCTTGGCGCACCGATGGCTGCAGCCATCCCAGCAAAGCTGTTCCCTGTCCCCCTGGCTGGTGGCCATTGCTAACACCAGGGCATTTTCTTGGTTCAGTTGAACTTTATTTCTGTGATTCATCCCAGCATCCAAAGGCGGTTGTTTCATTTTGTTCTTGGATCTCAGGGTCTGGAAGGGTCTCAGTCCCTCAGGTGACTCCAGGTGTTACAGGGCTGTGTCCCAGCACAGGCACAGTAGCTGGAGACCCGAGGACCCAAAGCTAATTGCTGGTGCAGCAGTGGACCCTGGAGCGCAGCCGGCACCAGGTGCAGTGCAGGGCCCGTTGGCAGTGCTAATTACACCCATGGAGGGGGGGAAACTTCAGGAGGAGAGAGCAGAAACCAGCAGGGCAGCCTCGAAAGGGGCAGAGCTCGGGCCAAGTACCAGAACATTTAAACCCCATTTAAATGAATGAAGCAGACTGCCAAAATAGAGCTGATGAAAGGGGAACCACCTGGTGAAAAATTGAAAACTCCTGGTGCCAATCCCTGCAGGTGGGAGCCTTGGGGTATTTCTGTCTCCAGGTCTTCCCCCCTCCCTTCTCTCTCTGCTCCCAGTAAACTGGGGACAGCCTGGCCAGGCTTTGGCTTTGAAGAGGAATAATTCAAATTTCAGACTCTTGTCCAATGCCTGGGCTTTGCTTTTAGGGTAAGTCAATGTGTTTGTGATATTGCACAATTGTTAAAGACTTGCTGGGTTTTCTGGCCCCCCTGGGCAGGTTGGGGATAGGGTTCATCTATCTGCCTGAATGTGACATCCCTCCAGCAGCTGCTTTCAGTGCTTCTGGTGATAGTGTCCAAAGCATCAATGTTCCTGGGGTGGAGCTCATCTGCATCCACACCCTTACAGTTCCTGGCCTCTCTGCCACCCTAATAGCCCTAAACCATCTGCTGGTACCCTTTTTTCTTTCTTAGAGCAGGCTTGGAATGAATTTTTCTGTTTATGCCAAGTTAAAAAATAAGCTTGAAAATTGTCCTGGTTTGTCTTCAGCTTGTGAGCAGGGCCCTTGGGGGGAGCAGGAGAAGATTTACCCCATACATTACCTTTGAAAAGAGAGCTCTTCACATGTCTTGCATTTGCTGCTATTCTATTTCTAGCTGTCTTGCTGCAAATAACTTTCTGCACGACTGCTTAGCTGTGGCAAAACTATATTGATTTACATGGAAAAGTCTCTACAAAGGCTGTAGAAACTAATCTTTGCATTGAACAACTGCTCATGCTTTTCTCCCCCCTTCTTCTAAGGCTAAATGTTTGTTTCCTTTGTGTGGATTTGCACCCAAACCCCTGCTGGGGACAGGTCTGTCCCCCCTCCCCAGTACACGCAGGTACCCACCCACAGCCAGCAAACTGGCATGACTGGGAAGAGAGGGAGAATATTGTCCTCTGTGCCGGGAGAGATGTGAAAATCCAAATGTTGTTTCAGGGAGACAGTCTCTGATAGCAGCCTGTGGTGTTTTACAGACGTTTGAGTGCTCTTCCCTTTGAACTAAGCTGCAATCTGTCTTTGTAGATGTCTCTAATACGTTAATACCGATGGTGTAGTAGCAGGAATGCTGTATAATGCTGCGAGATGTTGCTCTTCGTAATTCTCCTCCTTCAGCAAGCAAACGCTTCCTTGCTCATTTGTATTCATTGTTTTGATGCTTAACTTGAAAAATGTATATTATACAAGAGGCTGAAATCCATGACGAATAAAAGAAAAGATCCCAGGGGGATAATAAGTGTCTCGGCACTGCTGAGACATCTCCTCTGCCACCGTCCCAGCAGCCGCCGGCATCGCCGGGGACAGGGGCTCTGCTGGGCTTCTCCTCGCGGCGGGTGGGAGCGAGGGGACATCCCTGGGGTCTCCTGGCTGGTCCTCTGCTCCCTGGCTGTCATTGTCCTGCGTGTGCACAGCCCTGGGATGGTGTTGGCTCTGTGTGTGCCTACATAAAATATGTTTACACACACCTTTGTGTACAGCACCCACCTGGAGTTCCATTACGGCCACACGCTCTGTCAGAGAGCTCAAATTGTGAATTTCTGGGGAAAAACTGGAGCCACCAAGTGGTCCTGGACAATTGCTGGTTGGGGGGTGAGAGGGTTGTAATGATGCTGAGGGTGCAGTTGAGACATCCTGGTTTTCTCACTTCTCACAGAGGCAGAGAAATTCTCAACAGTTTCATTTACAAAAAGCAAAATTTTGTGTGAAAACAGTGAGGGTTCCTCCATCCTCAGGAGGTGAGAGCTGTAGAGGTCTACACCTGCTGGACCTGTGATACATCATCCAGTTGGAACTGGAAATTGAGGTGGTTTTGAGTAGCAAACGCAGTGTGTTCCCCTTTGTGTTTGCAGGGTATAATGTCCTGGCAGCACAGTGGTTTAACTGGTCGTTTCATAAGCTGTAGCTCCAGTGACACTGGTTTCCCACACAGTTGTCTCAGGGCTGAGCTGATGTGTCTTTAACTTTTAAAGGGAGTTGAGCCTGTTCTCTGGGGATATTAATAAAGGATTTCTGAGCTACCCAGCCACTTACTGACATGAAACTTGCAGGAACTTGCATCTTTGCTGCCCTGAGTGCTGTGGCTGAGATCGGCCCAGGAGGAGCTGGCCCGGCTGCAGACAGGAGATGCACGTGTAGGGGAGGTCTCCTGAGCTTTGCTCCTGAACCAAAGGAGACTAAAAATAAACACTGAAGTGGGTCAGGCTGCAGCAGAAAATACAGTCTTTGGCAGGTTCCTTTGTGATTTAGTTTGTTTGGGTGTTTGTTTGCTGCTCTTTCATCCTTTCCCCTTCTGGAGGAAACGCCTTCCTCTCTGAAGGAGCTCCCCAAGAAGGCCAGAGGCACCGAAGAGGATCTAAGCTGGGTCCCTTGTGCTTTCCTCTATCCCACTGCTTTTCTTCCAGCTCTTCCCATGTTCTGCTGTATACACTCACTTCCCTGTAGCTGGAGATTAGGAGCTTCCAGGGACTATCAGGAGCAAGAGTATCCCAGTGGCTGGGGTTTAGTGGCCTGGGGCCACTGAGCCTTGTGCCCCTATCAGTGGGGCTCATGGTGGCCTCTGGTTTCACCCATCGGGGGTTCAAGGGTGCCATGTAGCTACATGTGAAACTTTCAGGGTTCTCTTGTTAGTTCTGAAGGATTAAGTGAATTTTGCATCACCTCTGAGTTTACAAAGGGCCACAGAAAGAACTGGGGATGGGTGAGAAGGGGCAGGAAGAGAGACTGAAAGAGGCTGGAGGGAATGGTGGTGGGCAGGGGACTTTCCAAGTATTATAAAGCTCATAAACACTCTCCTGAACTCCTTTAATCTCACATCCTTTTACTTATTCTTTCATCTCTCCAGCACATCTCTTGTGGCACACTCCAGAGTGTCTCTTCTGAGAGTGGTGTCTGTGGGTCACGCTTGGGATCCCGGCGGGGGGACCTTCTCCTGCTGCTGCGGGTGGTGGCGGTGCTTTGGGGAAGGCTTGATGTGTGGGGCTGGCTGGTCAGGAGGGCTTTCTAGGAGGAAATCAAACAGTTTGGGGTATTTAAGTCAGAGTTGTAGTGACTGGAACAAAGTCTCTTGCAGGTGCTGGGCTCAGCTTCTCTTCTGCATCTTGAGCTGCTGTGGTGCTGTGGTTTTCCAGAGGAGGTCTTTAGGCAGGACCCAAGTGAGCCTGTGGAGTTGCAGTGTCCGTGCTGTGTCCTGTCCTACAGCCTGTTGAGCCCCTGGCTCTGCTGAGCCTTCCTGGCAGGACAGGGCAGGGGTGCAAGTGCCGGGTGCTGGGCAAGTTGTTTTCACAATGGGAACCAGTGGCTAAAAAGTAAAGTCAGAAAAATCCGAGGAGAGGGAAGGCAGAAATCAAAAGAGTGAAGCCAGTCCTATCTTTTTTTCTTTTTTTATTCTTTAACATCTTTTATGGCAGATATGGTAATCGTAGAATTGTAATCCAGCAGGGCCAAGGTGGGCTGTAAGGGGGGAGTCAGACTCGGGGTGGGGGGGGCGGAACCTCTCTGTCCCTACACCAGCACCCACAGCTACTGACGTCCAGCACCAGCCCTGGTTTGAGGGGACTCCTCAGTTCTGTTGCTGATGTTTCAGGCACAAAAGCCACCCGTGGTCACCCAGCTGATGTAGCTGCACATCCCTGCTGGTTCGGCAGTAGGCTGGGGGTGTCTGGTGGAGCCCTGGGCTCTGGCCAGGGAGGCAGGAGTTGGCCATGTCACTGGTCACCCACTGCCACAGCAAACCCCCAGCAGCTCAGCGAGAGCACTCCGTGTGGGTGGCTCTTACTCATTTATTTGAGCATCTTTCCCGTGGATTTGCGAAGACTCAAATAGGAACGTTGTTTTGCTGCCAACTCTGAGGTAAAGGGGTTTTCTGGCTGTTGTACAACCTCAGACATCAGGACATACACCTACCAGCCCGTCTCTGCTTAATAACTCTATTACCAGCTCTAGCTCATTTCAGAATAAACTCTGAAATAATGGCTAAACAAATAAACTGCATCTGGCTGCAGGAGTCAGAGGAGCTAATCCCTCCCCGTGCTTGGGAGAATGTTTTCTCTGTAGCTCTCCTGATGTGTCAGGTTATTTTTAGCCATAATTAAAATTCTAACATACAATGTCATAGAATCCATTCTATTAACTGATGTGCCAGCGCTTTTTTTATTAAATAGACTATAAAAAGTTTTTAATTTTTAGTATTTGGAGCCTTGAAGGAGAAAGCGCCCCTAACGCTGATGCCTGATGACAGTTAGTCAATGAATGAAGGAAAAAGCCCCAGTGGAGGTTCTGTCTGTCTCCCAGCTCTTGCTTGCACTAAATTACAGAATTAATAGGCTTTTAGAAGAGACTGACACATAGTTACTGTGGAAAAGACAATTAAATGTGGAAAGCCACTTTTCTCACCACATTTAATTTTAACTGGAGGCTTTGAGACTCAATAAATCTTTTTGGTGTTTCATTCTCACATTTTCCGCAGGTATTCAAGTCTTTAAGGAAAGTACCTGATATAAGTGACTTAATTTTCCTTCCCCTGTATCCTTTGCTTTCCTCAGGTCTCTTCCTCTTTTCTTTTTTTCCTTTCCCTCCCTGTCCTCAATAAAAAAGCAAGATGCTTTCTGATCACTGACGGTTCGGTTTCTTTGGGATTGCTGGAACTAAAAGGCAGCTCGAGTTGAGAAAATACAGTGGGGGCAGAGTCTGTCAAATCCACAAGTCTGTCAGTCTTTATTCTCTGTCTAAATGGCAGCAAGAAGTACATGATAGAACTTTTTTTTTTTCTAATTAAAAAGAGCATGGAGCCAAATTATTATGATTACTGATTCTTATCTGAAATGACAGCAAATTAGTTCGTGCTTACACAAACCCAAGCAGATCTTAGCTCAAGATTATGTGTGTCCTATCTGGATTATTGGGTTAATTTTCTCTAGGTGGTGCTCTGGTTGACTGGCATGAGCAAATGCCTACAGGATGTTCAGAAAGAAATAGTAACCAGCAGGAATTTGGGGTTGTAGAGCACCAAGGGATTGCTTTTTCTTTGGAAAGAGAGGGTGTGCCTTCAATGGGTGCCCGGCCCTTGCTGCCTGCAGGATGGGCGATGGATGTGGGTCTGGGGCTCTAAGGCTGCAGGACCAGCCCCGTGTCCCCCATCCCTTGTCATGGGGCTGCCAAGGGGCTCTGGAGGCTGCGCAGACAGGGCCACTGCACTATTCCTGCTCCTCGCTGTATTATTCCATTCCATTATGATATTGTCAACGAGGGTGAGATGAACTCACAGTAGCTTAAAGCAAGAGAGGTTAATTAAAAAACCTTGATCAAAGCGTCATAAAATGCATAAAAGGTTCCATCTCTTAATTATTTTCAAATGGTCTCTTCAGACAGTGAGGCCAAAAGGAAGTCCCTGTTCCCAGGGCCCGGGATGTGACAATGACAGTGTCACCACATCAGAGCCGGTTGTCACTTGCTGTGTGGATGAGAAAAAACATCAGGACGGACCCGTCATTAAGTTTGAGGGGGAGGGAATGGTGGTGACAGCTCAGCCTCTGCCCGGGGAGGGGCAGATCCCACCCTGGGGAGGGCTGTCACTGGCTGGCACAGGGGAGCAGGGGTGCTCTGCTGCCAGAGGGTAGAGACCAAGGACTGTACTGGAGAGCGTGAGCTTTACAGTCGCTCTGAGATCCAGCAGCTTTGCCACAAGGGTGATTACTCCTCTGGGCTTGTACCCATTGCAGAGCAAAGCACAGAGAAATTGGCTTTGAAGGGTTCCTTCAAGCACCATCCCCTGTGCGATTACGGATGCGGCACCGTTCAGTGGGTCAGTGCTGGAAGCGGGGGCAGCTCTTGGGTTGTCTCGTTCTGCTCTGCCCTTCCTAAACCCTGTGGGTGGCTTACAGGGAGCTCTACCAGGCAAATCACCCGGGGCAGTGGCCACCCCTGTCAGACGGGTTAACTTCGGTTTGTTGGCTGTGGGTGAAATCGGGTTGGGTAAATGGGGGGTTCCCTGCAGTGATGGGGTCACACCAGGGGGCTGTTGCAGCCCCTGAGCAAGGAGCAAGCATGGGGCTACTCCAGTTGAGCTGCTCTGGGCAGCCTGTCCTTGTTCCCAGACAAGAATCCACTCCTGGGGAACGAGGCTCCAGCACCTCCTGGATGTTTGGGTTCTTGCAGATGCTTTCTGCTGATGGATTGAAACCCAGCTGGTCAGCCCGCCCAGCTGCTGCTTCCAGAGCTCCCTTTTTGACCCAGAACACCCTGCTATGCTTCACAGACCATGTAATTCAGCAGGGAACTGTGACCCCCTCTGGGCCACAATGAACAGATTCACTGTGTTCAGACCAGAGGATACTAAAGAGTTTATCCAAGGAAGACTTCAGTGGGAATTTTGGGTTATGAGCTATAATTATGCAGCCCGTAGGACAGCTGGGAGGTGTGCATTCCTGCCTTCCTGAGCGTAGCATGGTGTCCTGGGTGTCCACAGGTATCCATGGGCAGCAGCGCAGACACACGCTGTTGTGAGTGGCACAAAGATGCTTCTTGCTCCCAAGCCCTGGGATGGGAGATTGGGCTGGAGTCGTGTCTGCTTCCTTCTGCATGTTGGCTTTTGTACTTTTTTGTGCTGCAAGCAGCTTGTTTTCAGTATACTTTGAGAATGACAGGCCAGTAATGCTAACCAGCAGCAGTTGAACGGTGGTATGAATACAAACCCGTGGCGTTGCAGTGCAGTACTGGGGTAGTCTGGGCTATCCTGAGTCGGGTACTGCAAAGGCTTCCCTCCTTTTCTGTTGGTTTGGATTTCATGCAATTGTTGTTTCTATCCTATTATTTTAGCCCCTGTGACGTGGTTTTTGGAATACAATGATTTCTTGCATAATGGCCTTTCATCCCAGGTTTGAACCCAGCAGTGCTCCTTTTCCGTCCTGCGGAGCGTTCCTGTGGAAGGGAAAGAATGCCTGCAGAAAAGAGCAGCAGGCTCTCCTGCAGCAAATAAACCCAGGGTGTGAAAAACACTGTTTTCCTTTCCCACCCAACAACGATGGGCTCCAACAAGCAGACTGCAGTTCCATGGAAATGGGGGGGTGTTAAATGGATTTTGTGCCACCTCCGCTTGCTGCAGAAAAAAGCTGATTGCAGATTTGCTGAACAAGAGAGAAAAACGAGGCAGCCCCAATTAGAACCTCTGTGTGACGCTGGTGACCCCGGGCTGGAGCTGTGGCTCTGGGGGCAGCAGAGCATGGGGTGGGTCGAAGCCCTGGGGAGGGGGACCTCGTGGCCCTGGAGACAATGCAGCGCTGAGCGACCCCTGGCTTTGCAGCAGGGCTGAGTTTTTGAGCTGTTGAATCCTGTATCCCCATGTGAGAAAAGGAGGGTGCTCTTTGCATCCTGCCACACACCGGTTTCAAGGGGACCTTTGGGCTCTCTGTTAATGAGTTGATTTGCTGAGCAGTCAGATTAGTTGGTAGGCAGGTGTGCCTGGGGATCCAGGCTGGAGAGCAGCCTGTGAGTGGGGCCAGTGCTGGCCTTTGTCTCGTGCCTGCTCCAGCACACACTCTTGCACCCTTTTTCCTTGTTTTTCTTCCCTTTCAAAACCCCCTTCTGTGGACTGTGTCCTTCCCCTGCCAGCGCTGCAGAGGGCAGTTTCTTCCCCTCCAAACACAAATCAGTGCTGCCCACTCGCCTATCGGACTCAGCGTGATCTTCACTACAGTCTTCCAAGCAGTGTCCTCGGGGTAGGGAGGTGGGAAAGGAGAGCCAAAGGGGGCAGAAAACACACCAAAAGCAGTGGCAAGTAGAAGTTATTGTTAGCCCCTTCCTGGAAGAATAATCTACCCAAACGTGTGCTTGGCACTTCGAGCAGCAGGAGCGGCCAAGGATCTGTGCACATCACCTTATCACAGACTATTGGAATCAGAAGCACAGCTTCATGCTCTTTCCCTTCTATAGCAGAGATTTATTATGAAAAGCAGGTCGCTGCTTCACAGCACATATGAAAACAGTTGGCTTCATAACCTTGGGAAAAAAAAGAGATAAATAAAGAAATCTCATGAGACACATGTGAGAACCTAGGAAGTATTAAAACATATGTTGGAACATATTGATCCCTGAAAGCCTCCTGCAGCAGATATGAGTCTTTTGCACTTCCAGCCACAGGGATGCTTTAATGAGGACGGTGTGTGCCTCTCACCTGTAGACATCACTTAGGCACATTTTTGCCAAGCCCCAGACATGGGGCTGTGGCTCAGCCTGTTCCTGGCACAGTGCCCTGTGTTTTGGGTGGATGAGAGGGAAGGTTGGATGGGCTCCATGTGGAGCCAAAGTCATGGCTGGGAGAGAGCTCCTGGAGCCTGAGAGCTGCTGCTGTTTGTCACATCCAGAGACCAACCTGTTGTTTGGGCTGTTGTGTGCAGGTGGGCATCCCTCTTGTCCTCCCTGCGGTCTTGAGCACCGGCGGCAGAGCAGGGACGGTGCGAGAGGTGCAGTGGTGGGAATGCCCAGTGTGTCGCCTGGGCTGGTGCCTCCCGGCAGCACGGCCCTAATTGGGTTGGGAAAATGCTGGAATGGAAAAAAAAGAAACAGAGCAACTTTCTCTGTGTCCCTGTTCTTTTCAGTTCAGCAGCCACCTAGCTAAGCGCCCTCCTGCGTGAGTCACTGAGGGTGTGATTAAGTGGTACCAGAAAATCTGTTTGGAGGCAGCAGAAGCAGCCGCTGTGGTGAGGGAGATGTCAGAGGTGTTTGCCCGGCGTGAGGAGGGAGCCCTGTGCCTCGGGAGGGCTGGAGCTGCCCTGTGCCCGTGAGCCCCCCCTTGGTGCAAGCTCATGGCCTGGACTTGGCCCCTGCATTCCTATCTCAAACACATCACAGTTGTTTTTTTTTTTACCTTTTTCTCCCCTAAAAGTGCATTTGCAAAGGCCTGGGAGGATGAGAAGATGAATCATGCCTATGAAATACCGGGCTGTATTTTCAATAGGAGTCACAGCAGGTACAACAGCAGCCAGCTCCCGCTGACACACTTCACATGTCTCAAAAGACTTCTTTTTTTTTCCCCCACTGTTGAATTATCCTTAATTATTCTTAAAATAAAGTGCTACCACGCAACATTAATTCGGGAGAAGAAACTGTAAGTTCCTTGCTATTCTCTAAGGCTTGTTTTCACAATGAATTAATGGGAGTTAATTTAGCCCTGCACAGCAAACTGCACCACTGAAGGAATACGAACTAGGTGTTGCTCCCAAACTCCTTCATCCCTCTTGTTCCTGCCCCGCTTTGTTCTTTATTCTGTGAGGTACACGAGGTCTCAGTCTGGCAGATAGTAAATTTGTTGAAAAAGCAGAAATATGGAAAAAATACTGCATGGTTTCCCCCCTCTTGTGAATATTAACAGTTTGGTACAGATACACTGCTCTCCCAGTGGGAAAAGAAGGGTAAAAAACAGGCTCTAATTCTTTCAAGTGTGTTGTCGTTGGTGTTTGCAAACAGTATTTGTGTTGTGCTGTCTGTGGAGCGTGTCCTTCGTCCAAGATTGATTCCAGTTTTATGGCCTGAGCTCTGCTTCAGCCCCACAGAATTTTCAATCATTTTCACTAAAAATGCAAGAGATCTTAGTTCTTGCTGAGCCAGAAAACTAAAATAACCGATTTGGAAAACATCCTGAATCTTGGAGAGGCTTTATATAATCTACTCAAACTCAGCTTGAAAAACAGAAATGGTTTTGCCCCAGAAGTATCCAGAAATACGCAGTGTTAGCATGCACATCGTGTAGGAAAATAACCAAATCCTCCAAGGCCAGAGGCAGAGGTGCCCTGTGCTAACGAAGGGCTCCTCTAATGCTGCAGCTCCTGCAGTCTCCATGGAAGAAGGGTGCTCGGTGAAGGTCAGGGCCCAAGTGTTGGGTGATTAAAAGGCTCCTAAACATAAATATTAATTTTCCCAAAGCTTGGTGTGAGTCTCTGGGGTCTCCCAGGGCAGTCCAGGAGCTGGAGGGATGTGTGGTGGTTCCTTGGGCATCCCGGGGACAGCGGGTGCTCCTGCAGCCGGCTTGGGGTCCAGTCTCTCTGGTGTAGGAGATGGGCTCTGACTTTTCCTCCAGTGGAAAAACCTCCCCAGAAGATCACAGAGGTGTTGCTGACTCAGGAGACCAGTGTTGTGGGATCACCCAGGCTGTTGGGTTGACACAAAGCTCACACCTTCTCACACCACCCCAATTTCAGCTGCCCCAGGGTTTGGCCGCAGAACTGAAGGAGGAGCATAGGGTGAGAGGTGAATAAAAAAACCACCACCACCCAACCTACTTTTTCTTCTGCACAAGGCTGGATGCTTTTCACTGGCCTGCCTCGTATTTTCATATATGAGAAACCCCCCTCTGCCAGGGTGTTGGGGCTGGGGGGGGCTCCCAACCTCCTGAGAGCTCACAGTGAGCGGGTTTTTTATTTGCATAATGAACGAAGCAAATCAGTCCTGGAAATTACACCTAGATGGTCTGAAAGATCCACATCATCAGCATTTAGTGGGGACTGGGGGTGGGGGAGAGCAGGAGGGAGAAAAGACACAGAAAATTTCATTCAAGCAATTAAAGAATGGCTATGCTTTTCTGATTAACTTCATGTTCACAGGCTGAATGCAGGAGCTGTTAGTGGGGACATTGCTATTCCACACCTGACACCAACAATGGAATGGGAATATTTGTTCTGCCCGGGAGGATTACACCTTCCATTAATCTAAGTTTTATTGAAAGTTTAAATAACAGACAGACAAAATTTGATCAATTAGCAGTGTAATTCCAAGGAGATGTCACAGTGAAATTAAATCTCAGGCATTTTTAATGCAAAGAAGCCTAGGAGCTCCCTCCAGTTTTCTTTTTCAGTAACAGTGTTTATATTTTAATTGAGAGTTTATTCTGCATTGTGCATCTTTTCTAACTTTTAATTTAACACCGTGATGAAAATGGTTTTATGTTGCAGCGTTGGGAGCACCTGGCAGATAAGTCAGAGGGAGTCTCCGAAGTGAAGGAAGCAAGCAGTTTTTGGTAGGATTTGCTAGGCCGGGAGCTCTCCTGAAGGAAAGAGTTTTTGATAAGACTTAAGGAAAAATGAGTGGGAGTGGGTGCTTTGGAGAAGGATGCTGGGGGGAGCAGGCAGCTGTGATTGCCAGGGCTCCAGGGGGGGACACGCTCATAGATTCCTCCTGGTTCTCATCGGTTCCAGCCAGTGAGGAATCAGCCATGACCATTTCCTTGCTGTTTTTACTGGTTCTGCCCCTGCAGAGACACTGCTCACCGAGTCCACCTCCACACCGCCAGCTCCACCGCTCCCGGCGCTGCCGCCGTCCCCTTCCTGCCATCCCCGCTTTCCTAGAGTTATTTATGGAGTTTTTCTTTTTTGTCCTTGGTGAAATGCTATTGCTAACGTTACTGTTCAACACTTCTCCCATCTTTATTATCATAAATGTCATTCTTATACAGTAAATACCAGAACTGCCACAACCTTGCTGTGAATCTATTTCAGTACTGGCTTTGGAAACATCCCTCATCTGAGAAGAACTACGGGAAGCACAGATACAGGTATTTATATATCTGGTCTCAGAGATCAGCTGCTCAGATGGCTGAAGCAGTGCAGATCTGCTGACGTGCAGTAGGAGTCTCTGGTCAAACCTAGGCCTTCGTACCTTTGCAAAAAGCTCCCCACAAGGGATGGACACTCCAACAGTAGCAGAGTGTTACCCAGGGAAGGTTTCTTGGGCAGGACGAAGCAGCAGGTCCCTCAATGGCCTCATGTGCAACGCACAGGCTTTGGTGGCAAATCACTTCAGCCTGTTCCCCTGCCAATTACCGTCAGATAAGCAAATACCAGGAGGAAGTGCTGCTTATTAAAATTAATGGATGTGGCTGTACATACCCTGACATCTAATTATTTTCAAACTCTATTTACAAAGTTGGTCTGTTTGCTTAGTCCTGCTGTGTGGAGGCAGCCTGGTATCCTGGCCAGGGCACGTTGGTTCTGCTGTGGCACAAACCTGCCCATTGCTGGGGGGTGTGAGGGTGTTGGGTTTTAGCTGGACTGCTTTTTTCAAGGAGTGCTTTTTCTCAGGCAATACACTTAGCCTTGCTTCACTTGCCTTCAGTGGGATTTAAAACACAAAATAAGGTGGCTGGAAGCTGCCTGGCTGTGGCAGCCTCTCCATCTGGCATGTTAAATGCCAGCAGGTGAAATTAACTCTCATAAATAACTAAAAAGGGATGATTTGCCCTGCTGAGGATAGGCTGGTTCCCCTTTTGCTGCAGTGTTTAACTGTCGTGGCACTGCAGCAGCGTGAGGGCTCAGGGGGGATATGGGGAACTCCCTGGTGGGACACCAGGACCCCCACATCACCCGACCCTGCCTGGGTGTTTTGGCTCCCACCTGCCTGGTTACTTACAGCCAACAAGTCTTTTTTTTCCACTGGAAAAGGACTTAGTTGTACCCCTGAGTGTTTGAGGTGCTGTAATCCCACCACAAGTGTGTTCTGGGGGAACTCGGAGGGAAGAAGCCCTTTGTGGGGCTGTGGTGTCCAGCCCTGGCTCTGGGGCGCTCAGGGCGTCCTCTCTGGTGTCTTCAGCACCAGATGTCTCTGTTTGCTAACGCTTTCCACGAGCCAGGCTCAGAGAAATTACATTCTGCTCAAACAGAACGGAAATTTTCCCTCTTGCAGAGGTTTCTTTTCACAGAAATTCTTTTTCATTTCAAGAACGTAAGAAAATTGAAATAATGAAACTTCCTCTGAAACACAAGAACGATTTGTCACACACCCCAATTCCAATCCCTCCTCTTTCACTGACCATATGAGGCTTCAGACTGAATGTCCTGTCCCTGCTGGAACAGAAATTCAGCATCCCAGAGGAGGCAAGGCTTTAAGTAGAACCCCAAGATACTCACCCAGCTCTGACAAAAATCATCATTTAATACAAATAGTAAACTCTGCAAAGACCGTGAGGATTTAGGACAGCAATTTCTCAGCTTGTCTGCAAGGTGGCTTCCAAAGAGGCCCAGTGTCCACCAGTAAACGGTGTTACCCAGCCCAAGGGGCAAAGCGCCACCTTCTCAATAGCCTCTTTCCTGCACTGCCAGCAGCTCTCAGCAGCCTGACCCCCCCTCGACTCTGAGCCCTGACCTGGTCTCTCCTCTGTTGCCATCAGTGAAAGCGCGTGGTGTCGCTGCCAGCGGTGGTGGGCTGATGGATGGCACCCGGAGTGCAGCGCGCAGAGGTACAATCCGTCACAGCGGAGGTTAATGAAGGAGAGCGTTAAATAGCCTGTGACTGTACGTCTGACATAATCTGCTCAATTAACTGAAAACCTACTAGCATTGTCCTTCTGGCTGCTCACTTCACTCTCATTGACACCGGGACGCGTGGGAGGATGGAGGTGGTGGCTGGGGCTGGGTACAGCCAGGTCTGGGGGGGTCTGCCCCAAGCACGTGGGGTGCTGTCATGGTGTCGGTGTGACACCCAACTCGGTTCCAGTTTGTTCCCCTCCACTCTTAGGGCAATGAAGGAAGGACATGCAGAATAGCTAAATGGTGTAAATTCATGGTAATTGAGCAGTAAGTGATGATTTATCCAGCTGCACGGGGTTTAATGTAATAATTTCAACTGAAATGTGTTTGTCCCTGGCACAAAGACAAGTGGGAGACCTGGGCTCTGGAGGCCACTGCTCTTCAATGGGAGGTTCCAGCTCTTACCCCTGGTGTGTAAGGTAACTCCCAGTTTTAAAAAAGATTTTGTTCTTGTCCTGGATGTAAAACACAACACTGAAATTGCCTGGAGCAGCTTTCTTAGTTTGTGGTTCCAGTGTGGCCTTTGCTGACGTTTGGACACTTGCCACGAATGCTTTAGTCCCTGCCAAGGGTTTTATCTTCAGCAGACACTGCAAAGGAGCCGAGACGGGTCGGGAAGTGTCGAGGAGTCTGTTTGATTCATGGTGGGCCCTGGGTACAGCGCTGGTTTGAAGCCTGAGATGTCGTTACTCTCTTGACTCACTTGAGTGAGAGTTGCTGCTTTCCTTTTTGTTTGAGCAAATTGTCAAATGGACAGATTGGGAGGAGAAAGGAGGCCATAGGGTCCCTCCCACCTCAGAAAATCCTGACCCCCAGCCAGCATTGTCCCTTGCATTGAGATGAGGACCTGTGGCTGTGGGGGGTGCTACCCCTTGGCACCCACACATGTGCCCCAAACCATCCAGGGAGATCTGGCTCTGTCCCCCCCTTCTGTGGGGAGGGCACCCCCCGCTCGGGAGGGGCTGAGATGGATTTTTAACAGGATGGATTTTCGAGCAGGAAGCTGCCAGGGGTTGCTCCCGGCGGTGGTTTAGGGTGGCAGCGCTGATGGTGCCGTGGCCCTCCAAAGGTGTGGGGTGAGGTCTGTGTCTCTGTGCTGCCCACCTTGCCCTGACCCTACCTGCAGTGCTGGTGTCTGCCCTGGGTATGGCCAGGGCTGTGGAACGGGAAATGCTTCTATCCTGCTGAGCAGGCCAGTACTTTTGGGACACTCCTTACGCACTTTCTTAAGTTTGTGCCAATATTTTTTCCCTCCTTGTGGTGCTTCCCCAGCCTGTGCCTGTCTGTTCCTGTACAGTTTTCATTTCTTTCAATGATTCTCAGGAAATTACAGAGAAATCAAAATATGTTTCAGAGTTATCATCTAGGCTTGTTGTAGTTCAAATGGTTTCTATAAATCCACAGTGCAAGTGCTATTTTTCAAAGCTTTACTGTTCCCCAAATGATTGTAATGGTGTATTGACTGACTTTACTAGGGCCATGGGAGCTTAGAAAAGAAGAAGAAGTAGCTTAGCAAGCAAGATCTCTTAAAATATATATATGAAAGTTTTCAAAGTTCATCTAATCTATCTCTGTTGTGGGTATTTATAAAGCAGATGCTGTCATTAAGGTTAAGGGCACTTTTCTGTCCCCGGGAGCGCTGCAGCTGTGGGTTGGTCAGGGCTTCCCAGGACTCACTCGGACGAGGAGCAGGGGCTTTTTTTCCCGACTTGGCTCCTGGGGCTGGTCTGGGCACAGCTCCTGCTCCAGAAACTGCCATCAGGAGCGGCTGCTCAAAATTCCAGCACATCTGGCTGTTTTCATGTCACAAATTGTCTTCCAGCACGGGGCCCTCCTCATGCACTCCCCTGCATCCTGCCTGCAGCGATGCCTCGTTCTTACAGGGTTTTGCCTTTGCTGCCCGCCCTTTGCTGGGAGCTTTGGGAGCCTTTGGGATGCTCAGTGGCCTGGGGCTGTGCCAGTGGGGTTCTCCCCCATCTCTGGGCTAAACATCTGAAATGCATTTTCCCCTGATTCTAGGGCTGGAGTCGGTGGTGCCTTTGTGTTTTGCTGGGCCTCGTGTCACACATGGATGAAGGTGAAGGAAAGCTGTGTGAGCTTTGCTGTCGCTGCGTGGCATTTCTAGGGTGGAAAATTCAGGCAGACTGACTCCCTTAGGGGAGAGGGCACCCACCGACACCAGGCTGGCCATGGCTGGGGCTGATGGAGCCAGACCCAGCCCAATACAAGGAGGAAGCTCCAAAATTTCTTCAGGAGTTTAACTAAGGCACACCAACTTCATGCAAGTCATTGCCCCAGTGATAGAAATTTGCCAGACTTGGAGAGAAAAATTGCTGTGAACCTTGTCTCTTGTTACAGCCGTGGTTTTCATGGATGATCCCCTCAGACTGATCTTTATGGAAGGCAGTGAGGTCCTAAAGGCAGCCGTGATGGCAGAGAATATTACCTGTTAAGAGCAGCAGATTGTTTTTTGGTATTCCAAAAGCTGAATAAACTGAAATCTGCTTTATATTTCTACAAAGCACTGAATGCCAGCACAGAAACTGAACTTCTATCTTTTGACAGAAAGCAGAAGGCATTGTTGCCACCACAGACAGATCGATAGATCTATAGGTATGCGCAGATACGTCTCCAGCTCTGTGTGTGCGAGTGTGACTGCTCCTGGCATGTCACCTCTGTGCCCACAGTGTCATGGGGACAGCGGGTGGGCACCCACCCTGGGGAGCAGCATCTCCTTGGGGTGGACAAGGGGGGTCAGGCCAAACATATCAGGGTTGCAAAGGTGGATGGGTTGGTTTTACTAGGACTGTTTGGTGTCAGACCCCACGGAGAATCATAGAATCATTTAGGTTGGACCCTTGGGATCATGGAGTCCAACCATCAGCCCCACTCTACAAAGGTCTCCCCTACACCAGATCCCCCAACACCACATCTCATCCACTCTGAAACACAGTCAGGGGTGGGGACTCCACCCCCTCCCTGGGCAGCCCAGTCCAGGCTCTGACCACTCTTGCTGGGAAGAATTCTTGCCTCATGTCCAGCCTAAAGGGAGGGGACTGAGCTCTGGCACTGCTGTTGGCCTTCCCCTGGGCTAGTGGGGGCCACTGGAGCACCCCTGCTTTCTCCCCTACGATTGCCAGAGCCTGGGTCCCAGCATGTCCCTGTAACGGTGTTAATACAAGAGGAATATAACTCCACACCCTAGATCTGTTCAACCTAATAGTTTCAGTTAATGGACAGCAAAAGGAATGATGCTCTGTAAATTTGATTTTATGAGCCTTTCCCTTATTTGCTGTGCCCATTAGGTCGGAAGTTAGGTAATGGCAAGTGTCCATGAGTGCATTAGCTCTGCCATGAGGGAGCTGAATTTAAAAAAAATTAAAAAGTGCAAAACCCCAAAGGCACGTGAATTTATGAAACCCCCAGTTCCTTAGCAGCAGCTCCAATGGCCACCGAGTGGGAGGGACGGAGGGTTTGGTCTTCGTGGAGGGAGTATGGCAGCCCATGAACCACCGGCTGCTTCCCCACAGCTCTACCCCCGCCCCGGCCTGTCCTCCCCCCGCCGAGGAAGGCGGGGATTATTTACACACCCCACAAAGAGCAATTTACTGTTCTGGGTAATTCAATGAACATTCACTTGCTTTGAATTGATGTGCAGCGCCGTTCCCAGTGCCAGCGATGGGCTGGTGGTCAGAGCAGTGCCTCACCCTGGAAAGACCTTCCAGCCTTACCACCTGGTTTCCACAAGTCACATTAATGCCATGGGAGAGCTAAATCTCCCTGTTGATGTGCCAGCAAGGAGAGATGTTGTTTGTTAGCCGTTGGAAGGTAAATTTTCTCCCCAACACTCTCGGATCGTCCTTCCCCATGACTGGAGGGGTGGCTGGAGAGGACCTCGCCGGCAATGTGCAGGAAGGAACTGTGATGGGAACTCTTGGGAGCTGCTACAAGGAGGTCCTCAGGGGCTGTGGGACAGTGGGAATTGGCAGGGGGACACCAGCTCTGTCCCAGGGCTGCAGCTGTGGGGGGTGATGGGTGTTGACACGCAGCCTGTGGCCCAGGCACTGTGTCCAACTCCGGTGATGGGATAAACCATGGCCCCAAGTTGGAAGCAGCTCACCCAGAGAGGCATTGCAGACCCTGGAAAAGAGTTGGGTGGGTGAGGGGGGTTTGCACAAATGTGGGGGAGCAGGGCAGGAGGAAACCTTTCCAACAGCAGGAGGAATTCTGGAAAATAAAAACATAGCCCATGTGCACGTTGGAGGTGCTCCCCGTGAGCTGTTTGTAAACCAAGTGAGCGCTGCAGGGGCCTTTGCGGCTGGTTTCCTTGCAGTGCTCCCTTCAGATGTCTATGGGACTGATACCTAATGAATTGCATTATCCTTCACCCAGCTGGTGATTGATAGTTAACTCTAATAACAGCGTCAGCCCCATCAGCAGACACATTTCAATTTCAATTTGCTGAATGCACTCTGGCCGTGCACGAGCAGTGGGTGTAATAGAGACCCGTCTCTGAAACTAATGGAAGCTGATGCACAGAAAATGAAATCTGTTTTCTCTGCCCGCGCTGTCTCCTCGCTTTCCTGATTCGGTTCCACTGACAAGGGTTACTTAAGATGCTAACACCTCACCAGGGCTTTCCCAGATAATGAAACAACTTTGTCAGGGACCGCCAGGCAGGGACAGGACAATACCTTGCGTTTGTTTGACACAATTCTGAGTCCCCGGTGGGACCACTTTAGACCTGTGCAATCCAGACACGGGGTTTCTCTGCCTTTAGGGAGCATTTTCCTTCCTTGCAGCTTTCCATCCCGAGCATAACCTCCTGTCCAGGCTGGGGACAGATCCCAGCTGAAAGCTAAGGCAAACTGTTCTGGGGCCGTTTAAAATCCCCAGGTGGTGTTTGCTGCTGAATCTGGGCTGTTTCTGTCTCAGCAGGACGGGTTTGTGCTGTGCCTGTGGTACGTGTCACTGTCCCACCAGTTGTCCACCCAGTGGTGGGTGGTGAATGCACATCACTGCTGGTTCTCAGAGGTCCAGTTTTAGGTGTTGTTTGCCCATCAGGGGAACATGGTCCCTGCCTCAGTTACCCCAGTGCTGGAGCCTTCCCCTGGGTGACAGGGGAGACCCCAGGCCATGTCCCTCTTACCCCCCTTTCTGTGTAGCGCTCTGGAAGCTGCCCAGGGCTGTGTTCCCCAGGGAATGTCCCTAGGAGCTCTTTGCTGTTCCAGGCCAGGGCTGGGTCTCCCTCCCCAGCAAAGGCCCACAAGGTTCTGGGTGACTTTGGTACAAAGTCACTGGGGGCAGGGTCTGCTCTCGAGGGACCTCAGAACAGCAGGTCCCTTACTGCAGCTTCTGTTTCTCTCAAACTGGTTTTTTTCCTCCTCCTTTTCTCCTTGTTGCATTACTATAGAACTGAAAATCTTCATGATACAGGATTTTATGTGTGTGTGATTTCCATGCTTTGCTTTTGACCCGTGAAAACATGTTTACAGCAAGAGTGGGTAAACACCCTGAAAATAAACAACTGTGAATATGGGACTGGTAGTGCTAGCACAAAAACCAACATATGCAAGATTAAATACTTCTAAAGAATTTGATTTCATTAGGGAATTTAGTGCTTATGGAAGCTGGTGAACTGACAGCCCAGAGAGCTGGAATCTTCTGGCTATCGCAAGAGATGAGGACAATGCTGTGGCATCCTCCACCTGGCTGGCTGCATGGGACCCATGGGATCCCTGGCAGAGTGGGGCAGGGGACGGTGAATTCCTCCCCAGTGGCATTTCCAGCCCTTTCCTTCTCTGCGTGAGCAGGAACCGGGGCTCACAGGAGCTTGTCTGCCAGGACCCAGCCAGGGACGATCATTCACCTTCCCTTCACTCCGGTCTCTGGGTGGCAATAGCTTCCAGTCACTAGCACCAACCTGGGGACAATATAAACCCGTGGTTTAGAGCAGAAATCCTTCATAGCAAATTAGCCATCTCTCGAGCTGTGAAGTGCCCCTCGGCCTCTTTTATACCCGCTCGCAGAGGCTGCCAAGCTCAGGGGCTCCCTGAGGAGGTCCCTTCTGTCCCCTCCTGGTCTTTGGCCTCTCGTCTGCAGCCCCTGGATGGCAATACTGGGGTGATGCTGGCTCCTGCCCCCCGGGTGCATCTTCCCAGACATCCCTTCAGGGGGGTGCTGGGGTCTTGGCTTCCACTGTGGGGAAATGGCTCGAGGAAATCAGGGCAGAGCTAAAGCTGGGAGCGATCACACCTAGTGCAGTCCTGATTCCCCGAGACCATGCATTCTTAAAGGGTGATTAATGTGATGCTTGGGACAGGACATGAAGTGAGACATTCTATTTACAAAAGGGTTCCTGGTGGAGTGTTCAAGAGACCAGGGATGGGAGGAGAGGGTGGTGTGTGTGGTTGGTAATGTAAAGAGACATGGTTATTGGTACTGTGTCGCTAATGCTCCAGTAAGTCTTTATTCACCTCATTCTCGGGGCAGATATTGTTCCACATGCGGCCGACCAGTGCCTGTCTACAGAGCACTATTGCCTTTCTCATGCCTGAAAGGAAAGGGGCTGAATCCGAGCGATGTAGCCACGGTGCCATGGACTGGGCATAGACCAGCTTTGCACCAGCAGCACCCCAGTCTGCACCGCTGCTGCGGCAGTTCCCACCTCCTGTGGCTGGTGAGGACGGGGACTCTGAGAGATGGGGACGTTTGAGGGAGTTTATCCTCAGGCCCCTTTCTGACACCAGCTCTCTCTGGAGATTTCCCAGTATGACCCCTCACCAGCTGGGCATTTGAGCTGGTCATGGGTGGGGGTCCCTGTGGGTGGCTCTACCTGAGCCCTGGCTGCTGGGCCACGTGACATCCTGTGGGATCTGGCCCTGGAGCCACCAGGGACCGGCTGGGAGACACCCTTCCGTGTCAGGGATCCCCGGCAGAGCCCGGAGCCCACTTCCCTCTGCCTCCGTATTGAGATTAATGTTTAAACAGCACTTGTCCTATAAATCTCTCTGGGAGGCTTTCCCCAGAACAAATAGTCAGCAGGAGAACAAGGCATCTGTTTGAAAATGACAGGGTTCCCGGTCTGTTTGTTCAGCAGGTACCGGCGCTCCCCTGAAATGTCAGATTGACTCTTCATCTTCCTCTGGGCGCAGCCTGGAGCGCGCTGTGGCAGAGTGTGTTACCGCCTGTATTTATTTACAAGGAGAAAGAGTCATTGAGATTAATTGCACAATTGAATATGCAACGTGGTAAACAGTTATTTGGAGATGATTGTTTGTGTTTAATTATGACATGCAGGGTAACTTTAACAGTCATACATTTTTCATTGGGTTGCAAATGCAAACGCAGGCGTTGAAACACAGCAGCGAGAGGCATGAATCACGGTCTCCCCTTGCCACAGCCCCCCAGGGTGTCACGCTCCTGCTCCCCAAAAGTAGCTGGAGAGGGACTTAGAAAGCAGAAATGGCTTGTTTTGGCTGGTTTTATCCTCTGTAAAGGAGTTCTTAGTGCAGAGCAGTGGCTTTAAGGAGCAGCAGGGGATTGACTCCCGCTGAGGAGGCTTGGGCACAGCAGGAAGGACCATGGCCTTCACCTCCCTTCCCAGCCAAATGGGAAACCTTTCCATTTCCCTGGCAGTGACTTGTCAGCCCGTTCAGCTGGTCTTCCCAGCAAGTGTTCCTCAGCAGATGATTTTTCCCCAACTTTTTTCTTCTCTTACTTCTCTCCTCTTCTTTCCTTCCCCCAGCACATGAATGCACGTTACTGCTCTTGGCAATTGAAAATATGAAAAATAGGTATGTAGGGGGGGAAAGGGTTAGCAACAAGAAAAGATGTGCCACAGAAATTAATGAAAACAAAGAACAACAACAAAAAAAGGGTAGTAATAAAGAGGAAACTTAATTGAAATGGAAATTTTCCATGGGAAAAGTATTGTTGGAGGCAGAGGGAGAACATTGTTTTCATCTGCTCTGCTCATTGGAGGGAAGAAGCAGTATTTCCCAGCTGTTTAAAAGCTGACATGATAATGAAAGATGAGTATTTTTCTGTCCGTGTATGTCTGAAGCTAATCTCTCGTGGGACAAAATATATCATTCAGTGAATTTCATAATGTTTAATTTTGTATTAGGCAAAGAACAAACTGTTTCCATGTTGTGCAGTCACACTCTCGGGCTTCCTGCACGCTTGGAGGCGAGTGCTTGTTTTCTGAGCAACCACCTCTGCCACCCAGAGCTAACAGTTTCTTCTCACCATCTGCAGAGCTGGAAAGAATACTCCGTTTCTGATGAAACATTTAATTGCAAAATGCCTTTTTGACCCAAAAGACTCAGAACAGATTTTGAACAGGCGAAAACAAGGCGTCTGTTCTTTTCAACCGGTCCTCTTGGGGGGAGTAGGTTTATTTCACGTACCACAAATATGTGTGTGGGGACAGAAGGAAAGGAGGCAGCAGCCGGTCCCGTGTCCAGTTCCCTGAGGTACATCTCCCGCAGAAAGGAGGGCCCTGCCCGCCGGCACGAGGCAGCCCGTGTAGCGGGATCCAAACTGTGTCACCTGCTTTCCACAAAAGACGTCCTGTTAGTTTCCTGTTACTGGCTCCGTTTCAGTGAGCGCGCTCGGCGTTGGGTTTAATTAGAAGCTGGGCCTGGCTGTTGAAAGGCAGCGTTCAAAGCCTTCCGGCACTCTGGGGGAATGCGCCGTGTTCCATTTTTTCCCTTGGATAATTAACTCGCCCAGGTCATATAATCTTATATCTCACAGTTGTTATTTGCCTCGTGTCCGAGAAGAGCGAAGCCCCGCTGGCCGTGAGGAGTTCTGTTCGGGGTGCTTCCAGACTGTTCCAATAGCGAGGTCGGGGCGAGCTGGGGCCGTGGTTCACACGCTGGGGGCAGGGGAGACCCCCCGGCAGAACAGCCACTCCCTGCGGGAGAGCCGAGGGACCGCCACGCTGGGGACCCTCCCCTGTCCCCGTTGTGACCTGTGAATGATGCACTTTAAGAATGTAGAATATACTTTTAGAAGGGTAAAATACATTTTAGAAGGTAGAATCTCCTACTAGGTACGAACAAAGAGCAGTAAAAAGGTCACACGGCCCCATGAAACCCAGCGCTTGGTGAGCAGTAAAGGGCTCATCAACCTTCAGACACGGAGCCACCCGCAGACGCTGAGGGCAGGGGGTGGGAGAGAGCCCAAAATTGCATAAATTGCAGGTGAATGTTTGTGTTTCTGGGGGTTGCAGCTCCATTTAGCCACCAAAGGCCCCGTTGTTATTCACACAGACATATGCATGTACTGCTTTATTCTTTTGAGTAATAAGATGTAGGAGGGAATCTCTGGCCACTGGGAGGGGATGAATCAGCTCTGGGGAGAGCTAATTAATGAAAGAACAACCCGGAGGTGGGGAGCAGTGGTGTGGGGCAGGAGCCCCCAGCCAGGAGCCTGATGGGCTTCCTGAGACCCCCACCTTCCCGTTATTCCATGCTGGATTTCACTTCTTGGCCCTCTCCCAGTGTCCTGGTTGAAGGACACCTTTGAAATGAGGGATGAGCCATAATGGGAAAAGAGATGCAAATTAATCAAAGATGACACTAGAAATGATGTGAAACATAATTTGTTTGGCGTAGTGCTCAGATGTAGGGGTGTATATAAGTGTGTGTGTACGTGGACACCTATTCATGAGCTGTCATTGCCCATCGCTTGTGAGGGACCATAGAGACACGCACACCAGTAACCCCTGGACAGGGGTGTGGGGTGACCTTCAGTCAAGGCTCCAGAGTCGGATTCAGGAGTCATGAACCCACGTGCTGGCTCTCCCTCAGTTTTCCTTTGTGTTTTCAGGTAGAGCCTTGAGCACACAGTGGGTGGTGGCAGGTTGGGAGCAGACGGGAACGAACGGTGAGACACACCAGAGACGGGCTGGGGGAGAATGGGGGCAATTAACGTTCCTGTCACCTTTTTGTCCGAGGCTGGAGATCAGTCCTGACTTTACAACACACAGGGGCAATTAAGTTTTACAGAGTGCCTCGTGCTTTGCAGTAAAGCTCAGAGTCACCCTGAGCTGTGCAGGAGCCTGGTGGCAGAGGGCTGTAACACCAGTGGCTGCCTGCAGCGGCGGGGCATTGGCATTTCCTGGGGAAGCACCAGCCAGACCTCAATTCTGGAGATGGTTTGCAGCTCCCCTTGGGCATCCCAGGCTCTGGCTGCTCCATGGCAGCCATGGGTGGCCATGGGGATCCTTCCCCTGGGTCTGTCGTTGGGCAGTCACGTGGGGGACAGTCAGTCTGGTGTCACCTGCATCCCCCCCATCTCTCCCTGCAGCGAGACCCGGGCGATGACAGGCTCCAGCTGCCCCGGGGACACCGAGGGTGGCAATTCCCCCTCGGAGTTTCCTGGCAGGGCAGGGCAGGAGCGATGCCGAGTGTGCTCGTGCTGCCAGACTCCTCTGAGCAAGCACTACATTACGTGTCATAAACAAGGTTACTGAACATATTTATTTTTTTAACTAAAAGCATGCAATATATAGGTTTTAAGCTGTTTAATGAAGCATAGTAATTGAATGGTAATAGCTGCTCTTTGGAAGTCCTGAAAATAGATGGAAATCTGTTAGGATCAATGTATTGTCTACGGGGAACTAATCTATCTCTGATAGAAGCTGGTGATTTGTTCTTGTTGTTCTGTGAAATTAGAAAATATTGCTATTTATGAAGCACATTTATAAAACTCGCTCCCTACTTTTTAAAGAGTTGGCTTAAGGGCATTTACTACGATTCCCATCTATCAATAACGCACATGTAGCTGCATTACAAAACCAACTTCAATTAAAAACAGATTTGGAAAGTAATGTAGTATGTAGGCTGTGTGGCTCTGGTGGAAGGAAAAATGTACCTGATTAAGAATGAAATGCAGCTCTTAAAGCCTGAACTGGTGGCGTGTCAACCCGTAACACAGTTGTGTTCCCATAAAAGCTGCTGGTCATGGAGATGCCAAAGTCGCTCTGCCCGTGGCTTTGCAGGACTGGGTCTGCTGAGAAGGGAGCAGCATGAGTAGCTAAGTAACAACATGGATGTGTTTTTATGGGCATTCAGACTAGATCTATACCCTAATAGGAAATCCATGTTTGGGTCACAAAGTAGGGCAGGACAATGGGAGTCCTAAACCCCATGGGAAATGAGAAGTTAAAGTGACGGGGGCCATGGGGATGTACGTTGGGAGCTTTCTGCAGTCAGAGACAGAGTATCCTAAAAACCACTCGCCATTGTCATGTGTTATCAAAATCCACTCCACGCTCTTAGACGTGCAGTTGACTTCTATGAAGAGAGGAGTAAAATGGAAGTGTTGTAATGGATTAGAGAAAGCTGAAGCCGCCAGCGCCTTTCGGTGTGAGCCAGTGACATGTCGGAACAGGCAAAATATTTCACTCTGCAAGTTATTAAAAGTGAGGAAATGGTATTCGGTGTAAAGTTTGATCTTGATTGATTGTGTGTGCTTAGAGCAAAGTCAGGTCAGTCCCAGCCGCCGCGCTAAAAAAGCTTTGACTTGACAAGAATTGCAGACATTGCAAACATGCTCAAAACTATTTTCACTACTTTGATAAAATAAATACCTCTGTCCTGCCAAAATGTATTAGAGGTAAACCGAGTCAGCACGAAGGCAGATGAAAGAGAACTCCCTGGCAGGAGATGAGCGATGCTCTTGGTGCCCAGGGCAGCAGAAGGACGGGAGGGGAGCAGACCCCTCTGTGGTGGGTTCCCCAGGCTGGGCTCCACCAGGAAACACAAATGTTCTTGTCTGTAACCCAGGTGGCCCCTCCAACTGCCAGCTGCAGGTTGGCAAGATCCATCAAAGGAGGGATGAGATCCAATGTTTCTATTGTGTTTCTCAAAGGGGATGGAGCAGTGGCATATGCTGGGCTTCAGCCAGGGGCTGGAGGCCTGGCTGAGGTGTCTGACAATGAAAACTGTCATTGTCCACGTACCTGGGTCGTAGGTGCTTTCCTTAAGGGATTATTGCAGCACGGGAAATGTCTTAAAATAGCTTTTTCTCAGACTAATGAAAACATCCAGCTCTCAGGACAGTTCAGTGCCTCTGGGATGGTTGATGTTGCCCACTTCTATTCTTCTACATTCTGCTTGTGGCTGATATTTGGGGAATTTCCCCCGGTCCCCGTGCTGGGTGTTCAGCCCAAGGACAGTGGGTGACTGTCAGCGCTGCGTGGGGGGGAGGTGATTAATAGCTGAGCTTTCTCCTTCCCCGGGCTGTTTGCTGGTTTGTTGTGGTGGGTTTTCCTCTTTATTTTCTTTTACTGAGTTGAGGTGTCTGTGACAAAACAACCCCAAAGAACAGCTTCCCCAGCACCACAAGGGCTGAGAGCCGCCAGGCAGGAAAGAGCCTCATGAGGTCAAATGGCTGCAAACAGCCTTCACCTCTCAGTGACAGGGAAAAGACAAAAAAAAAGCCTCATTTTTAGTAAATCTGATGAGCAGGAATTATCTCAGGGCATGAGCCTGCGATGAGACTAAATCTGAACTAAGCAGAGACCTACAAGTCCTCGGGAAAAGAGGAGGCTGTGAAGCTCCCTGAACATCTCTAACAAGCAAAGGAGTTTGAAAAGGTCTTTTTTGTCTTTCAAGTTCTTTCCTTATATCAAATCAAGGAGAATTGAGAATGAATCCCTAAATCTCTAATCTCTGCTTTGTGAATATATTATCTTCATGTCTGAGAAGTTCAGCGGTTTCCATTTTTTGAGCTGGCTGCAAACATAACTAAAAGCTGCAGATTAAAGATTGAAACATAAAGTTAAATTGCAGGCGAGGAACAAACTTTTTCTTACTAGTTTTTTTCAGAGGCAAAAAATGTTTCTATTGTGTTTCTTGCTGTGCCTTCTCCTTGCAGCCCTGAGGACCATTGGCCCCTCAGGAGGGGGCTGCTCTGTGACCCCCACCTGGGCTCTCTCTGGGGCACCCTGGCACGTTTCACCTCCCCACATCCTGGGTGGGGGGGCCCAGGGGGATCCCGGAACCTCCTTGCCATGGCTTTGGGGCTGGTTCCCCTCATGCTCCGGGGATGGAATTGAAGGGAACTCCAGCAGCGTGGCACAGCGTGGTTGGTGTAATGCCTGAGCTGAGCGCTTCTGGAGCACATCTGCACCGTGTAAGGGTTTTGCAAACATCAATTAAGCCACACAAACGAGCAAGCAGCCACATGCAGGGTGTTTTGTCTGTGGGCAGTGGGGTGGCCAGGGCCAGGCAGACTTGATCCCCCCAGCTCTGCTGAGGTCCCCAGGATGCTTGGTAGAAATAGCTTTCCTGGTGTCTTGCAACAGACAGTTCTCAGCAGAGGCTGGAAGTCCCTGCTCCAGTGCCTTTATTTCTGAAGCTGATGAAGAAATTACATTTGTTGGTATTTTAAAAGTGGTCAAAGAATTATGTGGGTATTTTCCACCCCGTGGCTTAAAAGCCCTTATCTGTGCTTTTTTTCTGTACTTGTTCTAAAATGTGTTGGCCTTGGCAATTGATTACTTTAATTTCCCCAGGCAGGCATTCATTATACAGCACCACTCACATCGTTATGAAATAAGATGCTTTGTGCAGCAAAATGACTCTGGTGCAATTAGCACGGTATTGTTTCTGAAGGAGCCCTACGCTTCTGCTCAGGTAAAAGGGCATCCGGAGCGATCGTGTAAAATACGGGGAGATGAATCACTGAGGAATCAGTGCCTCTCCCATAATATTTTCTCCTTGGCACTGATGGTCTTGAATGTTTAAAAAACACGAGTCAGGCTTCAAAAAATAATCATGAGATTTCCTTAATCCTGGGGGGAATCTAAAGGGAGCAGAGGGGGTGCTCTCTACGAACAAGGGAGATTAATGACAGAAGTTCTAAATGGAGGCCTGGTTTTTCATTTGTCTCGTGCAAGGATTATTACATGGTGATTACGATAAGAAAAGCTGAGGGTGAGCCCCCCGCCCCGGCTGCAGCCCCAGCCAGGGACCTGTCTGTCCGTATGGCTCTGGGGTGGCTTTAGCATCTTTTCTGCTGATGCTGCCATAATTAAAAGGTTGCTAAATGTGAGCTTTTCTTCCCCACTGAAGAGTTATTTCCTTACTGGCTGACTTGTGCTGGAGCCTTCATTCCAGTCATACTGGTGCTTGAAAGCAGCAAGTGGAGGGGTCAGGGGGGGACCCGCAGCCTGGGGTGGGGGGTCCAGCACGGTGACAGTGACAGGATGTCACAGCACTGGGACCCCCCCCTCTGCCAGCTGGGGGTGGCTGCCAAAACCCCTTATCCCTGCAGCTGGGCTGCGGGCTGTCTCGTTAATGCCATCCTGCTTGAGGAGCTTCCTGTGCTGAGTCACTCCTTTCTGGGTAAATATCATGGTAAAAAGACATGACATTTTCTGGGCCGTTCTTCTGTATTAATAAGATTCCAAGTACAGGGTGACCTTTTCACAAAGGATTTGTAAATGCCAAAAACTGCATAAAAATCTCTCTTTCTCAAGCAGACAGAGGCGTCATAACTTTGCATTTATTTCTTAAATGGTGTCTTCCTGCCTTTCCCCTCTGGTTTTTATCATCTCTTTCCACTGAATGTGTGTAATGAAATCTGTACCTTCAATAATGGCCACAAAAGAGAATGGAGGGGGGGGGGAAATCCAGCAATAAACTCCTCACCAGCCCAGGGACTCGTTCTGCCAAGGAGCTGAATGAATTCAAACACACACACACGGAGGGACCGAGTCCCCTGCGCATCCTCCGGCGGGAGCAGGGACCACGGGCATCGCAGCGGGCACGGCCCCGGCCCTGCTTGGATGGGTGCTTTGGGGAATATATGATCCACCCCTGCCCTGCTCCAGATAGGTGCTTTGGGGAATATATAATCCACCCCTGCCCCGCTCCAGATGGGTGCTTTGGGGAATATATAATCCACCCCCGCCCTGCTCCGGTGGGTGCTTTGGGGAATATATAATCCACGCCTGGAAATTCGGCGAGGGCTTGTGGGAGAGCTGGCAGCAGTCTGGTGTAACAAGGGCTTATGCTGTTTCTTACCACTGAACCATGGGCACACACCAAGAACAGAAAATCAGCACAAAATAACCGTGTGAGGTTTTGGTGTTACATTTCATTTGGGATATTTTATTTATTCCTGCCTTTACAGCATGCTTTGTAATTCTCCGTGCATGTATTTCAAACAGAGCAGAGCTACATACATCTACTTTAAAAACAATTTAAAAAGCCAAGCCAACAAAGCAAAAGGTTTATTCCTTTAGCAATGAATAACAGAGGCTTCGTACTAGAGGAGGAAAACGCTGTTCATTCCCCACTGCATCATCCCATGCTCAGGATGTGCAGGTTCCAACCCCGCCAGAGCCCGCGCCAGGGGCAGTGGGGCAGGGGCTGCTCCTCCTCAGCTCCCCCCAGCTCCTGCTGCCCATGGAGGGTCACAGGATCTGCACAACAGGGCTCAGCCATCGCCTTCAGAGAATGGTGGGTGGTTCCAGCCAAAATCCATCACAGCAGCAAACAGCCCTGGCGCCGCAGCCGGCAGCCCCTGGGCAGCGGTGGAATGGTCCTCACCCCAAGCCATCCCCAGGAGCCATTCGTACATCTCCTCCCACCCCTGTGTCTCCTTTTCTGTTATTTGCAGAGAGACACAGAAACTGTTTTACACCCCCACATCCCATTGAGGGCAGACTCCAGGGCACAGACATTCCCCACATCTGGACAAACTTCAAGGGAGCTTTGAGTTGGACTTAAAAATCACATGAAGATGAGGGAGGGATTTGTGTAGCTATTAATATCTTTTTCTTTTTTTTTTGGTAAATTAAAGCTCTTCCAGTTGAAGCCAGACACTGACGTGCTGAAGCCATGCTGGGTATCTCGCATCCCCACGTCTCTCAAGCCAGTGGGGCAGCAGAACCACCGTAGCTGAAGCTGCACCGTTAAGGATTTGGCTCCTCTGAAGGGTCCATCACGTTTGTGAGTGTCAGCAGGAGGTGACTGAGCAGAATCCATTATCAATGAGGCGATGGCCATTCCCCTGCCTCTGCCTTGCTCAGTGACCCCCACCAACAGGGCTGGCTGCAAATGCATTATCTCAATAAACACACCATGTAAGTAGCCTCACCTCTCTGTTTGCTTCAGCTCCGTGGCCACCTTCTCTGTCCCTTCCCCTGTTTCTGCTTTTCTCATTTCATTTCATCTCATCAGGAAAGCCCAGCTCTTAATTTTTTCTTAATTCTTTCTCCCTTTTGCAGGAGCCCTCAGACTTCACTTGTTACTGGCATGGGCTCAAGCTGTTCATAAGCTACAGCTTAAAAAGGAAAAATTAAGTCTGGATCTGACTCAAATGCAAGTTTCATATTTTAATGTTTTATCACCTCAAAATACCATCCTCCTTTTAATTTCCTGAGTGACTCCTTTGCCCAGCTCACCAAATGCTAATACACTCCCCATGATTCTTACTCAGATTTCTCCCAAGTTTTTCTCGTTTTCACTTCCATTTCAGTGAGAAGCGTATGATCAGACAGAGAAGGAGCAACAAGCTGTAGGTTGGTACCTAATGTGTCACCTCAAATAATGAGGATGCACAGGGAAAGTTTCCATAGCTGAATAGGGAGCACCAGCTACACACGAAGCCAGCAAAAAATTACCTCTAATGTACTGGTAAATTGTCTGGAGTCTGGCCAGATGCTTGCGTTTCTCAGTTGTCTGATCTCTACCACGTTCTTCAGCCAGGACCACTGAAATCAGAATAGGTGCCTGCTTGGTAGGCTTATCCTGTAACGATTGGCAGGTTCAATTTTCTTTTTAAAAGCTCCGTATTATGGCAAAAGAAACACTATGCAGTGGTGACACAAGTTAATTGCTCGGTGATCAGTCAATAAAGTGGTTCCACTGGTTGCTTTTTGAAGGTGTTGGGGCAGTTTCAGCCTCAGGAGGGTCCAGCAGCAGCAGGTCCCTGTGCTGCTCACACCAGGCTTGGGTCCTTCTTCAGGCTCCGTGAAGCACCCCTGAAACCCCCCCAACCCAGGACAGGAGGACCAGCACCTTCCCCTGGCAGCCCCTTCTGTGGTGCTATTCTTCAAACTTTTCCATCATAATCTACATTTCCCTTCTGCTACATAAAGCATTACTTCTCCTTCAGTTCCACTGACTAATGAGAGTAATTGGTCCCTGTCCTCTTTATTATGTCCCTCTAAGTATTTGTGAAGAGTTATCATGGCTCCCTCCTGTCCTCTTCGCTCTTCACTTAAAGATTCCCAATTCATTTTAATCTGTCCTCCCTGACCCTCCCTCCCGCTCCCACTTTATACATCAAATAACTGTGCCCAATTGCTTCACAGACATATCACATTATGAGAAAATTAAGGGGAGAACAGCAAAATGCACTTAAAAACAATTGTTTGAATTCCTGACTGACCAAAAGCTTCCACCATAGGCCAAGGGCAGCTCGGCTCCGGGTGCAGGAGCATCTAGAACATTAAGACATGCTCTAGAACATTAAGATGCGGGTTAATTTGGATTTACAAAGTGGAAATGTCAAGCTTCATTGATATTCTGGCACCCAGCGTTAATTACCTTCCCCCTTTTTAGCAACCATTCTTGTGTTCTGTTTCTCCACTTACAGCTGATAATAAGCTGTCCATCTATATAACCATTCTGCTGACACAAATCGTGATGGATATGAAAAGCAATAAAAAGCAAATCTAATGAGACATTGCTCAGAATGAGACAAAAAAAATTGAACCATGTTCTTTAATCATCAATGTGCAAAGCCAACCGGAATAAATTTGTTTCAAGGAGGCCTCATTTCTATTTAAATGTAAAATACACTGGAATGTTTTAAGAACCACAGAAAACTCTGGTATTCTGATAAGGTAGTGTACTTGTAACCCAGCCAAAAAGCCCCCAATGAACAAATCCAACTCCCCCGACACCGCAGAGAGGCCGATGGCTTCTCTGGCTGTGCTTTTCCAGAGCAAAATGCAGAAAAGTGTAGATACAACAAGGTCACTGCAAACTCTAATCACCCGTTTGCTCTGGAAGACAAGGACTCACAAAATTGCCAGCATCATCATAAAGGCTGGTGGAGAAAGCCTAATTCTGCCCTGATGCTGTTACAAATAAGAATATCATTGCATAAAATCAATGAGCACCTTGAAAGATTTTGTCCTTTGCCTTTCCTCTGAAAACAAACAAACAGAGATGTTTCTGTTCCCAAGCAGAGCAAGAAGAGGATGAGGACACATCATGGCCACCCCCAGCTGACCCCATGCAGATCCCGAACCCCCAAAATCCAGACTGCTGAAGATCCTGGTGAAGCACTGCTGAGGCCAGCCCAGCCCCAGGAGAGTACAGCTGGGGGCGACTGTCGGGTTAACTCCGGACAGGCTGGGGCTCCTGTGATGGGAGCTGAACCAAGGGACTTTTTGCAGCAAAGGGCAAGAGGCTTCAGACCCAGAAACACAGTCCCCCCTCCCTCCTGAGCTCCAGCTCCCAAACCACTGCACACACTGCATAAATACAGATAAACTGTGATTTATGGAGTAGTTCCCACACCCCTCCCACCAGACAGAGAGGTCTCCTGTGCCAACACCCCAGGAAACGAAAGCTCCACAGAGCTCACATTCTGCTTTTCCTTCATTAGCGCTGCACCTTCTACAAAACACACATTTTGGTGAACCAGTTGCCCCTCTCTGCCACAAATGTGAGATTAGCTTAAAAATCCTGAGACCTTGAAATAGAAATTCACCTGAGGGGCTTAGTTTACCTTCTGTACAGAGATTTGAGAACATCCTCCAGTGTCATCCCCCTCCTTTGTGCACCGATAAAATCATTAAGAAAAACAGACTCCCAGTTGGTGGCCTCAGCCAGGGAGACATTAATAGATCAGATGTTGTAGAAACTTGTGGTGACACTTGGGGTAAACAGCGTGAAGAAGGTGAGACAATGAATGTCTGTTCCTCCTGCTCCGTACAACGGGAAAGGGGCACCCAGCTACATCATCAGGCACTGTGTAATTAGGCTGTGAGATGCATGACAGCCAGAAGGATAAATGGGTTCAAAAAGGGATTCAATTAATTCAGAGGAGAAACCTATCTGTGGCTATTAAGCCTCTTGGTCCCAATGCAACTTCTGGCTCAGGAAGTCTCTAATCTGCTAATTACTAGAAACTGGGAGGCTTATTTATAGGCACAGATCACTTGGTATTTGTCCAGTTCCTGCTGGAGACAGGATACTGGCGAGATGATTGTGGATGCTCCAAGGTGTCTGGTCTTTCGTTTGGGCCTTTTAAATGACCAGACACTCCGTGGTGCTCACCCAGCAACGCTCCAGAAGGTCCCAGCATCATTTTGTGGTTCCACTTTCATGTTCAGCTGCCCTTTAGGTTTTTGAGGCCTCTTTTTCCCATTGTGTTTCTTGAATTATTTAGATGATATTTTATTATTGCAATAAAGTAATTGCTCTGGCACAAGCTGAACAGTAACATTTGCAGTGTGGGTTGAGAAAAACCCCCACTGTCTTTAATCCTCCTCACCAAAACCGATCCTCACCAGCAAATGGTGGTGTCACAGCAAAAGTTCCCCTGCACCAGGAGTCACTGCTTCTCCTTCAGGTCTTCTGCACTCAGTGGCCTCCACCACAAACAACAAAATCAAACATTTTTTCCCCCAACAGACACCTTGTCCTCGTGGTTTCAGATGTGCTTTTGTTTTGTTTTATCTGCATGAACAGTTTCAATGCTTTTATAATTTGCCTGTGCTTCCATTTGACTGTGTCTGCCTTCCATCTGTTATTTTTATGCTTTCTGTCACCATTCTCCTCTCTCTAATGCCAGCGGCTCTACTGTAAAACCCATGTTGCATCCTAGAAACTTATCACCTCACTCAAAAAATACACCTTGTGCAGGAGGGTATGACAACTGCCTGGAGAAGAATGAACAGATCTTTTATTAATGATTTTCTGGTAGGAAGAGCCCCCACAATCGTGCTCAGTGCAAACGTGCCTTCTCTTCACACTGCAAAACAACAGAGCTCTCTCACCAAATCTAGGGAAAAACCCAGTTCCAGAGCAGTGTCCCTCTTTGGCTAAGGGGTGACACCACTTTCCACCTGCTTAGAGAGTAAATGCTCCTGCTGAGGGAGCTCCGGGGTCCGGCCACCGCTGCTGGGCCGGACACGCACACCCGTGTCACCACCGGTGGAAGAACACGTGAACGTGCAGGAGAAACTTGGCTTCCCTGAATGCAGCCTCCAGTGCAAAACTCCAGCTCAGACAGACCACGGAAGAGTCCCACATGTGTCTCACTCTTAGGCCAGTTAAAATTTCCACTTATTTGTGGCAACACACACTTTTTTCTTCTTTTTTTTATCATTTTCCAAGCACAAGTTGGAAAATTAAAAGCCATAATTGGCTCTGGCCTGCTACCAAGAGGTTTATTAAAACAGCAAGGGATGAAACTAATGACTGTTAAGAAGATCTAATTCCAAGGCTAGCGAGTTGCTCACTAGGTGTTTGTGGCTACTGACCAGCACTGCTCCAATCGTGGCCCCGGGGTTTGTGTACCTTGCCCAGGCAGGAGGATGCATCCAGTCACAGGAGCTGAAAGAGTGAGGCAGAAATCAACAGGGAGCCTCTAAACTCCCTGCCGCGCAGCTGGGAGAGACTAATTTGATGATGAACCTATGAGTCCAATAAAAATGTGCATAATTTAAAATGTATTAAAAACATAAGCTGCTAAAGCATCGATATTTAAACACCATCCCCTGCGGTGTCACCACAGACTATGTGGGAGGAGCAGGTATTGTTGAGCACGAAGGTGTCAAAGATTCAAGAATAGCCTGAAATACTTCTTTCACCAAATTCCTGACATGGATTTCAATAAAACTGTCCCGGGGGTAAATTTGGCCCCAGGTGTTCTCCCTCTCATCATTCAGAGCTACTTGGATCTTAACCTCAGTTAAGAACTACAAGAAAATGGGCTCCTAGTCTGCGTGCAGGTAAAGCGAAAGCCAGAGGAGTGCACAGAGTTAATCTTCAGGTGGAGTGAGCACAGGACGCTGCTCAGGACTATCCCAAGGGAGGTCTGCTCACCCAGCCCCAGAGCCCAGGCAGAATATTCAGGTTTCAATATAGTCGGTGGAGGGAGACTGACCTGCTCACTGGGCTGTTCCTTTTTCCATGGGATACTTACCAGGAGCCTAAAGGTGAGGGGTGCTCCAACCGCTTCAAGTCAACAAGTCACCATGGACGCAATCGGTGTCCCAAAACCTCCTAAGCCCTCCTGATGGTCCAGTTTGAACACTGCTTGTGGGAACCGAGTGCTGCTTGAGATGATGTTTTCAGCTGCTGACCCTCAATCATTTATCAGCTGCTTCCCAGCTTTGCTTCATGCCAAGTGCTCCAAAACACCCAGAGTATTGGATGATGTCTGCATGGTCACACCAGGAGACAGATGATATTGCTGAGGTGTGTGTCCAGGGACAGCAGCAGCCTGAGCACAAGCTGATTTGGGGTGAGGGAGGTGTGGTTCCTTTCTCAGGAGGCTTCTTTCCCAAGGATGGAACTCCACTGCTTCCAAAGGGTGAAGACCCCCAGTCTGAAACTGCCAGCTCCAAATGAATGGGCTGTGGAAGGCACACACTTGGGCAGGTCCCCAAGACCTCACAGACTGAGTGACAAAGCTCCTGGAGAAAGCTCACTGAGGGCCACAACACCTACCCCAAGGTCTCTGCCCTCAGCCTGGGATCCCGATCCTGGCCAGGGCACTCCCACACGGTGCTGCACTGGCTCGTTTGCACTTTAACGAGCTTATTGTTAAAGAGCACCTTGCAGTAGTTAATCCAGAGGCCATCTGCTGAGGATGATGCATTTATTGCTGAGACTCTACCTATCGGTGGTGTTCTTGACATGCTCATGGTGAATCTCAATCATTTTAACTCAGACACTCTATTATACATACCATGAAATTTAACAAGGTATGTCCTATACGGGGCTGTAACACTGCAGCTGTGTGGACTAATTAGATAACACTCATTATTGTTCATTCAATTTGCGTTTGCAGATGCAGGGAGCCGAGTGCCGACTGCTCTCGAGGCGCTGATTGATTGCTCCCACTTTGCATTCATTAGGAAGGTGGCCTCAGCACAGTAGTTTTACAACATGTGTTTGCTACCACTTAACTGGATGTGCCAGTCAAACGCCTTGAACTGTGTCTCTTGATTAGCAATATTTTGCAAATATGGCACAGTCTGTCTCAGCGGTGCGACAGGCGGCTCCCGCACAGCCCTCCCCTTCCCGCACGCCCGGGGGGAGAAACACGTTGGTGACAGGAAGGGCTGGTGATAGCTCACCCATACCTGGGGTCCCGAGGTGGCAGGGCCCATCGCTCATCTCCTCCAGCTGGATGTGAGTCCCAGCAATAATCGGGGCTGTCGGAGGGTTCGACTGTGTCAGATGAATACCCAGCCCGTGCAACCAGGGCAAGCACACTTCCCATCGACCTCCGAGGGATTTCCCTGATGTCCCTTTGCAGCTGCAGCCTGGGGTTTGCCCTCTTCCCTCTGGCATCACCCTGCCCAGCACCCGTGGGGGCTCATTCTGGAACAGCAGACCCCAGCCCAGCAGTGCCTGGGGGTCCCAGCCCCAGGACCACAAGCCCCCTCAGGGTCTCTCACACACACCCCCGCCCCGGCTCAGCCCTTTGCTGTGGGTCATACAGAGGGTCACAGCTGTGGGGAGAGGCACAGGAGCATTAAATCAGCTGGGCAATCACAGCCTGTTAGAGAATGGGCTGTTCCCACAGGGCTGACGCTGCAATGATGCCCCTCTGTAAACTAGTCAAGACCGGGTTATACCTTGGCAAAGCCCATCATCAAAACAGTAAAGAAACAGCACAAAAGGCAACTGGTACCCATGGAAAATAAGTAGTCAGACTAACTCTGTGGCCAGGCTGGATGGAGCAGCCAGACTGGAGCGTCTCGGAACACCGACTCTGGCCAAACCCATCACCTTGGGTCCTAACGTGGTGCATCTATGGGGATACCCCAACCCACAGCGCATCTGGGGGGATACCCTGACCCACAGTGCCTTCATGGGGATACTCTGACCCGCAGTGCACCGGGGTGGGGGGGTGGATGCAGGCTCTGTGGCCGGGAGCAGGACCGGCTGTCAGCAGGAGATGCTGGGTCTGTGGGGGGATCTCTCCATTGGCACATCCCCGTGACGTTTCCCGGCTGTTACACCGTCGGGGCGGGTGCACTGCAACAGCAAGAGGATGCCATCCAGAGCTGGACTGATTTCAGGGTTTTTTTCCTTCGGCTCGGTGTTGCTAGGCTGCTGACACAAGGCAGCTCCGCTGCCATCCTGTTAGGCAGATGAACTGTCGCTTCAGCTCATTTCAGTGTGAAACGCTGTCACTTTTTTCCCTCTTTGCATATGCAATACTCACTGGATGGCTCGGGCCTATGCACAACATATTTATTCAACAGTAATCGTTTCATTTCTGCAAAGGAAATATGTTCCACTGCTCCTGCAGCTGACAGGCTCTGGCAGAAGTTGGGAGCTGAGGCTCCAAAAGGAGGAGAATATGTTTGTGGGATGAACCACAGCTGTTTGCAGTATTCCTCTGCCCCGGCAGTTATTTCCATCGGCAGAATTCCTGGAGGGTTATTTGGTGCCCGTGCTGCGTGTGCTGTGTTCACAGTCACTGGGTCGGGTGTCAGAGTGAACCTCTGGAGACATTTCTGTTCTTATAAAGCAGTTTTTAGGAAGGCAGAGGGTTCGGTTCTGCAGCCTGCTCACACACCAGAAAATACCTGCTCCCATGGGCAGCACAAGAAATGGTAGAAAACCGGGTACATGTACATACTCTGCACTATCCTAACATCGTTTCCTAGCATGGCTGGACTGCCCCACATCTTCCCCAAAGGGACAAGGGGGCAACTTAAAGAAGCAGAGCGAGGAAAGCCACATTCCCACAGAAAAGGTGGACTATCCGGCTCCATCCGTTTTGGCTGAGGAAGTCAGGGTGGGCCCTCTCAAACCTGCTCACAGTGTGCTGTGGTTTCTGCCTGTGCCTCTTCTGCACCATCAGAGCAGTGTCTGGGGCAGGGCCTCAGGCCAGCCTCCCTGCAGCGGTGCACCAGGGGCTGTCCGTGTTTCAACACAAACTGGAGTCTGTTTGCAATTCAGCAGCGCCTTGTGAATGTGCTGCCTCAGAGATAATCACTGCCAGGACCGTCCTCAGACGGCACCGCTCACTAAATAACAACCCGAGTTCCTCTCTGAAGGGGGAAGCTCCCTGGGGACTGGCAGTATTTTACCCAGCCTGTCATCCGAGGGCTCCAGAGCACTCCAGAGGCATTCATTAGGTCTCGTGCTGTGCCCGGGAGATGGAGGGAGGATGTTCCCCCCGTGGGTAGCTCTGGGGTCTGCATGCCTGCAGGGTGCTGGGGCCGTGGAGGTTTGGGTCAGGGACTGAGGATTTTGGAGCATCCCCCAGTGCCAGCGCCAGAGAGGAGGAACCTCCCAAAAGCCCCTGAACCCACTACCCACCGTGTCTCGTGCCACAGCTCAAGGACAGGGGCCGAGCTGGTGCTGGTGTCAGCGCTGAGAGAGGTTCTGATCCCCAGGGAGATGCTCTGCTGGATCCGAGGACGGCGCTGGCTCCACTGCCTTCCCTCCTGCTCGGTCAAGTCCGCCAGCGGCAGCGTTCCCAAACCCGTGCTCTTTGGATGAGAACTGGCAGACGTCCCTGTCCTTCAGTGAAAGCGTCTTGTGCAGCCCCTGCCATTTGTTTCAGGTGGCTTAATGAGAAAATGAGTAAAGCCCTGCCTGCATTTTTACTCTCAAATCAGCTGTCCAGAATGTTAAATACTGGAATTCCTTATGCCTTTAAAATGTTATACTCTCATTTTTTTCTCTAGAAATGCAAGTGCTTCTTGTGCACAGGAAAGCTCTGGAAGCTGATCCCAGCAATAGGCTTTATTCACAAAGTTATGTATGTACGGGTGAGTATTCATTTAACAGACCTGGTTACCAGTGACATCAAAGAGCAGCTGGATGGCACTCGCCCAGTGCAGCATTTGGCATGACTGGAGCCACTGCAGAAATGAAGACCTGGATGAGGCCCTGGTCCAACAGCCCCTCCAGAAACTGCACCGGGAAGGGACGGACGGATGGACGGATGGACAGTCCCTTCCTCAGGGGAGCAGCCTCCTCATCGGCCCCAGCTCAGGCGGCCAATGGAAAACCATTACCCGAATCCAGCAGCTGCTGGGGGCACTGGGAGAGTTTATTACTGTTGGCATTTCAGTTAATAATGGCCTATTTTGAAGAGACTGCCTCCATCTTTTCTACTAATTAATATGTTTGAGAAGTCACCACTATAGAAAAATAAATTACTCAGCCAAAAACTGCCCCTCCAGCCTGCAGTATCAAAGCTGAGGAAGACACATGATTTCTTCAGCCGTGGCCCTTGCCAGGCAATCCTCAGTGTCACCACCAGCAGCTCCTCATCTGCAGAGAGAGAACCTTCTCCACATGGCACAGGGTCTGTTTGGGGAAACTCTGGGTCATTTCCACCACATGGAGAAAATCATCTCTGCTCCTCCCTCAGGGATGGCAGAGCCCCTCACTGCCACCTTCACAGGGAGCTTCTTGTCTCAGCAGGAGGAAAGGGCATGTGGCTAATAGGGATAATGAACTCCAAAAAGCCTGCCCCGAAGTGTGCCTTTGGGCTCACCCAGCAGTGGGAGAAGACAGAAGCAAACCCACAAAAGCCTGTGATTATGAACCCAACTCACAGCCTGGATGTTCCTAAAACTCATGAGTCGTGCATGTTGTGTTCAAAGAAGCTTAAAGCTTCTGACAAGAACTAGGGTATTTGTTCTTCAGGTGCTTTAAAAATCTAAGATTTATGATCACATTTAACATAAAATTTAGTCCCACCTCAAGTCAAAAACCCATTTTTGGGCAAATGCTGGATCCAGCTTTTGACTGGGTATGCCTCTCCGAAAGGATTTGCTTGGGAGGATTTGCAAATGGCATCCCAGATCAGAGACCCCTGGCTCCGTTGTCCTCAGGGCCAAGGAGGGGCTGGGGACCAATGGTGGCAGTCACAGCAGGAGACCCGGAGCCCCCCAGGTACCCAGCGTGTCCTCTATGGTTAAATTAACAGGAATTGGCCCAAATGAGAGCTAAATGCTCTAATGCTGCTGTGGAAAAAGATGTGAGAGAGCAAAGCAGGAGTAAATAACATCTGCCAAACTGAGCTTCAGAAAGTTGGCCAGAAAAAAGAAAAATCTGACAAATACCCTGTAACTCACAAAGGGGAAAACAGATAATAGTTTGCTGTCGCCAAAAATGCTTCTCGCATACAGAAATGCCATCTTTTATCTAGATATTTAGATGAGAACAGAAGCTCCGTGGTTTTTGTCAGTGCCATTAGTTTCTCCAGAGAGAATATTAGCACGCTGCTACCGACAGAACATCAATAACCGGGGAGATAAATTCTTCTGAAGCGTTAATTTTCTCAGCATTGTGAAATCTAACTTATGCATCATCAGTGTACATCAGTGAGGGATAATGCCAGCAGGCACTGTAAGCACTGTGCCACAAATAAAACAATATAATTCGAGTGAAAGCTGTTTCCGAAAGAGATTTCCATTTGGAAGCAGAGAGGGGGTTTCCAATAACAACCCTGCTGCCGGGACCTGCCTCATCCCCAACAGCTTCCCAGTAAACACACAGGAAAATAAGAGGCAGATCTAGGTCTGAACCAGCACAGCCCTGTGAGCCCAGCAATGTGATGATGATGGGAAAAGGACAGGCAGGAGCAAACGGGGAAAGGAGGTGTCATTCAGGTGCTGGAGGCAGTTGCACTCAAGCTGCCCCTCAGCTGCGAGCAAGGAAACACCCCAGGAAAAGGCACGTTTCTCTGCGTTTCCAGTGCAGCCTGAGTGCCCCGATCACTTGGGCCTTGTGAATGTTTAATTCCCACCTAGCTGCTTCAGTGGCAAGCCTTTTTCTCCCACTGCGCTTTCCTCGCCCCATATGAGGGTTGAAGATGGGAGAAGGTCCCTCTGGGCTCGTGCGGTCGCTGCGCTGTGACCGCGGGACACGGGCTCCTCCTTGGGCTCCGAGCGGGATGCTGGTGCCAGCCAGAACTGGGGAAGAGATGGAGCTACTCTTTTTTCTTCATCTGCCTTCCCATGTGTTTGCTTTACCTGGGCCATCACTAGCGGGGGGAAAAACTGCAAATGATTATGCACCACCATTCCTTGGAACTTTTACAATTAATTAGTCCTGACCGTTTTCTCACTCCTTTTACATGGGGTTTTCACTCCTGTGACTTTGTTCTACCAGCTCTGTTTATCATCAGGGTATTCACTGAAGCAGCAAATTGTACATGATTATTGGAGATTATTCGCTGAGAGCAAAGTGATAAATTAATTATTAATTCTCATCGTTAGCGCTGTTGTCCCGTTGCCTGGAGGCCTCACTGAAATCAGGACCCCATTGCTCCAGGATCTGTATAAACAAACAGGGAGAGACAGTTCTTGCTCCCAAAAGGTTTTCAGCCTAAAGAGGGGACAAGACATGGGGGGAAAGGATGCGAAGAGACACGATGGCTGGCTCAGCATCGCATCCGCATCTCAGTGACAGAGCTGAGGACAGGGCTGTCCTCCAACGTGCCTCCGCAGAGAAAACCTCGGGCTAGGGTTTATTCTTACCTCCCCTTGTGCACTTGCAGTTTCCTCGGGGTGGGCCAATCCTCGACGTCTCTTTACCCATTTGTGTCTCATTTTTAACAGAACTGTGCACAAATTGATGGGATTAGCACCAGGGAAGGCGGCTCCTCCAGGCTGAGCACTCCCAAGCTCTGAACCAGACACAAGGAGACGGGCTTTCACTGGGGGGAAGGCAAACTTGCCTCCTCTGCTGGGGAGAGGTCCCTGCCTGCTCCCTAAACCCCTGGCTGCATATCGCCCCTCCATGTGTAACAGCTTCCCCCGTTCCCTCAGCTGCTCTCTGCTCCAGCTGCTCTCAGCTCCCACCAGCTCATCCCACTGCCATGGTGTCCCCTCAAGGGCACTGCTGCTCCTTCCTGGGGAGCCTGGCCCTGGGGCTGCTGGTGGTGATGCCCCTGAGCCATAAAACTAATCTCACGTATATTCAGGCTGGGATAAATTCAAGTGCCCAAATGCAGGTGACATTAAAGAGGGTCCCTCTGGGTGAGGGCTGGCCCCAGGGGAGGAGAGCAGCTCCACGGCCGCATTCCCACAGCTCTGGGTCCGGGCAGTTCACATCCCTGAAGGAAGGGGGGCAGTGGGCAGGTATTGAGAGGATGAAACATGGTGCACTCACATTCTCTCCCTTCCTGAGGAATGCTGCATTAGCTATTAATTTTACTTAAGTGCTTTCTAGTATGGTGGTGTTGAACTAAATTGAATCTGTCCCCTGGCAAACGCCCCAGAAACAGAGCTACGGGCATGTGGAGCGTGTGGGACCGTTCGTAAATCCAGCCCGTTCCTCCAGTGGAGACGTGCTGCGAGACAGGCCTCGTACATCATTGGGAATGACAGGAGGAGACCCGATCAAGTGGTGGAACATCACCTCCCAGCTCCTGTCTCTTCCTCTGGGGAAGACATGTCACTAGTCCCCAGGAAAAAATATTTTAATTCATAAATGTCTACGCACACCCAAGCAGCAGAGCATTCCACAGCAGTTTTGTGAGCCTTCATCAGCAGAATTCCTCCTTCCACATTTGTAACAGGCTCTCTGATGTGCTTTGCTCTGCCTTTCACGCCCACTGTAAATGCCCTGGAAGCTAAAGAATGCACGTTAAAATCCCATTTTAAAATGTCTTTTAGCCCAGAGCTACACCTAAGGCATAGAACAGACCAGGGAAACGCTGATGTTGATTTTCCAGGTCGTCTGTGCTGTGAGTTGGCAGGAATTGAGGCCGTACCCGCTGCAGCCCCTCCTGCCCAGGGCCCGCGCAGCCCCGACGGGTGCGGGGAATGATGCTGCTCATCCCGCAGGGTTTCCTCAGGCGGGGCAGCAACGGGGAGGCACTGCTCACCCACGGAATATTCTTACCATTAGAGTGCCAGCAGATAGTAGTAACGATGCTTTAATCAATATTAACAACATTTAATACGAGCACTAGAAGGCCCCATTATTGTTTTCAGTGGAAAGGGCTATGAGAAATAAATATCCTTTTCCACAAAGTTTGCTGTTCTAGACTCAAAGCAAAAGGTAGATAAAATATGTGGCTAGGAAAAACAAAACAAAACAAAAAACCAAGAAAGGACTAAGACAATATAACAAAGGCAAAGTTTTTGTTGTGGTTTGAATGAACTCGGTGGTTGAGCTGTTCCCGCGCCTTCCCCTGCCCCGGGCACCTGAACTATTTCTAGCTCAGCCATGGTCTTGCTGAACAGACAAGATGTTTCTAACCTTTCTGGGCAAAAGCTTTGTGCAGTATGTGCAGTTCCTGCTGAGACAGACATAAATTCAAGGGAGGACAAGCTTGCATATTTTAGGAGGCCTGGGGTTTAATATCACTCTCTGCGAACATATAAAATTACGCTTTTCCGCTCCCTGGGGGTAAGCTCTAGCGAAGGAAAAGCGTGTCTGGGCAACGTATGAGTGCGTTCACACAAGCACCACTTCAGCTGCAGACAGCCCCGGGTCACGGCCAGCTGGGGGCTCCCTAATGCTAATCTTCAGCCAAAAATCCAGCTAGGTGTCTGCTCCTTTACTGCACCCTGAAACGCCTTGCTTCTGTGCGACGGACGAGTCTCCAGGTTTGAACAAGATACTGCATTTTAGGGCACAAACCTTAACTAGCTGTCGGTGTGTCTTTGGGCTGGGGCAGCATTCCGGAGCCTGAAAAGATGCCCAGAGGTTTCCTCATTTGTTGTGGCTGCTGGGTTAGAAAGACGCTCGAGAGTCCCTTGGAGAGCACATCACCCCTTGTCCCCCACACCCAAAACCCAGCCAACCACCCTCCATACCTGTCACTAACGAAGGCCTTTCGCAACGTCATCAATTTATCTGCAGTCATTTCATTACTTTGGCAATTTCTGATCTTTGGCTCAGAGGCTTTTTCAAATCTCACCTCCAGCTTCCAATTCAGGAGCCCAAAAGGCAGATGCTGAAGCTGCTGGGGAGGAGCCAGGAGGGAAGGAAAAAATCCAGGGAGGAAGAGTTTCTCCACTCCTACAGGGACTGCAGTTTGCAGAATGTGATCAATATGATGTACAGCTGTGGAACCCCCCCCCACACACGCATAAAACAAGAAAGGCACCATAAAATATGTTGGGGCAGGAAAATGACTGATCTCTCCATCAACTATTTAAAAGCAATCCAGTAATGTGAACAATCAGAACTGAAGAGAAATCAATACGCTTCTCATGGCGCAGAAATGGAAAACAAGCTGGATTTTTACTCCTGCAAAATCCATGCAAACAAAACCCAACACATTAATTCTGCTTGTCAGTAAATGTGGTCATTTCTCCAGAAACAGAACCACCCCCAGAAGAGCCCTCTCTTTAGACAGAATGCTCTGCTTATCGGCATCCCTTACAGAATCCCCTCCGGTGTCGCTGGGACCCGAGTCAGTCCTTCGCAGTAATGATGAACAATTGTGCTCTACTCCCATCACATTTAATTGGTTTAGTAAAAAAAATAATCCACCAGGAAGACCTCAAGCAAAGCAAAGAGAGGGAAAACAGAGCATGCCAAATTCAGCCCAATCACTGCTTCTCCACCAAATTTCCAGGAAGTGCAGCAGAGAACAGCAGTGCTGTCCCTGTTTGTTGCAGAAAAACGGCCTTAGAGGTATGATGGGAGTGTCCCAAAGTGGCCATTCCTATACTCCAGATCAGAGCCAACTTCTGACTTCAAGTGCCAAGGGGGAAATGGCATCAGGAGGTTAAAGACAGACGCTTCTGTGGCAGCTCAGGAGGTTGGGGGGGGCCTTGCCAGGAAGAGTTTGATGGGAACTGGACGGGGGGGGGCTAACATGGTGGGGGGGGTGGATCCAAGGGGAGATGGATGAGTGGACAGAGTGCAACGGAGCAGAGGATTTATCATGCTGCCCAGCACTTACAGAGCTGCACAATTTGTCTCAGGGGTCTCAGTGCCACTCGGGCACACGAAGACAGATCTATTAGTTTTCCTTTCCTGACTGTCCTCTCCTATTGGCCATATGAAATACAGCCAGAATAAACACAAGGGCTGTCAAAAGTACCTCCTCAGACGGTGTTCTAAGACAGTGCTTGCTGAGGGATAAACCACTGCAGGCACTCTTGATGAGAGGGATCGAGTCATGGAAGTCGTCTTGCAAACACGGGCTGGTCTCCAGCTGTGGGCAGGAGAGCAGGACCGACTGCTTCCCTCTTCCCTCCCGCCAGAGAGGAGAGGAGGCATCTGCATCAGGAGCATCATCTCCATGGTGACAGCAGGGCAGCAGCCACCGCTTTCCTAGAGAAGGCTGGGTTTGGTCAGAACCAGTGCGGGGAACGAGGCAGCTGCAGAAAAACCTTTTCAATTATTCAGCTGGAAGAAACACTGGAAAGTGATGCTTCTCAACCAAGGGGCAGCCACAGGACCTCGGCCACGAGCAGTTGAGACCCAACTCTGTTTTAAAGCACAGGGTGGTTGTCCCCAGGCTAATGACATTAGCAGACAATGCTGTGACACCTCCACAGGCACACAGTTTCCAAAACCACATTGCTGCCTGGTGTCTCCCCTCCCCACAGACCCCCACCCTGTGGGCACTGTGAGGCAGCAGAGACCACACAAATGGCATAGAGCCAAAGTCATTAAACTAATCAGGGGTAACGTAAACTGCATCACGACCCCTTACTCTGCATGTGGCACCAGCCTCCACAACAACTCACCCCAAACCTGCCCCGCTGTGACGATGCTGCCGTACAGCTGTGGAAACCTCCCTTCAGTTATTAAAGCTGAGAACGGGTACAGCTAAGCATAGTTCATAGAATGGGTAGAGTTGGAGGGGGGCCTTACAGATCATCAAGTTCCAACCCCCCTGCCCTGGGCAGGGACACCTCCCACCAGACCAGGTGGCTCCAAGCCCCGTCCAGCCTGGCCTTGAGCCCCTCCAGGGCTGGGGCAGCCACAGCTTCTCTGGGCAGCCTGGTCCAGTGTCGTGTACTCCTGTTATCCAGAAATGTAGTAGCAGCAGCACCATTATTTATCTCTTTTCCTTGTGTTGCTTGACTCATTGTACCGTCATTTCTAATTTTGCAGGCGCTTTCTGCAGGAGCCCTGTCTCGTGCCTAGGAAGTATGATGCATCTGAAAAGCACTGTTTAAATAAGACAACCGATGCATGGCAAGAGAGACATCGATTTACCACCTAAACGCTGCTGTTGCAAACACACCAGCGGGTCCTGATGAACTGCAGGTGCTTCTGCATGTGTCTTCCTACCCTGAGCCTCCCGGGCTACAACCATTTCCATCAGAAGCTAACCCATCTGTGGAGCTCGGCCAGGTCTTTAATATGGTCTGGGATAACTTCCATTAGCTTTGTGGCTTGGCCAAAACCTCTGTGGGCACAGGCTGGAAAAACCCCTACGTTTCACAGTTACCCACCTGTGCTGCTGGCTGGGATGGGACCCAGAGCACATCCTGGACACCTCAGGAATTCCCTCCCAATTCCAGTAAATTAATCCTCTGCAAGAGGCTGAGCTTTTTTTCTTTCTGAAGGTGCAAATAGCCCTCTGACAAGACATTATTCAATCACAAGCCTGTTCTTGTACAAGCAAGCAGAGGACGACGCTCTCATTCCTGTGTTTCCAGTGCCACCTTCTGTACAGAAGAGGAAACCCTTGAGGTTCAGGAGCTCCAACGAATGAAACTGGCAAAATTCTTCCCCCCCCACGTGGGAGCAGTCACTGCTGAAAGTAAAAACTGCAAGATTTAACATTTTCAGGAGCTCAACAGCATATTGAGTTGTGTGCTCAAGACACCCACATGTGCCAAAAACTTCTCATTTTACAAAGAAACTACACCAGCTTCACTTTGTTTTCCATAAATTCATACAGCTTATGGCTCTAAATATCAAACCCTCTCGATAAATGAATTCACGGGTCGGGAATCACAGTGTGTGAGCAGGAATGGCTGGTTTTCTGCTCTGTGTCACCCCGAGATGTTCGGTTCCACGAGCCTTGCAGGGCTCCCCAGCCACAGCTGCCTGTGCTGGAGAACACCTCACCCCCAAACACTCCCCCGGGTCCCACAGCATCTACCCACGGCTGCTGTAAACTTCTGCTGTGGACAGGTTTTCCATACTGTATCCAGAGTTCAGTCTTAAAAACACCCTGTAAATGGAATTTTCCTGTCCCTACTTCTAAAATTAAATATTAAGACCAAAGCTGCTATTTATTAGCAGTTGCCTTGATTGCTTCTTAACCACGCAAAGCCATCCATCAGAGCATACAGTCAGTTGCACCTCCAAATAAAGCATCTCAATTCAGTGACCTAGCAATAAACCTTGAGGAGGTAAATGCTGTAATGATTATTTCTATTTTCCTCTTGTGCCTGGATTCATGCTTGATTGGATTCTCTGCAGTTCCTAAGAAATGGAAAGGCAGCAGAGTTTCAAAGTGTCCCTCATCGTGGGTGTCTGTCCACAGGCAGAGACAAGGAAATTGGGGTCCCAACTGGAGCATCTCAAGTCCAGAATTACATGGGAAGAGACTGAGCTGTGAAACTGTGTACACAGCACACCGTAATTCCAGCCTGAAATATTCTGGGGCTGAACTGGAGAAGTTCTTCAGCTGAAATGAAAGGAGCTTCCTGCCCAGCAAATGTAGCCCCAACGTCAGGCTCAGCCTGAGCTCAGGGACCTCTTGAGAAAAGCATCTGCAAGAGCGGGGTTGTGTTTCAGCCCATGAGAAGACTCCAGCAGCCCAGCCCTCTGGAGCCCACTATTTAAGGATTTGGTCACTCTCAGCTGCCCAAGGGAGCAATCTAGCTCAATTACTGTCCTCCAAATCCTCCCAGACCTGCAGGCGGGCGGCTGGTTCCATAATGCTCACGGTTTGTTTCAACCATAAGAGCAAGTGAAGGAATCCCTGCTGAGGAGGCTGTTCTGGGAGCTTTTGGGGGTGCCCAGGGAGCTGCAGCCCCCTTCCCACCCCCTTTTACGGTGCAGATTCTTTTGTGCAACTTTCCAAATTCTGCCCAGAATATTCAGACATTAATTCCCATCTTGCCCAACTGCTGGGTCTAGAAATTATTGCTGTGCCTTTACAATGCACGTCTAAACGGCTTCAACTGCCAGCATTGTCTCACACCATGCCATTGCAAAGCCCTTTTCCATGTTAAAGCTTTTAGGCCTGTGCAGGCAGATACTGCTCTGTCGATGAGGCATTCTCGTGACTTTTGCTCTCCTGCTTTCTCTGGCTGGAGTAATCACAAAGCTGAATATTTGATGGTCTGGGTACTAAATTGAATACATCTCCCTTTTTACTGACTATTTGAAGTTAAATTATTAAAGAAAAGGAAAAAAAACCAAACTTTTGCTTTTACAGCAAACACTCCTGCCACTGAAAATGTGGGGAGAATACCCAGAAAACCCCCCTTTTTGATGAAGCCAGTTAGAAGTGCTTCCCGAGCTGGGAGGGTACCGTGCTCCAGACAAGCTCGGGAGCACCCAAGGGCCCCAGGGACGTGGAGCTTCTCCCCCCCAGCCCCGCAGGACCAGGGTTTTCCAGTGGCTTCCCCCACCCCAAACACCAGTTTCAGATCGCTTTTTCCAGACCCGTTTCGAGGGCACCGACAGCCCCTGGCAGCTCCGCACCCGCCTCGATTCTGCCCCCCCCGCGAACCCCCCGGCA